>CM066917.1:22726493-23193062 GCA_033964015.1 Scolanthus callimorphus
AATTCGCTAAAAAACTGCATCTGGACTTGCCAAATAAGGCAAGGATGATTTCCTTAATAAGGAATCCCTGTGGATTTGCAAGACGACATTTCTAGGCACAATGTTCTTGATATCAAGTTGAATTAGTGTGATACTGGCCTTATCTGGATATTTTTCTTATTAAACCTCTTCAAACCGACTTACTATTTCTGATCCTCACAAAGGAAAGCAATCACGTCCTTGAGTGTGCAGTCTTCGGGCATGGTTAGGGTCTGCGTTCGCTGGCTGCACGCTGCACAGTCATCCTATAGAAACAAACGATCAAACAAAAACTGAAATGTTAGTATCAGGCTCTGTGCAGCTGCATGTTCTTTCGCTACAAGCCTATGGGCAGAACTCTCCCCGTTCCTCCTCCCAAGGGTAAACCAACAGAGTATGACTGGAGACGAAACAAACTTTTCTACGAAGTCGCGAAGAAATTCGATTGGCATATTCAATTTACCAGCAGGTAAAACGATTACAGATCAACTAGAGCGGTTTTCATATGACTGTAGTGAAACCAATCGCAAGGTAATTACACCAATTCTGAATAAAACCTAAACCTAAGGAGTAATTACAAAGTAATTGCGAATTACTCACGACAGTCATCTGAAATCCGCTCTATTGTTCAATTACAACCGTCAGTACAACCACGTGACAGACGAACTGTACAGGGTATATTATATGCGCCATTATCTTTCTAAAACTCATTAATAATTCATGAACAAAGAAAATCATAACCGTTGAGGAGGTTTGGATTCCTGATCTTAATTTGCATAGACATTTCAGATTTTACTTTTTTGTTTCCTCGTCATTAAAGAGCCCATGTCAGCCACTCCTTTGTAATTGTTTTCTTTCGATATTAGAAGACGAATTACGTGTAGAAATCTCTAAATAAACATCTAAAACAAACTTTCAAATTTGATTTACTAAATTCAATCGAGAACATTGCTCTATATTCTCTAAATCAGCCGATGGAAATGGATGCTCTCTCCGACTTGGTATGTTGCTATGCTGTCAAAATGGCGCCTGACACAGGCTCTTTAAATGATTGGTTTGAGGAGCTATATCAAACACTCGGTAGAGTTTTCCACCAGGATTTCCAAACACTTCTCAGTGTTTGGAAATCCTGATGAAACACGCTTTCGCTGATTTATTATTCCCCGAGCCCCAATGGGCTCTGAGTCAACAGCCCATGTGGCCGAAGCCCGAATGGACTATTGATTCAGAGGCAATGAGGGAGAGAGGAATAATTATGTTACTGCGATTTTCATAATTCTGCGAACTCCACACCGGATCAACAAACCGCGGTTTGGCTTCCGTCAATCAAACGAGTGAACAACGCTGGGTGATATAACGAAGGCTTTGATAGATCTTGTGAACTGATCGTTCAGTTTGGAGTGTTCGGAAATGTCAAGCGGGAGTTCGCAGAATTAAGAAAAATGCAGTAAGTCAAATCACACTAGTGGGTCAATTCGAATAGCCAAATCGTTTTCAGTTCTGCCATTTTCTGGTTTTCAAATCCGACTATAACTTACAGCCTACTAGTAGCTCAACCAATCAGAACACAACATTAACAATAGACCGCTAGTGTGATTTGACTAATACATGTAATCCACGATGCCAAACGCGGTGTGAACGGCCGGTGATCTTATGGCGACATGCGACATGTTTAAATTCCACTGCTGCGATGCGGACGCAATTTCTTCAGATCGTTATCGCCAGCCGTTGACACGACCCGCGGACTTCGCCGACCGCCGCAGAAACGGGCCACAAGGATCTTTCTGTTGTTACTCCTTCGCTCACCTTTCTCTCAGCTTCAAACGGGTACGTATAGAGACCGTCAGTGTCATTAAACACCATGTAGTTATTGATAGGGTTACAACAACTGCAAGATTCAAATTTATAAAAGAACTTGGATAGTACGCGCGTTCTGATTGGTCGAAAACCAATTACCGTAACGCTTTAGCGATTCCGATTTATTACGAGAAACTAAAAACCTCGAACTCATATTAATGTAATGTTGTATGGTATTTTTAACTGCCCACCTAGACTAATTGTTGTACTATTTGCAAGCAGTGTATCTTTGTTTTTTTTTTTAAATATTCAAGAAATAAATAAACTTGAAAGTAAACTTGTTTACTCAGGGAATCCAGCGCGACGTATATTTCATACAAACCTGGTGGCGAGCTTGAAGACTTCCATGGCACACGTAGCTATTGACAAGAAATAAAAATCGACTTTTGAAAAAGGAAACCCGTCAAAGCGATCAGCAACAATGGACGACTCTAGCTATAAGCGCGCGCTCTGTTTTCTTTAGAAATGCTTCTGGAATGTAACACAACATATCATATGGATATTTTTCGGAGACAAGCGAACAACACTGAAAGGCAGATTCATGGACGATCTTGAGAATCACGCAATTCCTGGGCACACTTGGCGTTTAGTCGTTTTTGTTTTCTCCAGCAACGAGTATTCGAGTGTAGGGCGAATAGACCGCTAAAAATTCAGGCTAACGAAATATGTCGTATCCTCTGGCATTTGCGAATTTATTGGTGAACACTTTGCGGCCTTGAGAAAGTGTTTGGTCGCAAGCAAAGGTCGTTGTTATGCCCGGTGCACACTAGCGACATAACGACATAAGGACGTTATGTTCCAACGAAAAAAGCACGGGAAAACAACTGAATTAATCAATAGTTTCCATGGATCATCGTTAGATTGCATCACCAAAGCAATCTTATGTTGTGTTTTGTGAATTCCATCTTTTTGAAACCACGAAATTTGTGATATTTTTCTTATGTCGTTATGTCGCACCAGGCTTTAAAGTGTGCACCAGGCTTTAAAGTCCTGTTGTTACTCACCGGCTATAACTGCATTAGTGGAAGCCACTGCTGGGATTATGTGTTTGACCACACCTGAAGAATGAAAGGGGACATTCGTTCAGTGAAACGCGCAAGCAATCAAATAAACTGGCAGACAATAAACAAAGAAGCAAACAGAATGAACAACACACACAAAAAAAACTCTAAATACGATGATGGGAGTCGAATCCCTGACCTGTACTCTAGTACGAGGTGGGTAACAGATCCAATAGTCCGGCGGTTGCGTACAAAGATTGCGCAATTGTCGATTGTCTAAAAGCCGAGGATAGCTTTCTAACAGTTAAATCAAGCGTGAGCTAGGAAAGTTCTAAAGTGAAGGCATATCTCGCCTCTGGGTGACCATTTTGAACTTTCGTTATTCATGAACTTTGTGGCGCTACGAGAAATTCTCTCCTACGATTGCCATATGATATTGGTACAATATGAGCCGAGAAAAATAATTGCATTCATAGATTGCTAGTCACCCCCACCCTCCCCCCCCTTCCTTCATCCAGTCTGAAATGGGGGTTAAACCACTAACAGATGTTTTACTGTACTTCTGATTAGCCAATACCTTGTGTGAGTCTGTAGGTGACCCCTGTAATGTTATATTCGTCTGCACGTTCTCTAGCTCGATCAAGTATCCACTGCACATGCGCAGGATCATCACCATCCACACCAACACCTTCTGCAAAGACAATAAAATGAGACAATACACCATTCAATTTCGTACTAAGACCCCGACATTTTTTGGTCAGCGCCAAGAATCAGGGCTCTCCTAGGTACTTCACATATGATACTACCAAGTGTACTTAACAAATAGATCTCGTTTTGCGTGCGTGTGTACTGTAATAGATACACAGATGACGTCACAGAATGTCATGAACAAAGAAGTACACAACGAGACGCAGTCGAGTTGCGTGACTGTTGTTCATGACATTCTGTGACGTCTTCTGTGTATCTGTTACAGTACATACGCACAAAAAACGAGACCTATTTGTTTTATACAACAACAAACAGGGATTTTTGTCAACCGTGTATCTGTACTATTATAGCATCATGGCTCTCGACCAATCAGATCGCGCGATTTACTAGTGTTGTTTTATAACACTGTATATCCTCGTTCTTTAAGATATAAGAGAGATACAGGGCACACTTGGTATTATCAAATATGGAGTACCTACCAGGGCTCTGGGGGGAACCAATTTGTGAGCATGCGTGGTAGATCTAGAACATAACGAAATTTCATAACGGAAACCCAGAATCTGGGTTTTAAACAAATCGATTCCCCCAGAGCCGTAAATTCTGCCGTTGCCCAAAAAATGACGGGCTTTGGCGGCTCTGTATCATCTCGTACACCGAACTCCTCGGCTCGTCTGCTCGCAGGCGAGGCTCTGGTGACATCCATTTGAGGGCCTTCGCTGATTTTGAGCGTTGGAGCATGCGCTGAAAGGTCTTTCTCTCTCAGCGGCTCTGTATTAAACCTCTCACATGCATCAGTGGCTGTCTCCAGATCCTCCACCGCGAGGTTACGGGCCGGGGAGCTCTGGGTTCGAGAATGGTACACCATTTTCTCAGGTATGAGTGCGCAACTCGATGGCTCATCACGTGGTACATCAAAAAGTGATCACGCGATCAATTTGAGACAGCCGGCGGCGGACTGAAAACGCGAAAGGCGTCATGTTCTACTGGGAATAGTAGTATTAGGAATAAATTACAGCGGTGTACCTGCAGTTCTAACAAAACGAACACGACCAATTGGCATTACCACTGCTCCACACACATAACAAAGAAGCTACTCCAAGGGGTTACCTACCACCAAATGGCTGCTGTTGAGGCCAGAGCAGCACTTTAGCGTATTCGATACAGTGTGCAGGCAGTCGAGGCGTGTGCGCTATAGTGCATAGTGGAAAATTAACCTACAAAGAAACGAGAAACGTCCGTTAATTCTATTTCCAGCTCACGAGAGAATCTAGGTGTCGGGGAGTGTCGGGTAACAACCAGTGCCTCGGCACTCACACCATAATCGAGCCTCCGGCGCACCTCTGGCGAGATTCCGCCCCTGGCGCCGTTTATCTCGTGAATCAGGACTTTCTCTCGATTTACGGACGTTCGCCAAAGAGGGACTGCAAAAACTCGGCGCACTTCAGGCGAGACTCCCTCCTTGGCGCTCTTACTCTCGTGAATTAGGACTTTCTCTCAATTTACGGACGTTCGCCAAAGAAAGGACTACAAGCAGTTTCTGTTCAGTCTGAACAGGACAGTCTGAACAGAACAATTCTAGGTTCTTTACGCGGGGTTTTACTTTAAAAAAAACATTTTTTTTCTTACTTGCGGAGGATAAAGGTCCAAAGTACATTCTATGCAGGCTGTTACCCCTGGAAGCACAATCCTTGCGTTCCCTTTAAAACCTGAGAAATGATAGAAACACCATCAGCCGTGGGTGTAACAGAGATCATATCTGACACGGTCACTAGATCACTTGGCAAGAACCTTACCTAGTTACCATACGTCGTTCCGGGCGATTTTTTATTTACGCCTTCTTTATAAGCACCATGAGCTACGAGCGAGTTCGCAGGTCAACAACAACCTCAGTACTTTTATTTCATTCATAGAACGAGAATATGTGAATTATTATGAATATTTATACTAGCTAGCCGCCATCTTGAAGGGGGCGTATGTTAGTCTAGATTAGTCGTATTATAAGTCTTATTATGTGAACAGGAAGTATGTCAGTCGGAAATATGGAGCACGAGCGCTTGTACCCTCACCTTCCGTACCGCCATCAACCATGGGTGTAACAGAGAGCATATCTATCGCGCCATCTTCTTCATATTCAACTAAACTCAACTAAATAAAGGGCAATCATAAATCATTAGTCGTTCAGAGACATGGGAAGGGGCTCCCCTTTCTCGTACAGATGCGGCATTTTGATTGACCTGGATATTTTTAGAAACAGTTTTCTATTGTTTTCTACAAGACTGATTTGAATGAATGAATGAATGAATAAATTTCATTCCCTTGTAGGGTACAAAAAAATCTTCATTATGGTCGGATTGTTTTGCATTGACATGTGTGGGGAAAACTGTGACCAAGGGATGGAAAATGTTGACCGACTTAACGGCGGTATTCAATCGAAGACCGTTATTTGGAAGGGTCAGTTCCAAATAACTATTGGAAGCAACAGTGGGACACGGAGCAGGATTCCTGTGGTTCGCCTCTCTAACTGGCACTCAAACAAGCAAAATATTTGTTTTCCCTCAACGTACGAGTAAATCTTTTAACAATATTAAAACATTCTTTCGTATTACGGCTAAAGTCCTAAAAACGCGACCCGCGTTTTTGGTTTTGCTGTTTCGCCTAGTGCATTCGCCTGGCTTTCCGTCGCGACGTTGTCTGGTTTCAGTTCAGAGGGAAGCCAGTTGACTGCACTATTCGAAACAGGGTAAGAGTTTCATTGGCTCAGATGGTTTGATTGACGGAACAGCAAAGTAACAAATCAAAATAATAATTTGATGTTTTGAAAACGTTGGTCGGGATGCAACGCTTTTGGAAGTAATTGGTAATTGCTCTTCGATAGAGCGAATTTCATATGACTGTATTGAAATCAATCGCAAAGTTATTACACCAATTCCGAATTACCACTGTATGCATTGCTACGCGACCTCAAAATTCAATGTTGCGATAGCCAATTTTTAGCCGTCAATCAAACCGAAACACTGGATTCGGCGACTTCAGTGGGTCGACATTGATTGCCAAATCAACCAAAATGGTTTTAAGCTATCCCTTGGCTTCCTTGCCTCGAATGTTTAACTTTCTGGTTCAAGAAAATTGACATTAAAATATCGCCGATCGCAACAGTGAATTGTGAGGTCGCGTAACAATGCATACGGTGGTGGTAAACCTATAGGAGTGATTACAAAGTAATTACGCACGACAGTCATCTGAAATAAGCCCTATTCAAGTAACAAAACAAAGAAATTGTTTTTGCACAAGTACCACTAGGGAAACAAACAACGGGTCCCCGCTCAAGCGCAAAAGGTCTTTTGTAAGGGGTATAACGAGGACTACCTTAGCTTACCAACATTCCATTTATCCATCGTCTTGCGAAAATCGAATCTAATCCACACACAACTATGTGAAAACCTGCAAGATAAAAACGCCGTGCATATGTTGGAGAAATTCTGGCCAAGTATGACCTAATGGGGGGAGAGCCGGGGACAGCATATCAAGAAAGTGTTGTCGTTTTATGGCAAATCCGCGCGGGCTGCCCGCCGTGGTGTTCAAATCTCGGGACGGGATCGGCGGGAAACAAAAAACAAAATGGCATCCAAGAGGACGAAGTCTTACGAGTATCTGCAAATTTGGTCAATTTTCTGCTTTTTTCGCTATACAAGATTTGAGAAAAAATACTTACAGATCTTCCAAATAAGACAAGGGGGAATTACCTAATAAGAAGTTTAGCAACGTCGGCAAATCGACACATTTTGGCGAAATTTTACTCATATGTTGGGTTCAGTTCAACATCTTGAAAGAGAGAATCACAAGCGTGCACCATCACCCTTGGCAGTAATATAATATAGTTTTAATTCATCACCTTTGCTCATTAAGTACCAGGGGTTTCAATAATTTTTGAAGTGGCAGGCTACGTTTTGGAAGTAGGTGACTGGGTTTGGGGCCCTATACGAAGGGCGTAAGGCCTGAGCCTTCTAGGGGGGTACGGAGGGCATGCTCCCCCGGGAAATTTTGAAATGTCGGTAACAGAAAAGGCGTTTTCCTGCGTTTTGAGGGCAAGATAATTGGCATATTCATGTATACTATTGTTTTAATATTGAAGTAATAATGAAGTTGCCGGCGGTCAGCAGTGAAGTAGACGGCGGTTCACCACCGGTAGTCGCCTTTGAGTACAAATAAACACACACAAAAAATCTAACGAAGGGCAGGGCATTCGCCATAGCTAAGGTCAGTTACAGCGGACTCGAGCTTAAAAAATGTGAAAATGGTATAAGCAAACAAGGAATATGGCTTCATAAGGCCAGTTTCAGACGTGGAACTTTTGTCGCGTCGAATCTAATTGTTAGAAATTTCATGTGCAGCTTCTATCCTTCTAGGACACTTTGTCTAGTGCAAAAGAAGAAAAACAGTCGGCTGATACGACGCGGCAAAAGATCGATGTTTGAAAGTGGCCTAACACCCTAACCTGATAGCAGCTAGGGCAGAGAGATTTCCATGAACGCGAATCCCCTGAATCAGAAACTGATTTCGCTTCATATGCACTTTAAAGTGGTCCAATACATATTGAAGTAATGAATCATATTCATTACCAATCATGTTTATGACATGAATTGTATAGAAAGTACTGTATTTATATTTATATTATATCGAGACCAAACCCTGTAATTCAGCCCAGCTGCAAGAGCATGAAATAAACATATTATTGTTATAAATCATTTCTAAAACTTATTAATAACCTATTACCAATCACATTTATGACATGAATTGTATACCAAGGAATTATATTTATATTTATATTATATCGAGACCAAACCCTGTAACTCAGCCCAGCTGCAAGAGCGTGAAATAAAGATATTGTTATATATCATTTCACAAAATCATTACTAATCCATCAAGCTTAAACAAAGAAAATCATGATATGCGTGAATGAGAAATTGATTTCGCTTCATATGCACTTTAAAGTGGTCCAATACATATTGAAGTAATGAATCATATTCATTACCAATCATGTTTATGACATGCATTGTATAGAAAGTACTGTATTTATATTTATATTTATATTATATCGAGACCAAACCCTGTAATTCAGCCCAGCTGCAAGAGCATGAAATAAACATATTATTATTATAAATCATTTCTCAAACTCATTAATAATTTATTACCAATAACATTTATGACATGAATTGTATACCAAGGAATTATATTTATATTTATATTATATCGAGACCAAACCCTGTAACTCAGCCCAGCTGCAAGAGCGTGAAATAAAGATATTGTTATATATTATTTCACAAAATTATTACTAATCCATCAAGCTAAAATCATGATATGCGTGAATGAGATTTGAATACGCGGTCTTAATTTGCATAGATTTTTTTAACAATCGACACTTCTGAAACAGATGTGTCAGTTGAAAATTCGAAAAATCGTTGTGATCACTGGCTACCCCATGTGTAGGCAAAATTCAAGTTGCTAGGCAACACCCGAGAAAGGAGAATGGCCGAGACCATGACTACAAGTAAGGCTACTTTCAATCGATTGGCGTTTCCAACCAACTGCCTTCCCTGGTCGAGGGCTGGCGTGCAGGCTCTACACGGTTTCTTGTTAAACATAACATTTTCGTCCATTCCTTTCTAAAGTCACTCGTAAATAGGCCACAAGCCAAAGGAAGAAACACTCCCAGGGACTGGAAAAACTACACCGCGAAAAGATACATTTCTCGCGGTATATAAAATGTTATTTTAAACCTATCCAATACTAGAATAATTGCAACTGGAAATACAGAAATGGCAAAAATAAGCACCAAGAAAAAAAACGTACGGGTGATTTTGATTTCCTCAGTTTTCACTCTAGCCATGGACATCCTTTGGTTATGGGATCTGATGAATCGCCATAGCTTAAAGTAACAATAGCAGTTTACTGCAAAAAGGAGCACAACGACTGTAAAACCGACTGCTGCAAGCTTGAGAGCTTCGTTTTCTAATTCAACCATACAAACCATTAACCCAGGATGAAAAGTAAGCTTCTTATCTATTACTAATCCAAGAACTGCCAATCCAGTTACAAGAATGGAAACTAATATCGTTGAAAAGGTAAACGTTCTAGTGTAGTATTTTCCATAGAGCACAGGTTTCAACATCTTGAGGTATCTACTAATTGCCATGAGGGTCAGCAAAATTACAAGTTCAGTATTGATTGCGGCGAAACCAAAGGCATAGACGCGGCAAGTTAGTTGTCCAAGAGACCAATGTCCAACCATAACGACATAACAGAACAGTGCCCAGAAAGTAGAGTGCGATAACGTTTGAACAAACGCTAGGCCAATAACATATATATGAGATGGTGAACGAAGGCGGGTGTTTCTGTAGGCAGCAAGAAGAATGAAAATATTCAAAACTATCGAAGAAACAGATATGGTAACGGCCACAAGACTTTCTAGAATTACTGTGCTTGCGTGTCGCTTCGCCAACTCCACTAACAATGAAACTCTTTGCTGTTCTTGCATTTTCACTGTCACTCTTGATTTATATTAAGGAGGCTTTCAAAAGTCGGTGCAAGTGTTATGGGGAATTTTATCCAGGTGATGTGTGTCGTGTCGTTGTTTTGTTCTTGAGATAATGGTCTGAACTCAGGTTCAATACTATCCTCACTTGACTCTGAAGATGACTTTCTCTTAAGTTTCCCAAGCGGTCAGTCACACCAAACAGTCCTTCTCAGGACTGCCACATCCATCCGGGTGATTATATAACAAATATTGTAACTTCGACAAATAGTTTTTTCATTCCAATTTCAAACGTTCGCAGTTGCTCAAGATAGGGTTTCCCTTTTCATCTTACATCCAAAATCGCTGTTTTGACTGCGGTGGCAGTAAACGCATCTTTACTTATCAGGTCCTTGCCATGTTTTGCCTAGTGCATTCAAGTGGGTTTCCGTCGCGACAGAAAGCCAGGCTACTGCACTAGGCGAAACAAGTCAAGGACGTGATTGGTTAGATTGTTAGACTGCCGGAATAGAAAAAAAACAATGTTTTGAAAGTTCGCAGTGCGAAACAACGACATTAGAGATTATATTATTGTCTCTCAATTCATTTTGTTTAGAAATTACAAAACCATACAAGTGAATGGTTCACCTGTTTTATTTCGATAATAATAATAATAATCATATTTAATATCACAAAAATATATAATCTTTAGTAGTATATAACAAATCAGTGAATAGTCATATTCACGCGTTCTGATTGGTTCCTGTAATAGCAGATATCCAACACTAAAAAAAAAATAATGTAATGTATGCACTTCTATACCGCAAATTATCATATGGATATGTTCAAATGCGGTTTACAGATGTGAACATGTCTGATCCCTAAGATGCGGACTGCGATTTATACAATGCAGTTTGACAATCATGAGTGGTCATTAGCTATATCATTTTGTAGTGAGCACTGTGGTTGTTTAACGTCCCTTGTAGTGGGCTGAGAGACGGGACCTCGGTTTAAGTATTTTTTAACAATATTTACTGTTTTGAGAAAGCTCTCAAAATAACGGCTCGTTTTGCGAGCGACACTGCGTTTTGAATTGTTTAAAACCGTATTTATTATACTAAATTTCGCGTCTCGGCATATATCCACCACTATTCACCTCCCCTTCGCGGGATAGTTGTTAAATATTGCACAAATAAACATGTGGAAAGTGAATTACTTGTCAAACTCATTAAAAGTTGAAACAAAGAAAGCTGATCATAAGTATGACGGAGGTTTTGATAAGCAATATTAATTTGCATCGATTTTGAGATTTTATTCCTTCTTTTTCTCGATATTAAACGATTCGTTTCACAAGATATATAAAAATCTCGACACTGTTTTAGACAGGATTTCCAAGCACCTCAACGTCGGTTAAAAAAGTCGTTTTTGCCTCCTTTCTTCAACACACTTTTCGGTGTTTGAAAATCATGTCTCGTGTTTGATATAAATTTAATCAAATTTGCATCATGTAGATAGATAGATTACATGAGCAAATTACACGTTTATCGGCTTCAAACAATAGATTTACTGCTGGGAAACCTATAATTAAGTACTAGAAGCTTCTGAAAAAAAAATCGAAGCAGAAAAGGAAAAGTTATTTCAGGTCTGGTTCACACTTGAGCGCAAGCGCAGGTACAAGGGTCTCGGTGTTTAGAAATCCTGTCTCGTGTTTGATATATGACATAGATTTTTGAGATTTTATTCCTTTTTCTCGACATTAAATGATTCGTTTGAGAAGGTATATCAAAAACTCGACAGCGTTTATCATCAGGATTTCCAAACAACTCGAAATAGGTTAAGAAAACTTGGCTCGGTGTTTGGAAATTCGGATGAAACACGCTGT
Source organism: Scolanthus callimorphus (assembly GCA_033964015.1). Classification (NCBI taxonomy): domain Eukaryota; kingdom Metazoa; phylum Cnidaria; class Anthozoa; order Actiniaria; family Edwardsiidae; genus Scolanthus; species Scolanthus callimorphus. The sequence continues at coordinate 22,738,471 of CM066917.1, forward strand.
CTCGTGTTTGATATATTACATCAAATGTGATAGATGTGATATCACATGGATAGATATATTATATGAGCATTGATGCTGAGCATATTACATGAGTACCGGCGTTAACACAATAGATTTCCTGTAGGGGAACCTATAATTGGTCACAATCCTAGCAGCAGCTGCTAAAAACTCTTTTAGGACTGGTTCACACTTGAACGGAAGCGAAGCTGCAAGGGACCTTTATTTGAAAAAAAATTTGTACAAATGTGTACAAATTCCGCTGAAAGAATAGCCCAGGTTCGAATTACGCTCCAATGCTCACAAGACAAAAGCTTCAAATCGAGGCTTTCTCCAAGTTCTGATACATTTACAGTAATTTCAGAAGAGAGCCTCGACTTGAAGGTTATTGTTTGTAGGCATTCGATCGTAATTCAAACATGGCCTATTGGCAATGGCATGAAATTTAAGCATTTTCCTTTATCGGATGTGTAGAAATAATTTCCAACAGTAGACATTTTCGAAAGCTCTGCGGAAATTATGTACCCGGGTTTTTTTTTAAATTCATATGACAGCACTTTGTTATCCTCGATAAGCAATCAACGATGAAGTCGACTAAGCAAACGACACTTCTGAACAAGAGCCAATGTGCCTGTCCGGAATGATCCGTGGGACAGAATACTCACAGTTTGGTTTTTTTGGTTTTTACTCAAATCACTGTTTCACTGATTAGTTCACACTCGCCTCTCGCACTTCTACTATGATTACAATTTTTAGACTTCAAACGTGACTATAAGATTACATACTAGGGTGCGGCAATACAATCTTAACAATAATCTACCAATCAAGTTGCGCTATTGCGGTAAATCAATGTTGTCTTATGAAACTTGTTGCTATGGTTACAACTCTCGTGACTAATATATGATACGAACTCGCGTGACTGATACTTTGCTTATTTCGCTCGGGATATGTTTACATTTTAGATTACTTGCATGCACTAAATCAATGCTATAGATTGTGACCCCTATCTATCTCCGACACCCTCCCCACATTTGTCTCGAGGAGAGCAAATGTTTACTATTAGCTATGCGCGCGTATGATTACAATTGGTCATAACAAAGTGACTACACTATATAACGATATATAGACGCGTATCTGCTTGCGCATGTCTACTGCTCTGTGTCAAGAATTTCATGCATTCGGAGCTTTGCTGCTGCAGCTGCGTCACGTTGCGGGCGAAAGGTGGCCGCGCGGGGGTTTAGCTGTACTGGCTGACGCGCTCGGTCGCATGATAGCTCAAGTGGGTATAGGTGTTGTACAGGTCTTTCCATATACGACTTACCTGCGCGTAGTTTCGCTCCTCTAACAACACCATCCCTTCCGGTAATTAGACCGTCCACTATGCCAAGTGACCACTTACCACGATTTCGCTCTTCTGACTTAATTATAACCACATCGCCTACCTTGGGATGCTCCGGCTCCCCCTTGCACTTCAGCCTGTGTTGTTCGCGCAGGCTGCGCAGATACTCTGTCGTCCACCGAGACCACAACGCGTCTTTGCATTTGAGCAGATATTTAGCGCGTTTACGTAGGTCGTAGTCTTCGATGCGATGAGGTAGCAGTTCCGGGAGCGCGTTAGGCTGGATATGTAGCAAGGTGTTGGGAGTTAGTATAGGCAGCTGTATATCATCCTCTACGTACGAGAGGGGACGGTTGTTTAACGCTACTTCCACGTCCAAGATCACCTCTTGCAACTCTGGCCATGTTAACATACCGTTACCGATGGTCTTATACAGAGACGACTTAACTAGACCAACCATCCTCTCAAACTGCCCTCCCCACCACGGCGCGCGACTTAAGTTGAATTGCCATTTGATCTGCTGTCGGGCCAAGAAATCCTGTATCTTCTCGTCGTGCATGACCTGCTTTATCCACTTTGAAGCACCCACGAAGGTGCGCGCGTTGTCTGAGAAGATTTTTTCAGGTCTCCCGCGTCGCGCAATAAATCGTTTGAGACTCGCCAGGAATTCGGGAGTCTCCATGTTAGGCAATAGATCTAAATATACACCTCGACTGAGGCTACAAGTATAGAGTAAAATGTAAGATTTACCTTCAGTTTTGCCTTTAGTGCGATACTTGATAGGCCCTGCGTAATCTACTCCGATTATCTGGTAGCTCGTATGGCCTTCTGTTCGTTCTCTAGGTAGATTTCCTGGGGGAGGGGAGGCATAAGCTTGAGCTTGGAAGCGTCGACAGCCATGACACGATTTCACAACTCGTTTTACAAGTCGTCGAAGGCGAGGTACCCAGTGGTTCTCGCGCACTTTAGCCATGGTCAATCCTACTCCCCCGTGCAACGTTGCCATGTGACAATGCTCAACAAAGGATTGTGTAAAAGGATCCTCGTCTGGCAAGTAAATAGGATAGTGGCCTTGAACCCTACCCCGACATTCCAAAATACCTTGCTGGTTAAATTGCAAATTTAACTGCAACTTGTCGTCTTCGAACTTACCATTACTGGTTGCTCGTACCTGGGCCCTCTTCTGCCAAAACAGCTGCGCTGCTTCAGTTTCTCTGGTTGTCAAAGGGCCTTTCTCTCGCTCTCGGTTTGAAGTACGGCTATTGTGGATAAACCGATTAATCCGCGCGCACACCCTGAGTGTCGTCCAGTAACCGCACTTTTCCAGGAGGGTATCTAGCTCGTCTGGCTCTGCTTTTATGGCTACGGAAAAAACTTCCTTTAGTGTTTTAGCTTCCGCTTGCGCTTCTGATGTTGCAGATGTGATAATATCGGGTGGGTACTGCTCCTTGTCACTGAGCCATGTTGGCCCCGCCCACCAGATTGACTTGTCACTTACATTTCCACCACGGCTCCCAATATCAGCCGGGTTATCCGTGGTGGGCACGTGCCGCCATGTGACACCCTCGTGACTTTGGATTTTATTAACCCGGTTACTCACAAACTGTTTGTACTCACCCTGTCCGCGTATCCAGTGTAACGCAACACTGCTGTCGAGCCAGCAATTGCGTGACGAGATATAGAGCCCATCGAGCGCTGCGGCGACATTTGTTATTAGATTCACTGCCATGTGCCCGGCGACTAACTCTAGGCGAGGGATGGTCAGACCCTTCTTTGCCAGCCTAGCTTTAGCCGCGACGAGCCCGTTATTGATACCTGTAGGTTGCTTGGTGACAGCATAAACCACCGCGCTTACTCCCTTCGCGCTCGCATCTCCGAAAGCGTGCAACTCTATCTCCGATATTGCTTCATGATGCTTTGCTAGCGTTCTTGGAACAGACACCTTATCTGGTAGACCCCTCTCCCACCGTGACCACCTGTGAGTCAAATCGGCAGGTAACTCCGCATCCCACGCCAACTTTGAATCACAGGCGTCACGGTAGAGAAGTTTCCCCCCGAGTATTAATGGCGATGCTAACCCTAAAGGGTCATAGACTAAAGCGGTTTGCCTTAAGATACCGCGCTTCGTCGCTTGCGCGCTTTCACGTGGAAACTTGACACTTATGGTGTCAGTCTCCTTATCCCAGGTAAGCCCCAGTATACTAGCCTGTGCTCCCTGAGGTACACCTAACTGTTCCTTAGCAAAAGTGTCATTGTCTCCGTTTTGCGCGATGCCTGATCCCTCTAATTCTGGAGCATTTGAGTGCCACTTATGCAGCTCAAAGCCCCCCTTCGCAAAGATCTCTATAGCAGAAGCTTTGACTTGTGACGCATGCGCAACGGTAGTACCCCCTGTTATGAGGTCATCTACGTACAAGCTCCTCTCCATCTCCTCGATAACCTCCGGATACGTGGATTTATGGAGCTCCAAGTGGTGTTTGAGCACGCCCCCAGCAGGAAAGGTGAAGGGGCTAACCCAAACAACGCGCGCGTAAACCTCAGAGTTTCCACTGACCTTGACTCCAAATCCCTCAGCCAATGAAACCGCAGCGCGTCGCGATCTTCCTCCTTTATACGCACCTGCAGGAACGCCTTTTTGATATCTCCTGTAAGCGCAATGGGATGAAATCGCGCGCGCACAAGAACGTTCCATAATTGGTTCTGCAGTGGTGGCCCCGGGTTCAAGCAATCGTTGAGAGATGGTGCGTCATTAAAGGCACGTGCGGATCCATCGTAAACGACACGAAGGGCGGTTGTCGAGTTCTCGCGCACGACGGCTTTGTGGGGGATGTAGAACTCTCGACCGACCGGGGGGTCCGTGGCGCGCTCCACGATGCCAGATTCCAGTTGATCTCTTATCACCTGATGGTATCTCTCTGTAAGACCTTCCTTGTCAAGCTTACGCTCAAGGCTGCTCAGCCTGCGCAGACTCCCTGCCTTGTTGTTTGGGAGGGGCGGATGATTCCCCTTCCAGGGGAGCCCCGTCTCGTACCAGCCCTCGGGAGACTGCACCAGCTGTTCCTTGAATTCCTCGTAGACTTGTTGCTGATCACCCTCTGGATAGTCTTCCAGCCCCAACACATCCAGTCGACAGAGTTGCTCGTAGTCTCCTGCTGAGGTCTGCGTGAAGAACATCGGAGTCAGGTCCACTTGCTTCCCAGGGGACATGATGGTCCACCCAAGTCTGGTTAACTCTGCAATAGGCTCCCCCGGTTCACCTATCTTTGGGACAGTTTCTGTCTTAATCTTAGCGTAGTCACTCGCGCCAATAATCAGGTGCACCGGTAGCCTATCCTTCCCGTCTGTATCGTCCATCTTCACGCCGCGCAGATGCCCGTGCGCAGAAATGCATTTCTTATACTGCGGATTGTCCAACTCTAATAGCTTGTCCTTGTTGACCTTGGTCACATTAACTTGAAAGCCAAAGTCCCCAGACAATGATTCCACCTTCACGTCATACAGCTCCACGTGTTTGGTGACGCAGTTCAGTATCATTTCAATTTGACGCACCTCCCGTTTGACTGGGCGCACACCAATTTTGTCGAGTAACGCCGCTGACCCATAGCTACTAGCACTTCCGGTGTCGAGGAGTGCGCGACAGATAACCCCATTGACCTTTATCACAACAACAGGGTAGATCACAGGGCTATCGTGAGTGCTAGTTGTTGATAGCATTTTCTCGGTCTTTGCACTTGACCCTGACCCGCTATCGTTCTTGACAGGGCAAATTGATGTATGATGTGCTTGTTGACATACTTGACACCGAGATTTGCTTTTGCAATTAGCAGCTAGATGTTTATCTGCGGTGCAATTAAAACAGAGCCGTCTCTTACTTAAGATAGCTCGCCTGTCAGCAATTCGATAACCTTTTGACATTCTGTTGACTTGTGGGATTCATCATCACAATAAACACACACTCTTTTGTACCCTGTTTGATGGGTTTGATATGCCGGCTGACGGTTTCGTGACTTATCTGGCGCCCGTTGTTGTTGATCCGATATCTTATCCTTTGGAGGAATGGGATTACGCTTTGTCCATTTATCTAGGGCACTCACGAGATCAGGGAAATTCCATTCCTGCCAATCATCGTCGAGACGAACAAGATCACCACGAATTCCTTCTAGCTTATCTAGCGTCAGCCTTACATACCCATTTACGCTGTTGAGCTTTCCCATTGTTTGCAAGGCCTGAACGTCGCTAAGTAAAGAATTATAGAACTCATGGATCTTGGTGGGGCTTGTTCCGTTAATCTTGGGCAAAGACATAATGCTCTTGACGTACGCGTTGACGATTTCACTTGTACGCCCATATTTGTCCTTGAGAATGTTCTTAGCACGTTCGTACCCTTCCGTGTTGAAAGGGAGCCCCTGAATGCAGCTCCTTACGCTAGGCTCCACTAGTTCCTTCAAATAGTTGAATTTAGTGACACTGGGAACACTTGAGCTTTCGATTTCAGCCTCAAACTGATTCCAGAACCTTAGCCAATCGATGTGAGTTCCATTAAATGGCGTGATAATCAGCTTTGGTAACTTCGCCTGCTTCGCGTGATTTCCATTACCACCACTTTTCACATTCACTGACTCACTAGCATTTTGTTTTTCGAATTCAGATTTCATGTCCAGTTTTGCCTTCTCGAATGCCAACTGAGAGGCACGCGACTTAGCCAGTAATTTCTCCTCGTCCTCCTTTTGTGCTTCAAGTGCTTCTTGTCGTGCTTTCGCAAGGCACTTCTCTAGCTCAGAAATCGCATCATCAGCGGATCCTTGCTTCTCTTCGATTTCATTGCTCCATGCAGAAAGATCCTCCAATGATTCCTCCGCAGCGATTTTTGCTCCCTGAATTTTCACCTTCAGGCTCTCCACTTGTTTAGAAATAGTGCGTAGTGCGTCTCGTTGACGCTCTATTCCCTCCACATTTTGTTTCGCGATTATCCCCTCACTCTTCCCCTTAGTAAACTCCAGTAGTTTTAGCTGGACCCCTAATTCCTTGGTTAAGGTTTCCATCGCTTGATTAAGGGTCCCTTCGTGGTCGCCACTTTCTGTCCGGAATGATCCGTGGGACAGAATACTCACAGTTTGGGTTTTTTGGTTTTTACTCAAATCACTGTTTCACTGATTAGTTCACACTCGCCTCTCGCACTTCTACTATGATTACAATTTTTAGACTTCAAACGTGACTATAAGATTACATACTAGGGTGCGGCAATACAATCTTAACAATAATCTACCAATCAAGTTGCGCTATTGCGGTAAATCAATGTTGTCTTATGAAACTTGTTGCTATGGTTACAACTCTCGTGACTAATATATGATACGAACTCGCGTGACTGATACTTTGCTTATTTCGCTCGGGATATGTTTACATTTCAGATTACTTGCATGCACTAAATCAATGCTATAGATTGTGACCCCTATCTATCTCCGACATGCCGTTTGAAACTACAGAAAATCTTTGGGATTAGTGGCCACCCGTGTTTAGACAAAATTCAGGTTGCTTGGCAATGATAGGCCGAGACTATGACTGCAATCATGTACAAGTAAGGCTACTTTCAATCGATTGGCGTTTCCAACCAACTGCCTTCCCTGGTCGAGGGCTGGCGTGGATGCTCTACACGGTTTCTTGTTAAACATAACATTTTCTTCCATTCCTTTCTAAAGTCGCTCGTAAATAGACCACACGCCAAAGGAAGAAATATTCCCACGGACTGGAAAAAATGCACTGAGAAAAGATATACTTCCCGTGGAATAGAAAATGTTTGGTATCTATCCAATCCTAGAATAATCGTAACTGGAAACACAGACATGACGAAAATAAGCACCAAGAAAAAGGAAGTCCGCGTAATTTTTATCTCCTCAGTTTTCACACTAGACATGGACATTCTTTGGTTATGGGATCTGATGAATCGCCATAGCTTTAAGTAACAATAGCAGTTTACTGCAAAAAGTAGCACAACGACTGTAAAGGCGACTGGTGCAAGCTTGACATCTCCATTTTCTAATTTAACCAAACAAACCATTAACCCTGGATGAAAAGTAAGCTTCTTATCTATTACTAATCCAAGAATTGCCAATCCAGATACAAGAATGGAAACTAATATCGTTGAAAAGGTAAACGTTCTAGTGTAGTATTTTCCATAGAGCACAGGTTTCAACATCTTGAGGTATCTACTAATTGCCATGAGGGTCAACAAAAATACAAGTTCAGTAATGATTGCGAAGAAGCCAAAGGCATAGACGCGGCAAGTTAGTTGTCCCAGAGACCAATGCCCGACAATAACGACATAACAGAACAGTGCCCAGAAAGTAGAGTGCGATAACGTTTGAACAAACGCTAGGCCAATAACATATATATGAGATGGTGAACGAAGGCGGGTGTTTCTGTAGGCAGCAAGAAGAATGAAAATATTCAAAACTATCGAAGAAACAGATATGGTAACGGCCACAAGACTTTCTAGAATTACTGTGCTTGCGTGTCGCTTCGCCAACTCCACTAACAATGAAACTCTTTGCTGTTCTTGCATTTTCACTGTCACTCTTGATTTATATTAAGGAGGCTTTCAAAACTCGGTGCAAGTTTTCAATTAAAACTATGGCAAATGTTAAAGTGAATTTTATCCAGAAGATGTGTGTCGTGTCGTTGTTTCTTCTTGAAATAAACGGTCTGAACTCAGGTTCAATACTATCCTCACTTGACTCTGAAGATGACTTTCTCTTCAGCTGCCCAGCGTCAGTCACGCCAAACAGTCCTTCTCAGCACTACCATATCCATCCGGATGATTGTAAAACAAATATTGTTACAGTTTTTTCATTTCAATTTCAAAACCCTTCGCAGCTGCTCAAAATAGGGTTTCCCCTTTTCATCTTACAGACAAAATCATTGTTTCGCGCTGGAAATTTTTAAAATGGTTTGATTTTTCCTTTCCTGTTCCGCCAGGCAACCCATCTTGACCAATCAGGTGCTTGTCCTCTTTTGCGTAGTGCATTCAAGTGGGTTTTCGTCGCGACAGAAAGCCAGTCGACTGCACTAGGCGAAACAATGGCTGAATAAAAAAACCCAAAGTCCCAAACCCAAAGCGCCGTTCTCAGAATGCGCAACGCGAAATGACTTTAGCTATAATACGTACTGTTTGTCATAGGAAGACGAACAATATTTAACAAACGTAAATATCGGCGAATAGTCACCGAGACGAAGTCGAGGTGACTATTCGCCGATATTTACGGAGCCTGAGGCGACTAATTGTTTTAGTATAATTACTCAGCGACTTTTAGGATTTTTGCCAAAAAAATCGGGTTTAGGGGTATTTTTTTAGTTTCTCGTAATACAGTGCGCGCGCGATCCCCAATGATTTCAATGTTATAATTGACCTATAAGTGAATAAAGCTGATTGTTATATAGCGAGTGCTCAGTCCAACCGAGCGCGCCCTCTTATTGGCTAAATCAAGGTCACGTGGTGAAGTACAAATCAAATATTCCCCGATCAGTCAATATTTGGAAAAATTATTGACTGGTTGGGGAATATTGCTTTCGCGCGTCGCGTTTGAGAGCGGGAAAAAATTGCAGTATATTTTCTGCTATATAACAAAACACTTAATGACTACTCTCTCGGGAAACACAGTTTTGTTTCCCTCGGGAGCAGTCATTAAGTGTATAATATTCCGAACGTCTCGACCAATCAGGGCGCGGAATCGCTTGAGTAATTATACTAAATAGAGAAGATATGGAAGATATGGAATTTATCTTCGAGTGTTCAGATTGATCAAAGGTGAACACGAGAATATCAAATGTGAACACGAGAAGATAAATTCCATATCTCCAAGCGTCCATGTATTATTCTGTTTATTATATAAACAAGAAACACTGCCATGCTCCCGGGGAGCGCCTTTGATTGGCCACTGGAGAAGGCATCGGATTGGCTGATATTTTCACATGTAAAAATATCGTATTTTCACATGTGAAAATAAACAAACATTATCTGACACAGATAATGACATTTATCTGAGCACGTATCTTTCCATACTGTCAGTTGGTAGACAAGCTGGCACGCGGGTTGTCTGTGGGAAAATACCAAGCAATTGTTTCAGCCAATCAAGGCAGATCACTCGTGTGGTTCTATCCGGTATATACCGGCTGACTAGCATTTCATCAGACCATTCTTTGGAAGATAAACAGCGACAGCCTTCAACCCAAACCTCTTCAGTTCAAGGTTTTTTCAGGCAAGTATTGTCTCTCTTATTTTAGATGCTGTTTATCATGAAATGAACTGGTTGTATGCTATTCACATGAACCTGTTGCTGTTTCGCCGTCCTGTACCGTAGTTTCTTTACTGTTAAGTATACTATGTGTTTTCTCTTCTCCTAGACTGTAGAAAGGAAAAGTTCTAATAAAAAGTGTAAAAAGTCAATCTTGTCTGTTGCTGCTTCATGGAAGATCAAGATACCACAAAAAACCCGGCGGAACAATTGTCTATCAATTTATTTTATTTAGAAATTACACCAGTTCAGTTCAGTTTATTAGCACATATTATATTACAACCAACAAGGTTATACAGTACAAAAAGAAAACAACTATAATAAAGATTTATAATGTGTAGAAACAAAAGCAAAGTGCGTAGTGACCATAGTAGCGCATGGCTTTCGAGATGGTCACTACCACTGAAAATAGAGAGACTAATTACAATTACATAAGCTTACCTACATAGATAATAATAAAAAAAGTTTACAGTGTAGTTTTTTTTGTGTGTGTGCATATTTTGTCATTTGTTTACTTTTATCAGTATTCGTTATTTGTGAAAAGAAAAAAAAGAAGAAATTAATGATTTTGGCTTGGAAGGAGGTGCTTTTTATAATGACAAACAAAAATTTTAAATGGCATAATCTTAATGTTGTAAGGGACCGTCTCCCAGACACCATGCGAATAACAGCACTCTTTAAGCAGTTAACCAATTCTTCAGGAATAGTCTTATATATGTGCTTATGTTATGTGTGTATATTATGTGCTTTCTCTTCTACTGGACTGTAGAAAGGAAAAGTTCTCATAAAAAGTGTAAAAAGTCAATCTTGTCTGTTGCTGCTTCATGGAAGATCAAGATACCACAAAAACCGGCGGAACCATTGCCTATCAATTTATTTTGTTTAGAAATTACACCATGCGAATAACAGGTGAATAATTCACCTGTCCTGTTTTATATCGATAATAATAATATTTATATTGTGCATTAACACGGGGAAATATATTACTTCTCAAACTCGTTGATAATTCATCTCGTTTAAACTAAGAAAATCATAAGTGTGAAGCAAGGAGATTTGGATACGCCGTTCTAATTTGCATATATTTTTGAGATTTTATTCCTTCTTTTTCTCGACGTTACAGCTAAAACTGTTGCATCACGACCCACGTTTTCAAAACATCACATTGTGTTTTGATTTTTGACTTTGCTTTTCCACCAATCAAACTATCTGAGCCAATGAAACTCTTGCCCTGTTTCGCCTAGTGCGGTCAACTGGTTTCCTTCTGAACTAAAACCAGACAACGTCGCGACGGAAAGCCAGGCGAAACAGGGCAAGAATCTGATTGGCTGATAAGATTTGACTGGCGGAACAGCAAAGCCATAAACAAATTGATGTTTTGAAAACGCGGGTCGCGATGGAACGATTTTAAGCAATTATTGGATGAGGTCTATCAAGCATAACAACATACTATATCAGTCCTAAAAGTATAAATAGCATAACCTGATGTCCAGGCTCGGAATTGTGTCGTATGTGTATTCTTGAGGTTCTGTGTCTTGTGCAAATGATCTTTTGCTTTATACAAACTAGGAGACAGCGAAGTCGGGACGCACTCTTGATTGGTTGAGTGTAGTTAACGTTCTCTTTAGTGTTCAACTTGTTCAAATAAATGTAACATGGCTCCACCGTAAAAAAAAAAAAAGGTTTACAGCCTTCCGACGACTACCTACTGAGAGCTAAATTTTAAAACAGAACCCTGCTACGTAGCAATTTCTCTTCTTTTGGTTATTCTTTCATAAACCGCGAGACTTTAATAACACTCACTCATGCAAAGCGATGCCGATGATTGAAATAACTTTATCTCAGATTTTTCTTGTGCAGGATATTTTTTTCCCTGGCTCAGATGAGTGCCGGAATTTGTGAGCCGAAGCTGTTGTCTTCTTCTGCCTGACCGGGTTGCAGGGATTTATTTTTCTAGATCAGGAGCTTGCGCGTTATTTTTTCGGGATTTCTGCAACCCTTCCCGGAGGTATTTAATGGTGGTGGGCGCTCTTCGAGCTAATTTATCCACCAAAACAGGTGTTCGGCAGCTGTAACATTAGATAGATAGATAGTTTACTTTAAAATCACATTGCAGCCCGTGGGCTGATTTTACAAACATATATTCTTGAAATTACAAACTATCAAATTCCCAAGTTTGGAATCTGTTCAGCCTGGTAAGAATCAAAAATGCCAATTTGCAATCCAATTTCATCCGCTCGACAACACACAAAAATACCCCAAATTTGTACTTATCAAGAAACTGAAAAGTTGTTTTACAAACATAGAGGATTATTTTGCTTATTTCTTGTGCATTTGACTGAATTTAAGCTACCTAAATAAGCCCCAAAAATCGTGACAATATTTAAAATAATTTTGATTGTTTTTTCTGCAGCTCCTTTCTGCATTTTTCATAATTCTGCGAACTCTACGCCAATAAACAAACCACGGTTCGCCTTCCGTTAATAAGTCAAACGAGTGGACATCTCTGGGTGGTTTCACGAAGGCTTGAGAGGTATTTTGAACTAAGTTTTCCACCTTAAATTGAAACGGAATTTAGAAAAATCATGCGTCTGTCTTAAAAGGAAGGACGGAAGCCAATACGCAGTTTGGCGTTCAGAAATGTTAATTGGTTCACAGAATTGTCAAAATCGCAGTAATACATTCTAATTGCATGGCAAAGTTAATGAAAGGTTTTACTCTCGCCCAATCAGTCCAGAAAAAAAAGCGATCAATATCTGAAAACGTATTAACGACGTTAAAACTCAGGAGAAAGTAAGCAGATATATTTCTGAAAGAAACTCTTCGCCGTGGAACACGAGGAAGTGGATACTGTAAACAGAAGACATTCGACACTACCACCTGGCTTCAAAAAGGCGAGCTTACAGAAAAATGGAGAAATTTCCCGGCTTCAAAGGTGTCAAACACTCTTTTCTGAATTCTGCGAGTGAAAAAAAAATTGTGAAAACCACAAAAAAAGCACAAACAGATTGCAACCAGAAACTAAAATGAAGAAAGAGTAGTGTTAGCGCACCTCTTGAGGACCACCTTGAGGAAAATATTTTATAATGAAGGAAGAATGGCAGCAGTTGTAATCCAAGCTCTTAGCAAACCGACAAACCTCTTCTGTTATTGCCGAAAGCTTTATTGCAATTCTAATAACCGTTTCATCGCTTGTGTTAAACATTTTAATCCTTGTTGCTGCCTACAGAAGCCCTCGGCTTCGCTCAACCTCCTACATATACATCATAGGTCTTGCGGTTTTACAGCTCGTCGCTCATACTACAACCTGGGCACTCTTTTCCTATCTTGTTGCGGTTGGGACTTGGTCCTTTGGTGACACGCTTTGCCGCGCTTATAGTTCCGGCCACCAGATTTTCAATATAGAAATCCTACTTCTTTTTAACCTCACAGCAGTAAGCAGATACTGTAAAATTCTAAAGCCTGCCCTGTATGCAAAATACTACACGCGTCGATTCACAGCCCTGACTGTAGTAGCATCTTTCTTGTTATCTGGCGTGCTTGTCTTTGGTGTGTCGATAAATAGTGATGTCGGTTTTCATCCAGGATTTGTGTTATGCGTGAAAAGCTCAGGAACCTATGCTCCAAGGTACATAATAATGGCCTTCATCTTCAACATTTTACCATCTGCTGTGTCTTTTTACTGCTACTTCAAGATCTGGCGATTCGTGAAATCTCACAACCAAAGAATGGCCACCTCCCAAGTTAACGCACACGAAATACGGGTCACGCGAACATGTTTTATTTTGGTATTAATTTATACTCTTTGCGTTATACCATTTACTGTTATGCGTGGACAGGACATCTCCCAAAAGTTTTCTCTACTGCCTAGAGAGGTTTATCTAGTAGCTATTTATTTGTTCCAGTCTTTAGGAGTTTTTCTACCATTGATTTTTGGAGTATCAACAAGGGAAGTTAGAACGGCGTTGACAAAGCGTACAATCAACGCACCTGTTATCTCTGCCGTGACACCTCCCAGTGATTAGCAAAAATGTGGCCTACTCGTGGATGGAAGCACAAGTCTTTAGGTGATTATCGATTAATTAATGCGCATTAAGGTACAGATAAAATACTTGAGGGAACTATAGACCATGGAAAAATGAGGTCTCAGCATTTCATGGCCGAACCCAAGCCGTTAATTTATCCTATTTATGTTTACGTATTTCCTTTTACTTGAACAGTACAAATCGTCTCACAAAATATTGGGCATGCCACAAAATTAAGCGAATGAGCAACTTATCCGGACCCAAGATGTGTTATTGATGTTAAATACATGGGCTTTTATGGACCTTTATAGAAGCAATAATCTACCAAGGGCTTACCTTTATAGAAGTCAGTACCATAATCTTGAATCTTTTTGAAGTGACTAAGACACTGTTAAGGAATAGGTTACTCCTGCTCTACCATGTGCATCATCATCATCATCATTTATTTTTAATAATTGCCTGACTGACAGGTAGGAACATGACGTGACGTGACGTGACATGACCCTATGACATGACATGACATGACATGACCTGACCGACAGGTAGGAACATGACGTGACGTGACGTGACGTGACGTGACGCGACGTGACATGAACTGAAATGACATGTTTTCAGACTCCGGGGGTACTCCCTATATTCGGATGGTAGGTATGACTATTGTATGTTAGGGGTGAAAATCAGCGATCCGGTATTTTTTAGAGGCTTTCGGAATGAAAACGATATGCTGAAGAAAATTGGGCAAAGGATAGTACCTTCAACGGCAGAATCGTATTGGCTGATTGCATTTTCAAACTGCACCGGGGGGTTGAGGACCTCCCTTAAAAAGACCCCCTCCCCTGGAATTTCCTGGCAAAATACCCCTGGAAAATCTATTTTTGGATGAAATGTCCCTGGAAAGTCACCTTTTTTACCCCTCCCCCTTGGAATTTCCAGTCTCCAGACACACCCCCTCCCGTGGAACAACCCCCCATGGAAACTGTTCCGTAGGTCCTCAAGCCCCCGGGTGCAGTTAACAAATGCAATCAGCCATTCATTACATGTAAATGTATACATTAACTGATACATGGCATTGCAGAGATACAAATTTTCATCTTTTTGAAAATACCATGAAAGGGGGTAAAAACTGTGCACTGTGGACCTCAGGTTTGTCAGTCTCCTTGGAGTACTGTTACAACTTATCCGCGTAAAATATTGCCCTTTACTTTTACTTTACTTTACCACCAGTAAACACTTAATTAGTAAAGGATACGGAGTAACATTACAACCAACGATTCTGTTATTAATGAACTCAGCAGCAACATCAGCTTTGGGCCTGCCAATATCTTTAGGTCTGCAAAAAATACATTGAATGATATCAATTGTCAATTATTAGGAATCTTGCCATAATTTTAAGGTCTGCAAAAATACATTGTATAATATACAACATAGATTAGGCCACTCTTGATCCAAGACAGGATCCAGGAGCATCTTTGGAAAAAATAACCCTGGTTTTTGGGATGAACTCAGAAACCGATAGAAAATGAAATGAAGCATACAGAGTAAATCCTTCAAACTTTTTGACAAAAGTAACACATCTTCCAGCTAAATTTGAGGTTTGGGATCCGGGATCTAGAGTATGGGATCCGGGATCCAGAGTGTGGGATATGGGATGCAGAGGTGTGGGATATGGGATCCAGAGGTGTGGGATCCGGGATCCAGAGTGAGGGATCCAGGATCCAGAGGTGCGGGATCCAGAGTGAGGGATCCGGGATCCAGAGTGTGAGATCCGGGATCCACAGGTCGGTATCCGGGATCCACGGGTCAGGTAAAGGAGGGTGAAAATAGAGTCCTAAAGTGATGACGTCACAAAAACAAAATTTTCGATTTACCAATATTTGTTCCTTGATTTCGCAAGGGCATATCGATTGAAAGCTACAGACCAAAAATGAGGTTAATCGGTTGAAACGCGACCGAGATATGGCCCGCTGAATACATAATTTTCTTTAACAAATCACTGTATTTTTGGTTCAGTTCATAAAGTTATGAACTGAGTCCAAAATACATTGATTTGTTAAAGAAAATTATGTATTCATTGGGCCATAGCTCGGTCGCGTTTCAACCGATTCACCTCATTTTTTGCATGCAACGTTCTTCAAAGTTGGTCTTTCATTATCCGTGGACTAAAATCTGAAATTCGAAATTTTTCAAATTTGTGACGTCACACTTTAGGACTCTATAGACTGCTTGCAGCCCCTTCTTTGGCGAACGTAAATCGAGAGAAATGTTTTTTACCCGCGGTGGTGCGGGTGTCAAGTTACATGAGTTTATGGTGTCGAGTTACTCAGGAGAGGGAGAGACGCGCTTTCCCCCTGTGGTGCGTCTCTCCCACTTCTGAGTAACTCGACACCGTAAACAAACCGAACCACGCCGCCATGGGTAAAAAAACATTTCTCTTGATTTACGGACGTTCGCGGAAGAAGGGGATGTAAGCAGTCTAGGGTGAAAAGGAGAGGAAAATGATTTGCAATGAATCTCACTCACCTGAATAGAAACTGTCTGTTTAAATTAGATACATCAATAGTGTCCATATCAATGACATCAATGTTTCGGAAACCACAAAGAGCCTGTTACATCACAATGAAGAAACATTGCAGTCAGATCAAGGATCACAAACTCAAATGTATGTGTACATTAGATACAAAGTCCATGATTATTGGTCCTCATATTTCCTTTTCACAATGTAAGCATGAAATGAGACTAAAGTGTCAGACAAACAAGATGCATGTTTTATTACTTGCAATGACTTGCATTCTGTTTGTCCACCAACTTGCACAGACTTGCATCCAATTTGATCATGTTTTCCATATTTTCATGCAACTTGTATGAATTGCACGTGGTTTGGCCACCTGAGTGCAAGTGAACGCAAGTCTATGCATGTTTTCAAATTTTCCCATTTTTTTACTTACCAACTCAAGCTGTTTTGGCCGAAAACGTTTTCTGGTCATTGTGCCAGAGTTTGTAAGTTAGTGTTATTTACACCCAGGACCCAGGGGGTACTCGAATATAAAAACGGCAGGGGGGGGGGGGGGGGGCGAAGTATTTTTTGGGGTATGAAATTTGTAGTAAAGTATTTTTTTGGTTGAAAATTCTACCAGGTATTTAACCTCTGGTATTTTTTTTTGGGGGGGGGAGGGGGGGGGGGGGGTTGAAACTTCTGACAGGCTAGTTGATCATCAAGATAAAGTACTGCCTTAAACTGAAGCTATTTCCGGGGGAAATAATGGGACAAGCATCATGTGTATGCTGGCATTAAATTAGCCTTTTCAGGCTAAAAAGCTTCGGTATTTTTTGAGGTATCAAATTTGGGAGCAGGTATTTTTTTGGGTATAAAATTTATGGCTCAGGTATTTTTTTTGGGTATGTAATTTGGAGCTCCGTCGGACCCCCCCCCCCCCCAAACTATTATTTGGAGGGTGCACACCTGTTAGTAAGTGGGATGAAAGCAGGGCCATCAGCAGGGGCGGATCCAGGAATTCAGAAAGGGGGGCCAGGATAGTGAAAACATGAGACGAAAATTTTTCAAATTTCCTCCAACAAATACAATAAATGTATGGAAAAATCTCCGAGAAAGGGGGGCTGCAGCCCCCCTCGGCCCCCATAAATCTCCCCCTGATCAGCATGCACAAAGGTGGGAAAACTACTACACTTAGCCACCACAATGAAAGTTTCTGCAAGTCTACGGGGATGGTGGAGCCAGGGGCTTTAGCTTTAGCCCCCCCCCCCCACATTTTGCCAAGTTTTCATCTAAACTCAGTCCCCCACCTTGCCATACAATCTTACATTACCCCCTCCCCCCCTTTCGCTGTCCCTAGTGGCATGCAAGACAAGACTTCCAACAACTTGTATGAACTTACATCTTGTTTGTCCAAGGCTTAACATTGACATTTTTTGTAGTAATTCCTATGTATTCTGACCATACAATTACTGGCCTTACAGATGAATATCCACCTCATGTATTTTCCAAAAGCTTTTACAACATTACGGATGGTGTCACATACCCTGCTAGCAGAGGTTTTTTTCTGTCAGTCTTTTGTTATAGTTAATAGTTGTTCGTGTGTCTGGTATGTTGTGTGGTTGTTTTGATTTGCGCCCTATAAAAAAAACCTCTGCAGCAAGCTGCTTAGAATTTTCGTTGAGTGTCATTGCATCATAAGCCCACTACTATAGAGATTTTGACATGGGGTGTAATACGATGCTGATGCCTCCACAGGGTTTCTTCTCCAAATAACATACACTGTCAGTATTAGGAAATGAAACACTAACAACTTTTAGTATTTTTTTCGCATGAAAAGTTTTGAGAGAATTTTCTAGGATTTCCACTTTTCAACTTCATTTTGACTGACTTTTAGGACGTTTTGAACAAACATTTAGTCTCAACTGATTGTCTGTCTATCACTCACCAGATCTTTGAGTAGCTCACAACCAAGGCCTCCTGCCCCAACTACAAGGACTCTAGCAGTGTCAAGCATAAACTCCAGTATCTTAAAGAGCAAACCATCAATAGTCATGCACAGGACTCAAAACCAATAGGGGAATAAGAATATGCCATGAATAAGACACATGCTGTATGCTGTTCTACCTGCCTATAAGCTGGTGCTGTTTAAGGTTACTGAGAACCTCAGGACAGAAGGGGTCAGTGCAGCCAGTTAATGGCAGAGGGGGGAACATCCTATCACAACCTTAAGGACGTTCTGTTAGAGCATTTTTAAATCAGGGCAGAGACAATCTTACCCCAAAAAGATAGGATGTTCCCCCCTCTGCCATTAACTGGCTGCACTGACCCCTTCTGTCCGGAGGTTCTGAGCAAGAGGTCCAATACTGACCCCCTCCCCTAAATATTTTTGATGTACCTGCCATCTCTGACAACAAGCAGAATTCCGACCTCAAAAACTCCCCCTCCCATTTGGAATTTCCAAATACTGCCTGTGGTAGGGGTACATATATTTTAGACTGGAATTGCCCAATAAGCAAGATATTGAATACTGCCCCCTTCCCCAAATGTTTTTGGTGTACCCCCCACTGACCCCCTCCCCCAAAAAATTAAATGAGACTACTCCACCTCTGCCGTTTACTGGCTGTAATGACCCCTACCCTGAGGCCCTGGTTCAATGTTCAAATGAGCAAGATTTTCAGTACAGTCCCCCCTTAAATTATGGTTTAAAGTCAAAATTTATCGTTTACTGTTGTTAAATGTAGATTTTTTCAATTGTCTTCACTTCACAGGCCAGTGAATATTTAGCGCATGAGAACTGTGTTTTGCAGCGGTGTCTGTACTGATCCCTACTGACCTGAGGTCCTGGTTCGAAGTCTGTGTGAGCAAGAGGTCCAGAGCGTAAGAGCAGTTTTTGTAGATGATTCCATCGTCCGGACCATTCTCCCATTCCTGTCTTATCATTCATCTCTGATATACTGCAGGATAAAATCAAGAGTACATTATCAAGAGTAAGAAGTGCCAATATATTTCAAGTCGGAGAAAGCATCCATTTCCATCAGCTGATTTAGAGAATATAGAGCAATGTTCTCGATTGAATTTGGTAAATCAAATCTGAAACTTTATTTTTAGATGTTTATTAAGAGATTTCTACACGTAATTCGTCCTCTAATATCGAACGAAAAAAACAACAAAGGAGTGGTTGACACAGGTTCTTTAAGGTCCGTCCCCATCAACATCAGAAGAGGTCGGTCGATTTT
Organism: Scolanthus callimorphus; assembly: GCA_033964015.1. Lineage (NCBI taxonomy): Eukaryota > Metazoa > Cnidaria > Anthozoa > Actiniaria > Edwardsiidae > Scolanthus > Scolanthus callimorphus. The sequence goes on from CM066917.1 coordinate 22,757,847, forward strand.
CATCACATTTTCCCATAAAATGCAATCAACTTGCAATCAACCAACTTGTATGCTACACTCTTCTATGAGAGTTGGTGAGAGTTTTTCAGTCAGTAGCTGCTGCCAAAAGAACTGCAGGCTCATTTGGTTTCAAAGAAATGCAGGCTTTCCTCAGCAGAAAGGAACCATTTAATCACTTCTTGTGAGAGTAGATGAGAGTAGATGTACAGTTGGGATGCTCATTAGCTCTCATCAACTCTCACCACCATTTGATCCGGCCTGCTTTAAACAATATGCACTCTGATTTAACTTGGGAAATGGTATGCCATGTATGAACAGAGGGGGTAATGGGAACTCTATTTTAAGTTTGTAGGTGCTGTCAATGTATAGAACTTGAAAGTATATACAGGTAAGTCAGAAATGGAGGTCTTCCAGGCTCGTAGGAGCTTGCCTTGCCTTCCTTGCTTGTCGGTCTTGCGTTGTCTTTTCCAACAAGCAAGCACGACATTATAAGACGAGAAATGCAATACACCATAGTTAGTAGAGGGATACAGTCTCCCTCTACTAAGGGACTGTTCGTTAATTACGTCGCAGGGGGGGCTGGTGGTTTTATAGGTGGGGGGGGGGGGGTAAATTATGCGGACGTCGCAAAATTTTGGGCTAAATTTTTAGAACACACGAAACTTTTGGGGGGTGCATTCAAGTGTCATGCAAATTTTCAACAGACTAGGATTGAGATTGAGTGCAATTGCGTGAAACGCAGCATAATACGTATGCGGGATCCCTGTGCTCATCTTTAAAACTTGGAGTGGCATACAAGCTTAGTTGATTAGCAAATTTTTTGAAGGGGGTAGAAATTGAAACTCCCCCCCCCCCCCAACGCAATTAACGAACAGTCCCTACTATAAATACACAAAGAAAGCTGAACGGGTCATACTCATATAACACAGGGATGTGCAAATGAAATGGCCTTGGTTTCTTCAGTCAAGCCTTTCTCAAGCAATTTCTCAGTTCCTCAACTTACAGACTTCTTCCCAAAGATGGATTAGTTAGTTAAGTTATAATCTTACTAATACTGCAAGAAGTGTTACACTTGACAAGAACAGTCTGACAATGAATGAGGTTCGAGTTCAGTTGTCATAGTAAATTACGCCGAAATATTCCACAACATAATCAAAATACAAAGCAGTTCTTACTTCGTACTGGCTGGCCCTTGATCCACTTCCATTTAGAGCTGTTTTTGCATTGAAAAGATCAAAATATTCAAGGAAAATTCACCGGTGATTTGGATTGTGAGTTGTGAGATTTATTACAGCGGGAAAAGAAATCGATAATGTATCGGAAAACCACAGCCTACCCAGAATACAGTGTCATTTTCCTCTGCTTTGTTTTTTCATTTTTATCATTTTTAAAAGCAATTCTAAGATCTATTCTAATTTTATAAAACTCACAGATAAGATGATTTGCAAAAAAAAATCATGAATTTGAAAGGCTATTATTGAAAAATTTGATGACACTCGTAAACCTACACAGGGTACCCGCCAATGTTGATAACGCGCGTGATGAGTGATTTTCTCGTGCGCGAGTGTCAAAGCACTTCACGAGTTTTTGTGATGGTTCTCCTAGACCAAGACCCTAATAGCCTACGATAGAAAGACGAAATCACATAAATCTGTGCCTCAGATCCGCCATTTCACAAGCTGAATACTTACTTTTAAGGAAGAATTTCCTCAAACACTGTAGCAGATGGCAGCTTCGAACCAACGAGGGGGGATTTACCGGGAGCCCTCAGACTGGCTGCACGACCGAAACATTCGATCAGCGACAGAGAAGAAGAGAAGATAGAGCTTAAAGCTGGTGTCCCGAATGCCTTGATTTACGTCCAAGGCTGCAAAAACTGCGATTTTTTTCTGGAGAAGAAAGCAATAAAAATTTTCGTGGAAGGGTGCGCTAACTGCGTGTTTAACGTGAAGAATTCATTGTTCAGCGGGACGATGGAATTTTTGCGCTGCGAAAATATCACGCTGAATCTCAAGGAAAATGGTCAGGTAATGGATTTAGCAGTTTGTTTCAATAGGTTTTATTGTAGGTAAAACATTCCAGCATACATTAATACAATATAACTTACGACAGAATCCGTGTGCAGAGCCTTCACTGTTTCTTTCTTTTTCTGATTTTTTTTTGTCACGCCACTTAGATGGCCAGTTGACACAAGGGTGGTTCAGAAATGTTTTCTTCTCAACTTCACTTAGTGTCACGAATAATTAAACACTTGCGAAAATCACGAGTATTTTTTAGAAAAAAGTACTATGAAAAAGAAGTGACACACGAATTGTCAATTTTAGGGTCCTGATTCACGAATCACGCAATTACCCCCGTCTTGCGCGCGTGACAATGTTATTAATTGTTTGTTAGTGAGAAATAGTGAAACCCATTCGTTTACTTTGTCATTTATCCTCACATACTCCTGTGCTTGCCCGGCCAAACACTACGTTGATTGAGGCTCTTACTGCTATTTTCAATATTATGCGTCTTCCACTTTACATAATTTCCTAGCGCCAAACTGCCGTTTTGGCTTCCGTCCATCAAACCTCCATTCACAAACCCATAGCTTTCCCGGCTCGTCACCTCGCGGGGGAAGCTCTGGTGACATCCCCCGACGCATGCGTAAAAGAAAATGGTGGTTTAATCCCTTACAATTACTTTAGAGCTAGCGTTCAAGTCGAAGGTATAGGTTGAAAAGACGACTAGGAAACGAATGCCAGTGTTATTTTGACAGATACGTTTTCATAAAGCGAGATTAAAAGCTACTTTTATGTACGCGTGCGCGCCATTTCCGCCAATCAGCGAAGGCCCTCAAATGGATGTCACCAGAGCCTCCCCTGCGAGGCGACGAGCCGGGGAGCTCTGGGTTCGAGAATGGATCTGTTCACTCGTTTTATTGACGCTATAGTAAGTAGAGTCTCCTCATGATTGATGGAAGCCAAATGGCAGTATAAATGAATGGGCTCCTGAGTTTCTTTAATATTTTTAAAATTTCTGGTTTCCAGGTTATGACTCTTACCACTGAAGCTACCAACAACTTTCAGCTAAATGCCAGCAGAGATGATCAAATCGATATGATTTACACCTATCACACAACAAATATGGAAATCAAAGTCGAGGGCGATAACCCAATCAGGTTCCCTGTGGTGCCGACTCACGGACCGGATTGGCAATACGTTGTTCAGTGGTTGAAAGAACCAGGGGGCACAAAGAGGTTAATTTGCGAAAAAGTGATACGGGAGGGGATATACCCTACTACAGAGAGACAGTTGCGGGAATCGCTGGAAAGAGAGAGGCAGTTTAGCGAGCGTTTTGCAGAGGCTTTGGTTGGTGGTGTCAAGTTTACGGGGAAACGCCGAAAGAAAGTAAGTTTTCTTATTTATAGAGCAAATTTGGCTTATCTCCGGTGTAATAACCTGTGAGTGCGCACGAACTACGTCACAAAGCTTCATTTGTTTGGTAGAACGAATCAGGATGAAATAAGAACTGAACACAAAGGTGTCCTCTGGGAATGGTTATTACACCGGAGTTAACCCGCAAATTTCGTATCTGCGGAAAAGTGTTGCGATACGGCACGGCACTGCCCCGGCCGCGGTCGCGGCACGGAGCCCGGCCTGACGCGATTTCGTCATTCGTATCTACAGCTAGCACGGTGACGGTCGCGGCGCGGAACAACTTTACTTTTCAGTCTGCTCGCCGAAAGAGACTTTCGCAAAGAGCGCTGTGAATTTTCAAAACGTGATTTGATATTGCATTTTTGTTCCATCCGCCAGTCAATCCATCTTGGCCAATCATGTCGTTGCCCTGTTTCGCATAGTGCAATCGACTCAGAAAACCAGGCGACTGTAATTGGCGAAACAAGTTGAGAACCTGATTGGCTTATACATGAAAGGAGAAAGGGCACTTATAGTAGTACATATAACTTTTCCTGTAATAAGGCTCTAGGTTTACGAGTTTTCTTTCACTGGGAAGACTGTGTTGGTCGTCGTAAGCATTGCTAAATTTATGAGTTTGGCATCATTTATTCACCGAACAGACCAACGAAATATTTGACAGAAAAACAACCGCGGGAAACAATCCGTCTCCAGCGCATTTTGGAGTCGGTGAGGTTGTTAACTTTAATTTTTCCATTCTTTTGCAGGAATGATATATAAAGTGCCCCTTGTAGACAAGAAGGCCGAAGTTAACCTTAGTCCATGCGTTTGAAATTAAATTATGAAAATGAGGAAAGAGCTTGTACTTGGATGAGCCGCGCCTTTTAGTTTGTACAGCTCACTGGGCGACTTTTGCCTAGTCAAGATCTTTAGTCGTCTAAGAGAATGTAAAGTCTTTGAATCTTGACAAATGCCCGACGAAAATAAATGCGTTTTGAGAAAATTTTCTCGCAGTCATTATAGAAGTTTAGCATTATTTTTTGATTATATGAATACTCGTATAATTATGTTTTAGAGGGTTTAGCCAGTTAACGTTCATTTTGAATCAGAGTTTACAGCTATGAATTATTCTCTATATTTCCAAAACGAACGCGTCACTTTTGCATTTTGAGTCATGCGCGAGTTCAAAGTTATTCTTACTCTTTAAATTGAGTTGAATTTGATCAAGTTCTCACTGAGTTTTTTTTTCCAGTTTTCTAAAGGATTCATTCTTTTTCTTGACAAACTATGGGAAACCTGTGTTCCCGTCGAGAATAAAACCACAGGCTTCCCACCAGAGTATTTATAAATAGCGATGAGCATCAGAGCAGACGTCATTTTGGGGTTATTTTCAGCAACATTGTAATCAAGGGGAAACAACCCTTTATACCTTGTAGCTGGTTTAAAATACGGCGACTCTGCTAGATTAGGTTATCTTTGGATGTCAAAGTTGAGCAAAGGAGAACGTTTGTAGTACCGTGATTTTGAAGCTCTTACCGGCATCATGAACCCTGAACAAGCAGCCAAACTACCAAGTTTTCTCCGCCTTGCAGCCACTCGAACCAAGCACGTAATCAATGGAAAAGAAGGCGAAAGTATTGAACTGAAAGCAGCAGCACCATCTACCTTGATTTACGTTGACAATTGTAAGAACTGCAAGGCAGTTCTCGAACAGAAAGCGGCGAAAATAATCGTAGAAGGCTGCACTGATTGTGTGTTCGATATCAAGAGTTCCCTGATCACCGGTACAATGGAGTTCCTTCGGTGTGAGAATATCACGTTGAATATACTGGAAAATGGGCAGGTAAGCGAACGCAGTAATTTCTTTTGGCTAATAGAGCTACATCTCCATTTGCATTCTTTGCACACCATTCAAAATGGCAAATCATTCAGCATAAAATTGTTTATCGGAGACCAGTCCTTATTCTAGATTTAGCATTTTATTAGAAATTTGAAAAATCAATACCCTGATTGTGATCAGAAGCTCGAAAAACCCTACCCTGTTCAGCGGAGCATCCCCGTGTAGTCAATATACATCAGCTACTCCCCCCCCCCCCCCCCCGGCGTCTCCACCCACGTTTTAGAATTGCATTCTTAGATTTAAAAAAAAAAAAACATTTTTCAGGTCATGACCTTGACAGCAGAGGACACCAACAACTTCACAGTCAATGCATCCACAGATGACCAAATAGATATAATTTATGTCTACCACACAACAAATGCCAAAGTCAATATTCAAGGAGACAATCCGATCCAGTTTCCTGTAGTACTTAACGAGGGCCCAGAGTGGCAATATGTCATTCAGTGGATAAAAGAGGATGATACAAAAAAGTTAATTTGTGAGAAGGTTATTCGAGAAGGGGTATTCCCAACAACCGAGAGGCAGCTAAAGAAATCACTAGAGATTGAGAAAGAATTTAGCAAAAGGATGGCTACAATGCTTGTTGATGGAGTGAAGATTTCAAAACCTCCTGCCAAGAAATGAACTACTAGGGTGGAAGGATTTTGAAGATGCTGTACTATAGTAGCACTTTCTGAAAACAATACTTGTATTATGAATTACTTGTATTATTATGCAACAGCTGTGAATATTTCAATGAATTGAATTAAAATATGTGGAATAAATGACTCATTTGTTTTTATTTGCATTTTTAATCATTAAATTGATACCCTAGGTACCAGCAGGGACATGAACTCTCCTGGTTTTGCCTGGAGTCTCAAGATTTTTCACTCTGTCTCCTGGGAAAAAATGAAAACGACTGCCATACAATTACTGTATTTCTCCAAGGAGAGAGTTTCAGGAAATTTCGCCATTTAAGGCAGTCCCAAGATTTTTGAAGTCCCATCGCAACTTGCCTTAAATGTCTGTGAATGAGTAAGGCATGCAAACTCAGGTACCAAGGGTATCAGCATGGCAGATGCAGACTCTTTTCTCAAACTTAAAATGGTTATCATCAATTGTTAAATGACATGACTATATTACTATTATCTTCATTCTATTAAAGACAAAAAATAGAAACAATGTATATAAATGAACATGATCCGAAATAGTCCAAACAAAAAAAAAACAGCCCCTGTCCCCGCCCACAGCACCCTCAAGAGTGCTCCCTACAAATGTACTTCATCAAACTACAACCATGTGGGACACTTGCGCATGTGAAATAACCATGTCACCAGAATGATGATAATCCTCATTTCAAGACCATTTAACAATTGATGATAATCCTCATTTTAAGTTTCGAGACCATGTTGGTAGAAGGGGGGTGCCTATAGTACAAAATATTTCAGACCAAGGAGTGGTTAATCTAAAGCTCATACCAAAATTAATATTTCTAAAAAGTTGGAATACAAATACTTTTTATTCATTGTGGGGCACTTGGCACATTTTTATTACTACAGTGGTACCTCTATTAAGCAGCCACCCTCGGCACCAAGCCAAGTGCCCGCTTAATAGAGGTTGGCCGCTGAATGTATGGTATGTAAATACAGCTACTTGAGTGACAATACATAATTTTGGGACTTTGGAAAGTGACCGCTTAATAGGTGGCCGCTTAATAGAGGTACCACTGTATTGTTAATCATGACCTGTACAATTTATTTTCATTTTTGGACTATAATGATACAATGGCTATTTGTTCTAAACTCAAGTGTAATATATGCTCCCTTTGCCTACCATATTCTCAGATTTTATAGTCATTTTCAAGGTACAGTTGATGGATCCAGGAGCAGAGACAGGGCATGCAACACAAGGCATGAAGCATTATCAGGATCTGAGGAAGACTGGCTTGCTTACTGGATGCTTACAAAGTGGAGGTCTTTTGTCAGCTGCCATGCAATGTTAAACATGTTAAAAACAGTGTGTGAACTGCCTATAGGAATGCACCAAATAAAAATATGACTGACAAAATTTGAATAATTACTATATTGTTTTAGTTGGGCTTTACAGCTAAAATTAAAATTTAAGGTTGGCTGGTTTTTAACGTTAGAGAATGCGTCGAAAGATCTTTCCCTCAACAGCTCTGTATCAAATCTCACGCATGCATCAGTGGCTGTCACCAGAGCTTCTTCCATGAGGAGACGAGTTGGGGAGCTCTAGGTACGAGAATGGGTCATTCCTCTGAATTGTATTTGTGCACGCCATCGTGCACAGATTCATACATGTAATGCTTTTCATTTTACAATCGTGTCATTATGCAGACTTTTTTTTGAAAATCACATAGCTTTTTGATTTTCATGTGTAACTCAAGGTTGTGAAAGAATTCAAGAAATGAGGCACTTCAATGATGTTACTAAGTATATTATTTTGAATAAAAGATTTCTTTGTTCTGATAATAAAATTATTAAATGTCCTATTAAGCTTTGTTCTCCATTGAGTGGCATTTTGCAAGACACCTACGGTATGGTCTGTGTTGTCCTTACTGTCTCTCTAATCATTCTCATATGCTAATCACTCAAGAACAATGGCTATTGAAGCTGGATGCCATACTTCGATTCTGGTGTATTTACTGGTAAAGTACATTTTTCAAGTAGTCACTCAGTTAAACAAAAGAATCGGCTTTGAGATTGACCCTAGTCTCCCATGTTCCCTAGTCTCCCATGTTCCCTAGTCTCCTATGCAGTGGCTTGTATGTTGGTTAAATGGAAACATCCAAGTGGCATTCAAGTGGGAGGCTACTCTTTCCCCAGAGCTAAAAATACTTTAAAATAGTTTTAAAATTTTTGGCCTGGAGGTGGAGCACTAGGGCTGGGTCCATAATTAGGGTTATAAGGAGGAGGAGGTTCTGATCCTTGTGGGGGATAATAAGGGGGCGGTGCTGCCCCTGCATAATTCTGTCCCCCAGGGGCAGGAGGGTAGTGAGAATAACTCCCCTGAGGGGGTTGGGGATAGTAAGGCTGTGGTGGAGGTTGGCCATGAATAATACGTCGTTGGAAAAAGAACAGCACTTTGAAAGTGATGTTTCCAAGGCCAACGTTGGTTACTTCTGGTGTCTCTAACATGCAAGCTAGTTCCCAGCCTCTGCTCCCCATTTCACTGATCATTGGTCCCCAGTCTCCCTTTGCCTTGGTCTGGAAAAATCCAATCTGTTGTGAGAAAAAGAAAGAAAATTTATTAAAAACGTATTGTGTGGTTCCAGAAATTATCCATACCCCCCCCCCCCCCCCCCCCTACAGAAAAGCATTAGAAATTCCTGAGGGGTGGGGGGGTCAATTCACCTGACCATTTCCATACAAATACTGTATTTTTCCTTGGAAATTCCAGAGGGGTGGGGGGGGTCCCTTTCCAACACCCTTCCGTGGAGGTGGTATGGATATTTTCTGGAACCACACATTTCCAACTTTATTCAATGACAAACTTGGGCAATTCCCAGGGGTAGCCTGAGTATCAGGCAGAATTTAACTTCCTGGTAATTATTTTTCAAGGGAAACGAGGGAGGGCCTGATCCTCAGGTTACCCAGGGGTGACTCCCACACTTCACAGGAACTTTGGTTTCTGCTCCTGAAAGGAGGGGGTATAGGGTAGGAGAATCTACCAATCCATGCATATTTTTTAATATCTGTCAATCCTAATTTATTTTAATTAAAATCCAAATCCACATCAATGCAGTCAAACTCCAGCATCCGAAACTCATATCAGGCAAAAATCAGGTAATCTGGGAAATCCATAAATCTGCCTAAATGTTTTGCTCAAAATGGCACACATTTTTTGGCAGATCCAAAAGGGGGAGGGAGTGTAAGGAGGGTGAGAGTCTCCCCTTGAAAACATTAAGGGATGATTGTCCTGTAAAAACAGAAATTCACCCAATTGCTTTCTTTTAGGGTTTCACTTATGATCTTAGGAGTAAATTTGCTATGGACCACATCCCCTATATTTTTGGGCATGGGTGCTTGTCGAAACGTTTTAGGGTTTAAAATCAGGCCTCTGGTACCTTTTAGAGGGTAAAATTCAAAAACTTGCAAATTTGGCCAGATAGGTGCCTGTTACAGGTCCGTTCTAGCAAATCACACTTGGTGCTAGCCTGAATTTCAGACGCATTTTCCTCTTAAAAAAATTACGAGAGAAAATTACGAGGGAAAATATGTCTTGTAGGTACCTTTTATAAGGGATCAAAATCAACTAAAGCGATGCCATGTTTGGTACCTTTTAGGGGTAAAATCGAAAGTTCCTGACGAGCACCCTGCCCCCAAAATAGGGGAGTCCCTCCCCAGCCACACCCGGCTGATCACTCAGGGTTGTAGTTTTCTGATAATTCGAGTTAAAGTTGAAAGTGATAATATAATAATAATAATAATGGTTTATTAGCATTCCAGTACTCTTACCTTGACCGTATGCTTGTACTCTATTACTATGCCAGCATAAACTGGGGTGGGGTCATTTATTCTCGCAGATTCCTTTTCAAAGAACCACACAGAATTATGATCACCACTCAATGTAAAATCTGGCAGAAAGAGAAAAACAGGAAAATTATTCAATTTCTTCTTTGGGGAGGGGCAGGCATAAAAGTAGCTCTCTCTCTCAAGTAAATATTTACTGCAGTTTTCTTAATTCTGCAAACTCTGGAGCAACAGCAGTCCGATCATGTTTAGCAGCTACCTTTGATCGCAAAACTAGAACTTATCAACCACATGCATCACTCAGAGGTCTCGCAAAAGTGCAGAGTTTGCAGAATTATGAAAATGGTAGTAATTCAATCCAAAGTTGAAACAAAGCATTTGAGAGGCACCTTTGATAAGTGACTTGGCACTATACTCTTCCTAAATGGCTTACCTCCATGAGATCGCTTGCCCTGGTCCCAGAATATTTCTGCCAGTCGCCAGCCCTGTTGTAAGTGCCCACAAAAATGCTGCATCCAGTTACAGGTCACTTTTACCATTTTTCCTGGTCCCAGGTACATTATCTGGACAGGGACGTTAACTAGCTGGTATGTATAGAGCACTGGGTTGGGATGGAGAGGCAGGTTGAAGAACACATCACAACCCATAGCTGTGTGGCAAAAAAATTTAAGAAATAACATATGAGCAATAGAGATTATTACATGTTTAAGAGCTTGATAGAGCGGATTTCATATGACTGTAGTGTGATACCAATTGCAAAATGATTACACCAATGCTGAATAAAACCTTTTTAGGAGTGAATAGCAAAGTCATATCTGCTCTTTCTTTCTATTCAGGAGTTCCAGAAAATATCCAATATATTTAAATATTAGATCAATGCCATGTCGTGCAACTGGCAGACAAATCAGGCAGACAAACAGACACAGACAGACAGGCTAGACAGGCAAGACAGAAAGACATTACACATGATAGACAGATGTGACAGACAGATGTGACAGACAGATGTGACCCTCTTTGGGAAAACGTATAATAACGATTTAGCGTTTAATGAAAAAGTCGTTTATGAAGCGTTTAAACGATCTCACAAATCGTTTAAACGACTTTGAAAATCGTTTATACGATTTGAAAATTTGTTTAAACGATGTGGGAAAACGTTGAAACGAATGATGAAAGCGTTTAAACGAGTAACAAAATCGTTTATACGAATTGAAAAATCGTTTATACGAGTGGAGAAAGGATGTTCGCTCCACGTTGGAATTCGCTTTAGAGAGGAAGCGAGCATCCACGTTCCATAGCGAGTTATAATTCGGTTTGCGTTCAGGCACGAAGAGCGAATCCATACTTTTCACCATTGTTTTAAAGCCTGGTAAGTACTACACTGCATTCAACATACCACTACAGTTTGCCAAGGAAGACTTAAAACTTACGAGGTCAAATTATGATTCAATGTCAAAGTGTATAGATAGCGTGAAATAATTGTTTTGTTTTGAATCATGATCCAAATGGCGCGTAATGGCGAGACACTTTCACGTGGAAAGCGAAGCGAACTGAAGTAAAAGATGCGAGATTGAACGAGTTGCTTTCAAGCACAGAAAAGAAAAGCCATCGGTTTGTATGGGGTACATCAAAACAGTAAAAATTACAGCAAAAGAATGAAGTTTTACACTTGACTGCACTGTACTTACCTAATGTTTCCTGTCACGCAACTACAAAGTTGGTCGGTCGCGTCGCGTGATACCAAAATAAATACTATACTTGTGCATCTGATTTCCCCAACGCGAATATGTGACAGACAAGACATACATGATTGAGGGACAAACAGATGTGACAGGCAAGACATACATGATGGATGGATGGACAGACATGACAGACACGACATGACAGACACGACATGACAGACAGACATGACAGACATGACAGACATGACAGACATGACAGACATGACAGACATGACAGACATGACAGACATGACAGACATGACAGACATGACAGACATGACAGACATGACAGACATGACAGACATGACAGACATGACAGACATGACAGACATGACAGACATGACAGACATGACAGACAATTGACAGACATGACAGACATGACAGACATGACAGACATGACAGACATGACAGACATGACAGACATGACAGACATGACAGACATGACAGACATGACAGACATGACAGACATGACAGACATGACAGACATGACAGACATGACAGACATGACAGACATGACAGACATGACAGACATGACAGACATGACAGACATGACAGACATGACAGACATGACAGACATGACAGACATGACAGACATGACAGACATGACAGACATGACAGACATGACAGACATGACAGACATGACAGACATGACAGACATGACAGACATGACAGACATGACAGATGGATGGACAGACATGATGAATGGACAGGCATGACAGACAGGCTGGACAGATAGACAGAAGGCAGACATACATGATGGACGGATGGACAGACATGATGGATGGATGGACATGACAGGCACCGACATGACAGATGGACAGACATGATGAATGGACAGACACAACAGACAGGCTGGACAGATAGACAGGCTAGACAGAAGGCAGACAGGCTACACAGACAAACAGGCAAACGGATGGGCCAGACAGACAGATTATTATTTACCTTCACTCCTGCCGCTTAGACTTCCCACAACTCCTTGGCTCTGTTTTTGACCTGTTAACTCTACACACACTAGACGTCCTCCTTTAACAGCTTGCTGGGCTATCTGAACAAACATAATAATATGATAGCAATTTTTCACTAACATATTCTTTTCTGATAGTTGGGGCATACCATGTGTGATTCCAAAAGCCCTTCCCAAAAGGAAGCATGAGCATTAACAACAACATCATTGTCCTCACAACACCTACAATCATCAAAATTTACAACAATTGTATCATCAACATTATCAACTTTTCCATCATCAACAACAACACTAATGGTCATATGCAAATCTTATCAACACTGCTATCATCACACCAGCATCACCATCATCGCCTTGGCCCACCTGCCACCATCCTGGACACTTTGAAGAGGTACAATGGGGGGTGGCCAACACTGCAATGGGGGGAGGGGGTCCCTTTGAGTGATGTGTCAGTGAGTGATGTGTCAACTAAAACAATGTAATTCACTCCTAAGAGATAGCAATATGGGTATGGCTTTCATAAATTTTGTCCCCTAAGAGGAAACAAATATATAGCTACACTATAGTAACTTGCTCGGAATATAAACAAGCATTGGGCTTTTCGTGCGAGAACTGCTTGACAGCACCGCTAAGTGATATCAGACCTTTGGCCTCCCACCTAAGTGATAGCAGGAGTGCCAATTTTAACCGAGCATCCCTGCCTTTTTTAAGTGGGTGTCCCCTCCCCTCGGAGTAACAGCACCACCATCAGCAACATCACTATAATGTAAACACAAACTGTACATACAGCATTAACAATGCTAGATTTGTTGGTAACATCATGTGTTCTGCCTGAGAGCTGATTGAGGAATCCCGCCTGCTCAACTGTGTGAATACTAGACTTCACAACTAATAGATGCCAGCTGTGGTAGACTTGCATGTTACTGAAAGTTCAAAATGGTAGAGTTAAATTTCTATGATTGTAATCATCATTTTTCAGGCTTAAGGTGTGGCAAAATAATTTTTTTACAGATGGAGACATGGACGAAAAAATAGACAAGGGCAGACAATAGACAGATAAACATAGACAGACTTACAGTGGGGGCTAAAAGATGCTAATCTCTTTTAGGGAATAAAATTGTGAGTTGTGGTATCTTTTACGGTATTCTTAGGAAATTTCCGCAAGCATGTTAAGGAAGCATTGTGTGGTTCCAGAAAATATCCATCCCTCCCCACGGAAGGGACTGGAAATTCCAGAGGGGTGGGGTGAGGGGTCAATTTACCTGATTTCTTCCATACAAATACTGTATTTTCCTTTGGAAATTCAAGAGGGGTGGGGGTCACTTTTCAACTGCACCCTCCCATGGGGGGTGGGATATTTTCTGGAACCACACATTTCATGATGATTGTTTGGTCTTTATTATTGCCAATAAAATTACCTAAAAGAATTTGTGTTTTTGAATGGTGATCTTGTAGGGGTTAAAATTTATTTTCTCCACATGGTCCGCTAAATATCACCTCATCCCTGACAAGACCTACCCATATCATCTGCTTAATATCTCCTCCCTGATTAGACCTACCCGTGTGGTCTGCTATCCCCCTTCCTTGACTAGACCTACCCATATGATCTGCTAAATATCACTACGGGACCCTGACTAGACCTACCCATATGATCTGCTAAATATCACTACGGGACCCTGACTAGTCCTACCCATATGATCTGCTAAATATCACTACAGGACCCTGACTAGTCCTACCCATATGATCTGCTAAATATCACTACGGGACCCTGACTAGTCCTACCCATATGATCTGCTAAATATCACTACGGGACCCTGACTAGTCCTACCCATATGATCTGCTAAATATCACTACGGGACCCTGACTAGACCTACCCATATGATCTGCTAAATATCACTACGGGACCCTGACTAGTCCTACTCATATGATCTGCTAAATATCACTACGGGACCCTGACTAGTCCTACCCATATGATCTGCTAAATATCACTACAGGACCCTGACTAGTCCTACCCATATGATCTGCTAAATATCACTATGGGACCCTGACTAGTCCTACCCATATGATCTGCTAAATATCACTACGGGACCCTGACTAGTCCTACCCATATGATCTGCTAAATATCACTATGGGACCCTGACTAGTCCTACCCATATGATCTGCTAAATATCACTACGGGACCCTGATTAGTCCTACCCATATGGTCTGCTAAATATAGCTTGATAAGGGCTCTCGCTGGCATTCCAGCCAATTTTGCCAACACCTGGAACATCCTTGAATGTTTCTAGTATGAATCCCTGTGTGTAAGGGGGACTCAGCTGACCATATTTGGAAGTTATATCTGAAGACACAGTAGTTCTACCTGCTGAAATATCTACATCACGACCTGGTGAGATGGAATATAAATAATGTGGAATTAACAGATGCATACACTCTTTTTTTTTATAAGAACGTCTAATTTTCAGTTGAGGCTGGGCCGTTCTTATTTTTGGAGCAGTTTGAGGCTGGAAATGTTCTTACGGATGTTCTTACATTTCAGTGACGTCGGAACCTGAAATATGATAGATCTTATAGATCTTATCGAAGGATACATACCAATGAAGTTTAAGAGAGTTTATAAATTACAATATTAAAGGTTGTTATTATTAACACATTTGATTCTGGATTTTAGAACGCATCACTGAAAATAAATCTATTTTGCTCCTGTCTGAGACTCAGGCATGTTCTTAGCATGTTCTTAAAATTTGGGTAAATTTCAGGCTGAACGTTCTTATAAAAAAGGTTCTTATAAAAAAAAAAGAGTGTATTAGCCTTTTTAAGTAATCATCCATGCAAGAACTTAAGGCAAACCTCCATTGTTCTATGGCATTGAAGGTCCCCCACATAGGATATGTCCTATTTTTTTACCACAGAAAGTTATCATGACTAGTAACATAGTAAAAGTGAAAAATTGACTTGCAAATATTGGTGATAAGGATCAAACGTGTAGCAAAAAAGGTAATGCTGGGAGCACCAAAAAAACTTTTTTTTAATTATTTTTCATTTGTTTCTTCTAATCCCACTCACCCTGGATTTTTTTTCAAATCCAGGTGAGTTGTACTCTGGTAGGCATACCTTGTTCTTGGAGCATTCTTGTACCTAAAGCTCCCCGGCTCGTCACCTCATGGGGGAGGCTCTGGTGAAAGCCACTACTGATGCAAGCTCAAGATTTTAGTACAGACCCATTGAGAGATAAAAGAAATTTCCGTACATGCCCCAATGTTATTTACAATTTTCAAAGCATGATAAAGCTAGTTTTATGTACACATGGGTGCCATGTGTGGTTCCAGAAATATCCATCCCCCCACGGAAGAGATTGATAATTCCAGAGGGGTGGGGTGGGGGTCAATTTACCTGATTTCTTCATTTTCCTTTGGAAATTCCAGAGGGGTGGGATGGGGGTCAATTTACCTGATTTCTTCATTTTCCTTCGGAAATCCCAGAGGGGGGAGGGGGGGAAGGGATTTTTCTGGAACCACACAATCAGCAAAGGTCCTTAAATGGCTGTCACCAGAGCTGACCCTTGCTGGAGAGCTCTGTACGTGAGAATGTCTTGAAGATCTCCATAAAATAACTCACCTGACCCAACTTTAGTCACATCAATTGTTAAGAAATGGAATGAGTACCTCAGCCCAGCATAGGGGTACGGGTCAACAGGTAAAGGGGTGTGGTTCTCACTATTATACACTCCTGAGTGTTGTTGTTGGCGCTGACCTGACCCGGTAGCACCTTCACCAGCAATAAAGTTTCCAACTGTTTTTCTAGAGATTTAAAAAAAAGTTATAAATCATCAGTTTGTGTACAAATTTTATTTTAATTGATTGATTAATTTACTCATAGTGACTTTGTTTTATAGAGCGGATTTCATATTTATGACTGTAGTGAAGAATTCACTAAGCAATTACACTAGTTCTGAATAAAACCTATAGGGGTGACTGCAAAGTGATTACCAATTAGTCACGGCATGACAGTCATCTTAAATTAAGATGGCAATAGTTGAGCAGGCAGCCAGTTTTTCACTGCGAATGAAAACTTTACTTAATGTTCCACACAGTGTTTTATTGTTTTTAAGCCGCACCTATGATGCAAAGAAATTGCGACCCTGGGGCAGGATTATACATCGAAATGTGCCTGCATTGCGGGGAATTAGCGGGACATTAGCAGGCTCGGAAATCTAATGCCCCGCTATTCCCTGGGTATGGGGGTGTGGGGCTTTCCACCGACTAGTGCATAACACCTGTCCTGTGGTTTATTTTTTTTATATTGTATTTATGATTACTTTTTATCACTTTATATCCGCTTTCATGCTAATGTATCAGTCAATTCCAGCGGTGACCATCCCCCCCCCGGGACACCGTGGGGCATTTGCGCACCACTGCCTTCCCTGGGGTGGGGAATTTTGAAACTTTTGCTGGCCCCAGGATCGGGAATTGTCTTTCCCCGGGGGAGGGGGGTGGGGAATTTTGGTTTTCTCATCTCAAGCGCGTCGGATTTTGCGAACTACAACACCAGTTACAATAACTATCGTTTGGCAGTTACAAAGTCCCAGTTACAGAAAATAACGCCACATAAAATATATACACCACGTTTGGGGAAGACACATTTGCACATTTCGCAGTTAACGTCTTCTATAGAGAAGAAACAGATTTCGCAATTTCGTCTTAGTGGAAAAGCATAAAAATGAATTGACACTATAAAAGAGTTCCAATTTCGCAAAAAGTCAAGTAACATAACTGTGAAATAGTTGCAGGTAAATTTCGCATTGAGAGATTCCGGAGACAATTTGCAGAAATGGCTACAACGGCGAATGGCCTAGGAATGTTTACCGATATTGTACTAATACCTTAGTTTCACTTCTTTATTTGATTTTGTCTCACTTTCAGTGAAATGAGAACTCGTTCAAAGACGAGAAACTAAAGCACATTTACTGAAACGAATTATAAATGCTCGGACAGTATAAATGGAGTTGAAGTTTTTGTTGTGAAGCTTTGTCACGCAGAGTCGATGGAATCTTACCGTCCTTTTCTCGTCCCGGGGGTGGGGCATTTTTCCGCTTTTTGTGTTCCCCGCCGTGGGGTATTTTGCATTTTTGCTAGCCCGGGGGCGGGGAATTTTCAGTTTTATTTTTAGAAATGACCAAAATCCCGGGGGTTGCCCGGGGGGGCATGGTCAGCGCTGGAATTGACTGATACATAACTGCTTTGCGAATTATATAAAAAAATAGGTATTAAGTCTTTCAGTCCATGGGACTGGTGAAAACACTTCTTTTGATTACCTTTTTACTAGCCCCATGACATGACCAAATTTGGCTAAACTGTTATACAGTAGTAGGCAAGATTAGAAGTTCTAGAACGACCATTTTACTGTGCGATTACCAAGACAATTATCGTATTACGTTGTAACAAAAAAAATCCCCCAAACAGCTTAGAAAAACAAATAAGACAAAATACCACAGATCCAAGCTACGGAGAGCAAACTGAATGTAAAAAAGCGGAAGTCGTCTCAACAAACCTAACTACTGTATTCATGTTTTCCGAATATCTAGCAAATTAGTGCTTCCCAAATACCAGGCATCATGCTTACCTTAGAGAACTTAAACTCATGTTTATTCCTATTAAAGAATCCCCTCAAAAATGCGTAAACAAGACATGACGTTTGACAGATCTTTGTACTTGCAGTTTTGAAGTTTCGTCCTTCCTTCTTTCTTGTTCTGTTTGCAGCTTGCAAAGTAGCCTGGCCTACCACAGGGTCCCCAAAAGGCGGTGTGCCTTAAGATTTTGCATTCGTTTTTCGTTTCACTTTCTAGTGAATCTACTTACATTCTTGTAAGTTATTGCTATTATTTTTCTGGAAAATATTAACCATATGATTATTCTTTCTTGAGTGCATTTTGAAGAAAAATAAAAAATATCAGCCTAGCTAGACCCAGGACAGCACGGTTGTATGTGACAGGAAAAGTACATTTCAAAGATGGCGCTGGAACTGGATAAAGTCCTATGTGTGGTCGGGGGGATTATAAGTCTTAACATAGTCACTCTACTTGGGACATACTTCGCCAACTTCGAGGACAAAACCAAATACAGACTGCTGTTGGCTCAATTCTTCCTGGTCTCGCAATCGCTTCTGTTTTTCCTTGCAAGATATGTTTGGTTGCGAGTTGGCCCGCCTTTGTTTAAGTCCTCTAACTTTCTCCTTGTTAGATTGGTTATGCATCTAGTCGGGGCTATTCTTCTGTTGGCTCAATGCTGCCTTTTTATTGGAACAATCTTTGCAGGTGTAGAACCTAGATGGATTTCCCTGCTGACTTTCACTTGTTTGGGGATTACAATTTTAATGGCGGCGGTTTCTATCGCGTTTGACTTGACATGGTGGATTTTATCGCATCTTTTACGAGTGTCTTCCGTGACGACGCTCCAGCACCTAAACCGCCCAAGATTAAAACTGATCCTTATCCTACTTATATCTGCAATTATGACTTGTTACGGGCTTCACCATGGCTACAGACAGCCCAGTATTATTTCTCTAGAAATCCAATTAAAAAATTTACCGCCTGAATTTTATGGAACCACTGTAGTGCATTTGTCGGATCTGCATGTAGGGAATACTGTTGGCAGGACAATGTTAGAGGAGGCTGTCAAAATGAGCAATAGCATGCAGCCAGACATTGTTGTGATCACTGGAGACTTGGTCGATGCCACAGTTTATCAGATTAGACAAGCAATGAAACCCTTGCTAAAACTCAAGGCAAGATATGGCATCTATTTTGTAACAGGTACTATAAGGTTTATTTAATAAATTGTGGTACTTTCTTTTTCATCCTTTTCCAAGTTGCAGGTACACAGCTAAGGAGGTTCCTTGGATGCATGTGACCCTCCACCCCCTCCCCTTACATAGTTGTGAACCCCCTTTTGCAAATGCTGGCTGTGCCCCCTGGGGAGAGACTCCCATATGTCGTCGGGCTGGGGTGCTTGTCGGGAAAATGAAATTTTAACCCTAAAAGATACCAATCTAGGCGTGGTTAACCAGAATTTTAACCCCTAACATTTTCAACATGGTTCTCAAATTCCAGCCACGATTGCACAAGAAACAATGGCTGGGAATACAGTCTAGCAGCACTAGCGACTCATATTTTCGCCGCAAACACCCTAAAAGATACCATTTTCTGGGAAAATTAGCCTTTTTTGTCTTATACCCTAAAAGATACCTTGAACCCGAATTTGGACCCCTAAAAGATATGACGAGCACCCCCGCCCGACAACATATGGGAGTCCCCCCCCCCCCTGGAGCTATACCCTAAAGCTGTATATTCTATGCAGGGTTCCATGAATCATAGAGTATTCCAGTAATAGGCCTTTTTTTAGATACACCGGAAGTCTTGGATTGCAATGCATTGTGTGGTCTAGCTTCGGTACAAACAAACCACCAAACAATAGTAGCTTTTCCCAGTGGAATTCAAAAATGAATTCCACTGGGAAAAACTGCCCATTGTATGGTGATTTGCTTCTACCGATTCTAGACCACAATGCATTGCAATCCACAACTTCTGGTGTATCTCAAAAAAGGCCTATGGGCACTTAAAAAACTACTGCTGTATCCCATGTTGGATCAGTATCAGACAAAATTCCGTGCAATCCTGCAGGATAATGGTTTATTATACCACATGGAACAGCCTATCAGGAGTGTAGGAAAGCTGTTGTATATTTGGCAGTATTCCACTCAACCATCCCATTATGTATTGTGCCTGAACATGGTATTAAAATGTTTGCCACCTGTACTTGGTATTAATACTACCATGCCTTTGTTTGGCACACCATAGATTTTCTCCATCTCTTGCCATTTCTGACTGTGCATTGTTTTCATTTGTTGTTACCTAGGCAACCATGAGTACTATACTGGTGATGTGGACGCTTGGATCAAAGAGCTGTGGTTTCTAGGTATTACCGTCTTGCATAATTCTCATGTTACTATCCACCACCCCAAGAGCCATAGAGCTATGTTGGCAATAGCTGGAGTAGATGATGTTGAGGGACACATTTTAAGGTGTGTAACTGCTCTCAAATCAGCTTATATCAGTTGGATCTCATTTTGATAGGTACCCGGAGCTACACAGCTCATCACTTTCCAGGAAGGCTTTGGTAACAGCCATTGTGTGGTTCCTGAAAATATCCATCCCCTTCCCACACATGGAAGGGTGTTGAAAAATGCCCCCCCCCCCCCCCGGTAGTGGATATTTTCTAGGACCACATGTTCAAGTTGGTTCACACAAAGATTTGATACAGATACAGAGTCGTTGAGAAAAATAACTTTCAAATGGCTATATATTACCAGAGCTGGCTTCCCTGCGAGGTGGCATGCCAGGGAGTTTTGTGTTTTTAGGTGTTATGATCTAAATCGGTATTATTGTTTATGTACAGAGCTGGTGAACATGGAATGCAGCTTCAAAAAGCACTTAAAGGGTTAAAACCTCACACTGCTACCATTGCCCTAGCGCACCAGCCTAAAGCTGCAAAGAGCATACTTGATAACACACATCAGGTGGGTCTTGTACTATCTGGACACACACATGCTGGTCAGCTCTTCCCTCTTCATTTGTGGCACCTCCTGATTCAGCCCTACTTTGCAGGGCTTTATAAGCATGACAGAGGATCATATGTTTATGTCAGTAGGGGGACTTTCTATTGGGGATTTCCTATGAGGATTTTTTCCACAGCAGAGATTGCACACATTACACTCATGCAAACGCCAATCAAAGAGTAACATTGTGTCCACATCAGGACTGACACATTTTGTCCATTTGCACCTCCTGTGAAACATCACAACTGCCAATGTGTTGTATGCATCTAATAATATCTACTGTGGTGACATTTGTACCATATTGGACCTGAGGTTTAAGGTTATTGTGTTAATATTAATTAATGAAACATGTTCACCTAGATGACTGTGCATGCACTATAATATACTCAGACCCAGTTGAGACCTATTTTGCAGGAGGAGCAAGGTAGTATCCCAAAATTTTGCCTTTTGTACACAAACTTTGGAGTGTCTCTCCTTGCTTATTGTTCCCTTAATAAACTTTCTTTGTTCATGAAAAAAAGCAACTCATTATATCCCAGGCAAAAATGTTTGTGTCCAGGTGTAATGAAGAAGCTGAACACATTTTTGGCAGATTTTGGGCATATTCTTCATAATCACAGATTTTGACAAAACGTTTAGAAGAATTATTGAATTTGAGAAAACAGTTGGACAATTTTTAACTGCTTTGATAGTCCTATTGTGGCCCTATACTATGCAGACTATTAAGTCTGCATAATAGCCTGACATATTCTTGGTTGTGTAAAGAAGGAAATTTAATTCAAATGAGCTTAAAAGATTAAATTAAGACTGATGAAGTCCTGAAGTACTATTAAAGAATGTTTGGGATTTGTGTATTAGACAGATATTCTAGATAAAGAATAATATATTAGACAGATGGGAGTATTTTTATGGGGTGTACGTGGTTTAACATAGCATGGGAAGTTGTACACGTTTTGGGGAAATGATATTGGTAAATATGGACATGAAGATTGACTTAGTCACAGAAATTAGCATGCAGTATGTACAATGAGGAAATGGTATTGCTCATTGGAAAGGAAGTGGATAGGTGAAAAAGAACAGGTTTGCATAAATACTGGCTAATTAGAATTAAAATCTAGATACATGTTGACTCAGGAATGAAAATTGAATGAAGGTATTACATTTTTAATAAAATTGATAACAGAGTTACATGGTGTCTTCGTGAAAAAAATTATCACACTACAGTTTGTAAACGTTTAATGCCTTGTTTTAAACAAACTCCTTCTTTACTTCAGTTTGTAACTGAAGTAACATATAAATTCTGCTGTAGTCAGGTTTCGGTAAACAGAGAAGAAAACTTTCTGAATATCGCTGCTGGTGATCTACAACCAATTGCAAAATGTTGGAACACTTTGCCGAGAGATCACGCTCTTTCTGCTATCAATGTGTCCAAAATTGTGTCCAGTACTTTTTCCCGCTCAACATTGGGAGGCGAACTAAGGTGTTACAACAAATCATGCATTTGGTTGTAGCTGACAGACTACTAGAAAAATAACGAGTTAAGACATTAATAAAATATTTCTTTGCAGCCCAGGTTAATCGGCTTTAGGAGCTTTTAGGGCACTACTCTCAAAAACAATTTGAAAAAGTGTAACACTAGCTAATGAATAATAATTTCAAGAAACTTTCAGATTCCATAAAATCAATGTCAGACAAAGCATTCATTTCCAATGACGGAAAAGGCGGGAAGGGAATGGAAACTGTTTTTGGTTTGAAATGCGTAATCCTCTTGGACCAGCCCTGCTAGTCGAGGTAAAACTCGCCTTCTGATTGGCTTGATAATGCTCGCGAGAGAGCAAATCAGAAGACGACGTTCATCCCGCCAATAATGTAGGCGAATTAGCCCGCACTAAAAACGAACCCTTAGTAGAATGGACGATTTCAGCTATAACGCACGCGCGCGCTGCATGTCGGTAGATATGGGACATTTGTCGAAAACTGTTTAAGGTTACTGAGAACCTTCGCGCACGTACTCGGAAAAAAAATCATACAACTCTTTAGTTTAACCAAAACATGTCAACCTATATATCGTTGGAAAGCTTATAAAATGGACTAGCAGACTATGACAAAAAGAAATAACTTTTTGATAAACAGAATTTTTTTGAAGGTTTTATTAAAATGTGGGTGTGACACTTTCAAGAGCTATCGCTGCCGAACTGCTTGACCTTGACTCCCAAGTAAAACATTGTTTTAATCCTTAAAGGTGTTTCTCAAAAACCGTGTCTGCGTTTTTTAAAATTTTGTGTTGTTCAAAAGTTATGAAACTTTTAAATTTCCAAGGTCAAATTTTATAGAATTTTCACGCTCTAAAAATTTAAAAAATTCATAACTTTTGAAGTAAACAAAATTTTAAAAAACGCAGACACGGTTTTTGAGAAACACCTTTAAGGATTAAAACGCTGTGTTTCTTGGGAGTCAAGGTCAAGCAGTTCGACGGCGATAGCTCTTGAAAATGTCACACTCAATTTTTTTGTAAAAGCTTTAAAAAAAGTTATGTTTAATAAAAAGTTACTTCTTTTTGCCATAGCCCGCTAGTCCATTCTATAAGCTTTCCAACGATATATAGGTTGACCTGTTTTGGTTAAACTAAGGACGAGTATGATTTTTTTTTCCGAGGACGGGCGCGAAGGTTCTCAGTAACCTTAAAGGAAAACTGTTCAAAATCACTAATGTAAACTAGGCGCAACTCGGCGCGATCTGCCGCGATTTTTGTCGCGTGATGTCGCGGAGATTTCAAACAAATTCGAAACTCTTTGCAACTTGATGCGATTTGAAGAAAACAGAGCACATAAATCGCACCGGATTTGCATCTCGTTTACACTAGAGATATGGAATTGCAACTCGCGCGAGAAAAATCGCCGCGACAAATGCAACAAACATCGCAAGTGTAGACCGACCTTAAAAAAGAGCACGCTGCATTCTGGTAGTTGTGGGACACGGCTTGGGCATTTCTGAATAAAGAAGAGCGCGCGCGTATAGCTGGCATCGTCCATTGCGCTTCTGTAATCACCGTACAAAATGCTTTGGAAAATTATTGATGGAAATGGTAGCTTTTTTGTTTCTGGCCTGATTAATTAATATCTCTACTCAGCAGAAAAAAAAACTCTCTAAAGTACCGACAAAGTCAGTCGCCTTCTGTCAGTATATTATCCAAATGCGCTATATAATTTATAGCATATCGTAATATCTTGATTTTAGGTAGCTTCGTGTCACATTGGTATCCAGGAATAAGTTGCCGTAAATCTTGATAAGCTCCGTTGAGTTGTGCAACTCGTCTTCTCTCATGTTCGTTGGCAAGTAATCTGTTCAGTTTGGATTTCTGTCGCGTCTTTGAGACATCCCCGTACGAGTCTTTCTCGTGTTTCCACTCTGTGTCAACGTAATCGCTATCATACGTTCTAGGTTTAGTTGTAGTGTGTCGCGTGTTATAGCGCCGACTACGAGTGTCTTTATATTTCTTAATGCTTCGTAAATCATTCGGGATTCTTTCTATTTCAATCGCAGTGTCACCTTCGTCTTCAAATTTCTCACAAACTGTCACGCTCTTTGTGTCTTCATTGCCATCTATAAAACCATTTCTTTCACTCTCCAAATTCCGTTCCGCGTCCAGTAAAAGTCTCTCTACAGAATTTCTCTTCCCGTTGACTTCTTGTTTGCACTGTTCTGGATAAACTTCATAAGAGTCAGAATCGCTTTTATATTCCTCTTCATTTTCTTTGTGCTTCTCACTTGTTTGAGTTTCTTTAGTTTTGGGGGTTCTTTTTTCATCTTCAGTAACAGTTGTTTCATCAAATGAAGGTTCCCTTTTGAACTTTTTTCCTTCCAATATTGGCTCATCTAATTTCCTTTTACTCAATTCAGGTCTAGATATAGGTTCTTCTGTTTCTCGTACTTTCATTCTATTTCCACCCCTTGCCTCCGACGGTTCTATGGATTCCCTCATATCATCATTTTCAACATCATTAATTTCTTCACGATTCTCATCCCCTGGAATCGTTTTATTGGGCGTGCTAATAGCACGTTGCGATTCTCTGACAAGCCTGTCTCGCTGTTTCAGACATTCTTCGCAATGACAAAACACCGGGTACTTAGGAACGTCTACGGGAACTTGATCGCAATGGAGCTCGTTACAGCAGAGGGGCTTTCTAATAGGAAACTTATGTGATATAAATCCCGGAGCCAACAGCGGGTGCCTCACTCGCAAACAACTCGCACAACTGCAACCAACTTGCGCCGATACTTTATGCTGACACATTGCGCAGGGACAAGTGTTATTATTACAGTCTTCACCGCGCGTATCTGGTAATAACGCCGGCGCGAACTTTATCCTTCCCTTTAGTGCACCGGGCGTTGCAATGTGCCTAAAAGGGCAGCTACACAGGTAGCACGGTCCCCTATTGTGGTGTTGTACTATATCACATCTTTTTGCTGGTATGAGATTCGAGAGTGCTGGGTGGTACTCGATGTACCAATTTTTGGGCGCGCGCTCGTTTTCTTCTTTGATGACTTGCGGACCACTCCCATGTATACTATTTGGTCTTTCGCCATCTGAAACAAAGACAAGAAGAAAACGTCACGTATTTTAATAATCTATTTTAACAATGCCGCGGCTGATTTCTTTGGGTGTGGCAGTAGAGTAAGGGTTTTTGAAATTTGAAGTAAGAGATTAGCGAGTAATATATGTCCTTGAATAATGTCCTTGTCTCCTTGAATCTAGGACTTCCGGTTAGTCTGTAACAGAGCCTCGTAGGGGCTGTGGGGATGGACAAGACCCAAAAATGGTGTCGAGATTCCCTGTTTTTATAGATGTAACGTTTCTGATTTGCATGCCCACTCTTGAAATTTTGAGCAAAATTGAAATATATGATTTTGAGAAAAAAGGATTGCAAACGATTGCAAAGAAGCATGCTGATTCTTGAAGACCCTCAAATTGCGTGATTCCCAAAGTAAAACTACGCGCTCTTAGCCAATCAGAATCGAGATAGTGAGTACAATGTATTGAATAAGGGTTTTTATCACACCGCAGCCATCTTGGATAAAATTCTTTGTTTTACCTGTGACTGTGGAAACTCGTAATCATGATGAGGCTGCACATACAAGAACAAAATATTTATACAAGATGGCTGCCCATTCTCGAACCCAGAGCTCCCCGGCTCGTAACCTCGCGGGGGAGACTCTGGTGACAGCCACTGACGCATGCGCGAGATTTATTTCAGAGCCGCGGAGAGAACATTCTCGTACCCAGAGCTCCCCTGCGAGCAGACATCCATTTGAAGACCTTTGCTGATTGGCTGGTTTTGAACGTTGGTGCATGCGCAGAAAGATCTCTCTCTCAACAGCTCTGTATCAAATCCCGCGCATGCGTCAGTGGCTGTCACCAGAGCCTCCCCCGCGAGGAGACGAGCCGGGGAGCTCTGGGTAAGAGAATGCGGAGAGAAAGACTTTTCAGCGCATGCTCTAGGGCACAAAATCAACCAATCAGCGACGGCCCTCAAATGTGGATGTCCCCAGAGCCTCCCGGAGCTCTGGGTACGAGAATGGATGGCATCCTTGTGATTAAGGCCAATTGACGCATGTGCGAGATTTTATACAGAGCCGTTGAGAGAAAGAACTGTCGGCGCGTGCCCCAACGTTCAAAATCAGCCAATCGAAATCAGCGTAGGCCCTCAAATGGATGTTTACTTTTGCTGCTTTTTTAGTCTAAGCTGTGATCTTATAGCGTTTGACGACCGTCATTTTGCAAAGGCTCAAAATCCTGCAAAGGCTCAAAATCCTGCGTTTGACGACCGTCATTTTGCAAAGGCTCAAAATCCTGTGATTTTAGACAGAGAATCAGCATATCTATGACTGCAGCAGAAACCTTGTAACCACAACCATGATTCTGCGACATTGCGCAGAATATCATCGTCCGGATACTTAGCCGACGAGTGACACATTCACAAGTTGGCCGTGAAATCGGACGATTAATGATTCTGCAAAATCGAGAAGGATAATGGATAATGATTTATTATTTCACATATCGATAGCACAAAAACTACCAGGAAAAATGTACTTTTGTGTACTTTTCACGAGCTCGCTGAGAGGGCAGATATCCACGGATATCGGAGGATATACGTCATGTGCAGAAGACAGTATTGGGTAGTGCGTCGATGTGCTGAACAACCAATAGGTAGACATAGCTTCGAGACATGGGATCGTTCTGGAGATGGGAACAATAAAGAGGTTCTGTGGGGAACTCTCGTATACCGTTCTCCAATATTTTGGTTGGGAATAATTTCGCTGATTGCCGACCTTTTATAAAAGGTACTAGACCTCTACTAGACAAAAAAGGCTTCTTTCAAGCATTTGTGTGGCTTTCGTGTACTTTAGAAGGTACAAAAATAAACATGCTAGATACTGAAATGCCATTGACATAATTGAATCTAAAAAAAATGTTTTGCCCTTCAAGCGCCATAAGCACTGTTTTTCTTGCTAGAACAATTTGTTCTCCCTTGATTATTTCACGAACACTAAAAGGGAAGGATTTCAATTCAAATAGCTTCTTCACTCGTGACTGGAGGGGAGTTCCCCCACCTCCCGATGGGTTTTCAAGTCTACCTGGTGTGGTTTCGACGTATCGTAACATTAATCTTAGTACTTTTGGAATGATTTTTGACAATTTCATTGTGGATAAATGCGATGCATAATTTAATATACACGGCATATTACGACACCTGGGTTCATTAATATTAGATTTGGTTTAAAAAATCTCATATATCACCTCCGGCCGGTGAATTTCATAACGCTGAAAAAGGCCGACAATAATTCAAGTTTCATATATCTTGACTTTAAATTATTTATTGCCCCAGAAGGGCTTCCCTGTTCTCAGCAAATCAGAGGAAAGCGGCAAAAGTTAACATGACAAGTCAAACTTCTCGAAATGCTACTAAGAATGAATCAGGGATATGATATGATTGAGCAACTTATTTTAATATAAACGTCTTGGAACACTTTATTTTGTTGTGTGTAAACAACACAGCAATCTCTGTTTTTTGAATTGCTAACAGGGTCGTGGAACGTGCTCTAAAAGTATTTTAAAAACTACAGTATTCCAAATCTTGATTTTTTTTTTACAAAAAGTCAACTGACTGGTTGACACAACTCCGCCCATTTCTCTGGTTTGCTCTTTAGAATTTAAGTCAGCAAAATATCTTGACATGAAAATATACATCGAATAAATAATTTTGCTTACAAGTCATTGCGAAAAATTCCCAAACACAAACGACGTTGAGACATTCGCTGTCGCTAACTACTGCTTAATAAAACATTTATAAACGGAAATACAGGCAATAATTTGGCAAGAACGAGAAATTCGGCGCCTAATTTTTTTTTATATAATAGTGATAACGAATTCCCTTGCTTGTTATTAATGTAAATGTTTTCTTCAAGTGGAACTTTTCGATTGAAAATATAAGATTCAAAGCAAAGTGTTTCGCGGACTATTTCATTTATAAATATTCTGCTATTTGGACTATTTCTTTATAAAAATTCTGCTTGCCTGTTCTGTAATGTAGGGAGTGCCGTTGATCCCAAGGATACAGCAATGTGGAGTAATATCTTGTTGGCGTTATCATTTTTTTTTCCAAGTGTGTGGTTTCCATTTAACGCTCGAAACGTCCGTTCAGAAATCGCTTCGTCTTCCACAAAGACTTCAAGTTTTTACTGCCAGCACTTGTAGTAGCTCATCTAACTTTTCACTCTTCCAGATCCTTTTTCCCGCTTTCACAATGCGTTAATGAGGCAACTCCTTAGAGTGACTAAAACTGAAACAGCTTGTTCCATTACCATAAATAAAACCTTAGCCAGATTATTATGATCCTAATGCGAACGCTATACAATTGAATGATAAAGTGTCTCGGTTCGATTGACAACGGGCCTTGTCATTCTTTGTAAGTGAATAGTTCCCTGTGGAACCCTTTTAATAAAGTGCTCTTTCGCGATAAGATCAAGGAGTAAAGCAGCTCGAATTTAAGTGTGCAGGCTCGGTACAATTATAGCTGATTGCTCGCAGCACACTAGCCGAAACAGCTGGCTCGCGTTAAAATGTTTTCGCGTCGAAAGTGACCATGAACGGAGTGAACTTTGATAATGAATCAAAGTGCGAACGAACTCTTGCCCAGAAGGATTTTCTTGCCGTTCGTTCCGCCTTTCCTCTCAATAGCCATCTGAAGATTAAAATAAAATCCTAGCATCTTCGTTATAACATTTTCAGTGTTTTATTTCATTCGATATTTTTTGGGAAGTTGGAAACTGGAAATGTAATCGCGCGCCCAACCCTTAGGCAAACCCAATTCAATTCTTCGCACTTAGAGGTATTAAATTGAATTATGACAGGCCAGGCTTGTTCTAGCCAGAGCCCTTTTAGAAGCTTTGACGTTTTAATTTATATTAATTGAAGCTCTTTAGTATACTAGGGGAGGGGATTAAAAATGAAGTAGTTTTATGGAGAACTGTTGGATGTGTGTTTTGCCTGGCAGTTTGCATAGTCCAGCTGGAATTGAAACATTTGTCTACTTGTGTTCCCGCGAGTTCTTCGTCTTTTTGACATTTCATTAACTTATCTCCCCATTTGAGACGTTTCCAGTTCTTTTCCCATGAACAGGTTCCTTTTGCTTTTAATAGAATGGAGTGCTTTCTCCCAGATGCGAGTTTGATTTTCAGGTCAAAACATATGTTCGTATTGATTAATTATACCGCTCTCGATTGCCGAGGTTCTGATGGACTTAATTTCTTTTTGGACTCTTTTTGACAAAGCAATCTGCTTTATGACAATTAAGGTCAACCCCGAGGCCCAAGCAGCCATCAAAAAATAAAATTTATGTCAGTATTAATCACAGAAATAAGACGTGTCCGGAAATACTCACTAAAAGCCAGAATTAAACTTATCTTTCTAGACTGGTAAGTGAACTTTTTACACAGAAAGTGAAATGAAAACTCCTTCCCTTGGCTTTTTCCCCTACGTCATTTTTTGCGCCTACGAGCGCTAATAAACAGCATTCTTAGAGATAAATATTGATCTGTCATATAAAACCCTCACGGAAGGCTCTCGGCCCTTTTATCTGACGGTCTCAACTTATAATATGGAGTTTACATGAGATAAAAGTACACCCGTACTAATTCAAGGGCAATGCATTACTAGATATCGGAACAAAAAACAGGTGCACGTTAAATGTATTCAGCGCTACCTAGAAATAAACCCTGGCTATTTCGTGTTCGAGCCCCGATAGCTTTGGGCGGTATCCCTGACTCACTAGTTGAAGGTTTATTTGCGATAGCCAACGGAAAATGATAATGCACAGCCTTTAGGCGAAGCGGGGAAATATGAGGCATAAAATACTATTTGACAGAAGTAAGATGAAGTCTGATTAATTGAACCAGTGCTCTTCGCGAACCATTCGGGAAATTGCCAAAAGACAGACGCAGATCGCACGTCGCGCGTTTAGCTGTGTTTGATTGTTCTGGTCTGGCCAATATGCCGTCGCAAGGCAAGCCCAGAATTCTTCCTCACATTTTGGCCCCATACACTTATTTTTTTCTTAAAGGTATCATTATAGTAAGAGGCGCAACTATCAATTTGAAGTTCACAGTTGGCCTATGATATCCATTTCATATAAAAACAGCGATTTTTGCGTGTAATTTTTTGGGCACAAGTTTTAGAGTTATCGACACCCCAACATTCCTCCTCGCATTTAAATCCACGTACCTCTTTTTCATCATAAGAAGCCTATATCAATTACATATAAAACAGTGATTTTTCGTACAATTTCTTAAATTTAGCAGCTTATAAATATACAGAAATGTATATTTAAAAACAGTCAGTCAAGCTGGTAAACAAACGAAAGAAAGAAAGCGATTCCTGACATACATATAACCTTATTTCATCGATTCTGACAGCCTTTATTCAGTTATTTAAATGACAAAACACAAATTTCTAAATATTTAGGAATTTGCCAAGTGCCATTTGAGGTCGATATTGTAGCAGTCCACCCCCTCCCTCAATCATATACATTCTCGATCTATTATTTGCAGCATTTCAGAATGCTTGCTGGCTTTTGACGATAACGTTTGCGCATTTCTCATTTACTTATCCCACATGTAGTCACGCGTGAGTCATTCTACAAAACGCAAATTTTAGGTACGCCTAATTAGCCCAAATAAAGTCACGTGAGTCATTCTACAAATTGCAAATTTTAGCTACCTCTGATTTGCCCACAAATAGTCACGTGAGGCATTCTACAAAACGCAAATTTTAGGTACCTCTGATTGGCCCACATGTAGTCACGTGAGTCATTCTACAAAATGCAAATTTTAGCTGCCTGTTAGTGCCATTACTAAGAGGTCTAAGAGTAAGAACTGTACAAGGTCTTGTTCCAATCAGCGAGAGAAGTGTCTATTTTAGCAACACGTGTGTTTCCGTGTGCGCCGGTTGTTTGCTTGGTTTGTTTCCCGCTAGCTAGCCGAAGGCTAAACAGAACAACCTGTCGCTGTTGCCACTCGACTTATGGCTTGGAGATGCTTCTTTTATTGCGCAGGGGCGGATTCAGGGGAGGGGGGGCGCCCCCCCGCCCCTTTCTCGGGAAATCTTTGTTCAATTTTATAGGAAAATGACGCTGGGGTCGGTTTTCTGTTCAATTTTACTACCGAATGTTTTAAAAAAATAGACGCCTTTCTTGCGCTGATGGGGACGGTCCTAAAATGGAAGTGACCTCTTCCTATCTGCCCCACATGTAGTCACGAGTCATTCTACAATCCGAAAAAAATTTAGCCACCTCTGAATTGCTCAGCAGTCAAGTGAGTCATTCAGCAAACCAAAAATTTAAGGCGCCTCTGGTTGTTTCACGGTAGTCACGTGAGTAAACTAAAGCGTAAATTTTGAAGTGCTTCTGATTGGTTCACGGTAGTCACGTGAGAAACTTAAGGCCGTAAATTTTAGGAGCCTCTGATTGGTTCACGGTAGTCACGTGAGTAAACTAAAGGCATAAATTTTGAAGTGCCTCTGATTGGTTCACGGTAGTCACGAGAGTAAACTTAAGGCCGTAAATTTTAGGCGCCTCTAATTGGTTCGCGGTAGTCACTTGAGTAAACTAAAGCTTAAATTTTGAAGTGCCTCTGATTGGTTCACGGTAGTCACGTGAGTAAACTAAAGGCCGTAAATTTTAGGCGCCTCTGATTGGTTCACGGTAGTCACGTGAGTAAACTAAAGGCCGTAAATTTTAGGCGCCTCTGATTGGTTCACGGTAGTCACGTGAGTAAACTTAAGGCCGTAAATTTTAGGCGCCTCTGATTGGTCACGGTATTCACGTGAGTAAACTTAAGGCCGTGAATTTTAGGAGCCTCTGATTGGTTCACGGTAGACACGTGAGTAAACTAAAGGCGTAAATTTTGAAGTGTCTCTGATTGGTTCACGGTAGTCGCGTGAGTAAACTAAAGGTGTAAATTTTAGGCGCCTCTGATTGGCGGGAGCGCCTTTGGGGCGGGATGATGCGGACAGGTGGGAGATGGAAAATTTTGTAAAAGGAAGCTGAAAAATAAATACAACAAGTTGACTTCGGCCGAGTAACGAAAAACGAGAAATATTATTATTTGAAAAAGTCGACGTCGTCATCGACATCGGAAGAAATATTTCAATTGCCATTGATCTTATCGTCGAACACATAGATAGAGCGAATGGCCAAACCCGCGCAACCTAATTTTTAAACGATACGATATTCGTTCACTACAACAGTGATCAGTGTTACTAATGTTCCATTTGGGTGCATTTAGAGGTGTCAATTTTGAAAAAATAGGATTAAACCTTTCTCTCAGATTTCACTTTTAAATATAATTAATTCGACTAGACATTCTAAGCTGTCAGCTAGGTTTTCAGTGCGACATTAGAATCTCGAATTCCTAAATTTGGGAGTCTAGTTTACCTAAAGAGAATTGCATCTTGAGATCTTATGTTTTCTTTAGAAAGTTCATACGAAATTCTGTGCAGGAAGGCCCTTGCGTACTCATTTGAAAATATTTCATTCACTTTGTTTCTCTTGAATTTTTGCCTGATAATACAAATAATCAGAATGTGATGGACACCTTGCTAATATCTTTTTTTCATGAGAGCTGATTGGAAAGCAACATTTGAAGGTTAGCACAGTTGTACGGGTGCACCAATATATATGTTAGCTCTACAGCTAGCTGCTAAAATCGAGTTCTGATGAGTTTAGATCAAACTTAAATCCAATTTTATACATTGTAATATTAAACTCTTTTTCCCTAGCATTAAATTTCATTCAGTTACACCGAACGCTACCCACTGAAATTGTGTAAAAGTCTTTCTCTTGTGTGTGAGAGTAGGCAGAGCTTATGCCAGTTCATCGTTTTTTTTAGCCGAATTGTAACATTGTGAAACATATGGATTTCGGGGGGAAATCCCTCCTTCTTCTTTATAGAATTACTGAAAAAGAAAAACTCTAATCAACTAACCTGTGATTGGCAGGAAAAAGTCCCTTGTTTCTTTATTTTGCCATGTCACTCTGGTCGTAAATTCATTGAATTTAGGCATATTTCTCATCAGTTTCAGAGATAAAATGCCCAACACATACCTACTGGACGTGAAAACGGATGTACTAACCGTAATAAATATTTGCTCAAAAGAGTACAATTCTCGGCTGGTTGATAAATAAAAGCGAACAATCCTAATACCTTCTGCAATTCATATAAAATGGCTTTTTCAAAAACAAAACTACAGTGTACGTCAGTGATTTGCTTCACTCTATTCAAAAGAAGCGATAAATTCTTCGCCTCCCATTTTTGTGGCTCAAAGGTTTTTGAGATCAGCCTTTAGGATTATACGTTATTCAAGAGGGCATTATTTCAAATATATCCAATGAATTTTCTGAAAACAAAAACGGATGAGCTTTTCGTTTTATTATTAGTTCCAATTAAATCGCAACAGGCCGCTAGAAAACCCGAAAGGGATCCGTTAGAATCTCCCTCAGTGCTTGTGTTCTTTTCTTTCAACAATGCTACGAAGAATAATAGATAGGTTGACAGCAAATGAAAGGAGAAAACTCGTGGAGCTTTGTAGGTACTTTCTGACGAGCGGGGTATGAAATCACGGGCGTCGCAACATTGAAAAACGCGCCAAAAATCGCGCGCTTCGCTCAGGCTAATTTCTCCTGAAAATAAGTATAGTTTTCCCGCAAAATAGAAAACATTCGCATAGACGATTACATTCTAAAATGAGAAAAACATATTTAATACCTAAACCGGAAATACCAGGTGCAACATCTAACCTTTTCGGATCATTTCAACATCTGTTTACCGAAAATCTCTATTCGCAAAATAAAAAGTAAAAACAATTTCTTATTCTAAGGAAGTCACCGAGAATGATTCTAGAGTTTGTCGGGGAACATTTCCGTTGAAAAAGAGTTGTTTTTCGAGATTTTTCACGGCGAATGGTAAAACAGTCGGCGAAACTTGAAGTCGTAGCGATATTTATCTCGGCGAAAATTGAGAAGGGTCGGCAAATACGAGCGAACATCTGGTCTCACAGATGCTCGCAAATGGCTTTGCCAAATGTTTCTTTTTCTTTCCTTTGGTTGGAAATACAGCTAAATCTCTTTTTATCTTTCTCTATTCACTGCCATGGCTGCCTTCTGGTTGTAATTGTTTATTACTTTTTCGCCCAGATGTTGCTATGCTTCTGTTTGAGATTTGACTTTCGCTGACAACCCTTTCAACTCGTGCTATTTTAAAGCCATGTAGGGCTTTTTAACTTTTAATGTTCGTTTCTTTTAACTTATCTTAAAAGCACTTAGGAGAACAAAATGCAGTTTTAGAATTGTTGATTTTTTAATAGCTTGTATTCTAAGCCCCCGTGTTTTGAGTTTCCATGGGGCGAATTTGATGAGAAATCACACGACCACAGAGGAACGTGTTTTTCGCTGCACCGCGTCGAAACGAGCTGGCAAACGACACCACCACGGCAGCCGGTTTTTATGTTTCAGCAAAATTAACCCGAAGAAAGTTCCATCTAACAATTTCAGACAATTACACTAATTTTGCCCTCATATCCTTAAGTACCGGGCACTGCCGTAATTGAAGCAGAAGTTTTTAAGATAAGAAAGCTTTATTTGGTTATCTAAACTGAAAGCATACTCCCAGTCCAGAAGTTCCCCGTTTTCTTTTCCACATTTTATCAAAAACGTTTGCACCATTTAATGCTACAAGGCATGCGCTTATTAAGATATTATAAAGGTATAGATATATCTGTTTCACTTCAAAGATATCGCTTGTGTAATATAGTAGGAGGGATTGTGGGAGTTTTATGTAACATGAGCCGTTATTTCTGAGTAAGTTTTTAATTTGGTATAATTTGAGATAGGCTCTGTTTTTCTTAGACCCAGATGGTTTCGAGTTGAATAATGAGTTTTTCAGACGCAGAAAGCCGCCATAAAGCAGCCCTCTTCGAAATTGAATAATGGAAAAATATTTCTCTAATTTCTCCGGCGCCGAGCGTTCGTCCATCTGGCCTAACAATTCTATCTATCGATCAAACTGACCATTTAACGTCCCCAAAGAGGCTTTTTATTGGAATTCGTGACAAACTGCAATTCTCTTTTTCGTTTTTAAAAATAAATAACAGGAAAGCCTCGAACTTGCCTAGCAGAGAATACGTTTACTCGACCTAGCAGCTGTGAAAATTAAGATTTAATCTGTTTACTGAACCGTTTTAATTTATGGCCCAAAACCTATACAATCCTCTTCCCCCAACTCCTGTGAAACTCATAGAGAAATCGTTGACAATTTTGAAACTTAAATGAGCCTTGTTGTGTGATTTCTAATTGAAATCACACGGATTGGGCCGACAGAATGGTTTAAGAAAACACCTTTTTTTCTTTCACAGCAGTATGTTGCTTTCTGCGGGGCTGTTGCCCCCGGATGCCAGTCCTTTCAAGACATCTGCTTAACATTTTCCAGGTGTGTGTATATTCAAACTCTGTAATTCGAATAAAGAATCGAAAATGGGGAGAAATCTCACTGCATTTCAGGTTTTTCCCTCGGAAACGCGCCACTAAAGTGCAAGCTAGACCATTAACACTTAAACTGTGAACATTAGAATGGTTTTCACACAAGCCGAAAGTAAATTATCTACGAGTGTGATTATTTCAGTTGTTCGGCAATAAAAGGAATTTACATAAACAACCACAGCAAATTTTAGTAATGATAACGAAGCAAGAGCAGTGTGGATTAATTATTGGCATCGTCTAGAAGGCGAATTACTTGCAAACGCTTGAAATTACTGATTGTTTAGGAAGCCATTTAAGTGCTCAAAAATGTTGCAAGTTGAAAGGTGTTCGGGTATGAGGAAAAGCGCTCAGGTCGCCGAGAACGGGAACAGACAGATTTTCGCGGGAAGGGAAACACGTGCTTTAGCGATGAAAAACATTTCATTCTCACCTGGTTGCTGGCTCGAAGAGATATCGTTCTCTGACTCTGTTTTCACTCTCTTCACCAAAAAAGATCGCGGCATTTTATATTTATGATTCCCCGCGCAGTTGTGCGCCAGTTGATGCGAACGGACTAAGAGCAAAGACAACCCGCCACCAGTGCAGACAATCGAGACACATAAATAAACTCGCTAGCCTCGATTTCATTCGCGCATTAGGCTGCCCGGACTTCCGGTCCCTGATAAACTGTTTTTCTTTCCCCGTGTAATATTTGTACGAGCGATAAAGAAATCAGTAACATTTGGCGAAGCAACTGAAGGAGATCTCTCGCTTTCTTATCTCTTAAACATCACCTGTAATTTTGCAGTCAAAAAGGTCATGCACTGATATATAGTGCATGCTTATAGTAGTGAGCACTTCGATAACCAACCTCGACGAGAACCCGCCGTCTGCTAACAGAAAGTGCAACTTAAAACCCTGTTTATAGTCTAAACGAGTTGTATTTGTCGCTGTAGAATGCCGATCGTTGTTTTGTCATTCAGACTCCTTCGCCATGTTTTTACTATCATCTGATAACGCCAATGTATTTCTACTCTCTGCTGTCAAACCGGAAGTGTATAATTGAAAGCAAACCGGAAGTCTTGGTGTACTGTGATCCCTAACTGTCAGACCGGAAATGGTGTTTCGTCTGCAGCTGACATATCAAGACTGACGGTCTAGCTGTTACTTCAGCTCGTGCTCTCAAGCAAATAAACAGCACCATCCAGGTGTTGGGCGTTCAATTTAATATCACAAGAGCCCCGACCACCAGTAACCCTCACTGGGCGGCGGGGAAACACGAGGGGGCACTGGCATGCATTAGCCCACAGGGGCGTAGACCCCCCCCCCCCCCCCCCTCGCCTCTGTTCTGGACCGACTTACTACTAAAATTGTAAATATTTAATAGACAACAAATAAAAGCTCCAATAAAATGTAGCAAATTTCTTCAAACGCTAGTTTTTCCCCGAGATCAATATTTTTGGCTGGGTTTCCTGTGGCGAGAACGCAAAAAACACGTCCGATCTATTGGAGTTTTTTATTTTTGAATTTTGGAATCCCCCCTCTCATAAGTGCTGGCTACGCCCCTGGCCCATAAGTATATAGGAGCCTCAAACTGGCTTATAAAACTTGAGACACCGTTTTTCCTGACCTACCTATTTTTAGAATAGATTTCTTACGTTCTTTGTTTGCTGGTTACGCTAGAGAGAGTACATAGATTGAACGGGATTTTATCACGATGGTAGGTCCCGGGTTGTACCACCCCACCTGTTGTTCAATGCCCATACTCTCCTTGCTCAAGTCACAATTTCGTTCCCAGAGTCTGCATATCTTTTTGTCAGGGATGTAGGATGTCATTACCGACGACCGGTTAGCGCAGTGGTAGAGCGCCGGGCTTATGTTCGGGAGGTTGGGAGTTCAAACCCTGGCCGGGCCAACACTCAGGGTCTTTTCTAATAATTGAGGAGAAGGTGCTGCCTTTGCTCTAACATCTGCAAATGGTTAGACCTTCGCGTCTTCTCGGATAAGGACGTTAAACCGTAGGCCCCGTCTCTCACATACACTACACTAACCGGAACCAGAGGGACGTTAAAGAACCACTAGGACCGTCGGAAGTTGCCCAACCTCAGTGTCACAGAACTCACAATACTAACGCACACTCATGTTTATAAAGCTGTATAGGATGAGTTATCCATTAATGTAAAGCGCTTTGAGCGATGATAAAAGCGCTTTATAAGCAATTATTTATAATATTTATAATTATTGCATGAACGTGCTACTCTCGCTATATGCTATAAAGAGGACTATGCTGAGTCTATCTGCTGTTTTCATTTATTATTAAAGAGCCCATGTCAGCCACTCCTTTGTTATTGTTTTCGTTCGATATTAGAAGACGAATTACGTGTAGAGATCTCTTAATAAACATCTAAAAACAAAGTTTCAGATCCTATTCACCAAATTCAATTGAGAACATTGCTCTACGTTCTCTAAATCAGCCGATGGAAATGGATGCTTCCCCGACTTGTATCTTGCTATGCTGTCAAAATGGCGGCTGACACACAAGCTCTTTAAATGGGCATTTTTCCTAAAAGAAGGTTGGTTGTGGCATACATTACCTCACCCCTCCCAATCAAATTCAATGACAGGTTCTTATACGTGAGGTTACATCTGGCTACATTCATTTCAATGCACTGATTGCCAGATTGCGAAATTCTATTCCCAAAAACACATATAGACCATATACATACAGGGGCGTATTTGCCTGTAGGCCAAGGAAGCACTGGCTTATCAATTTTTCGCGAAGTATTAAACATACCCGTGTATCTATTCGCTATTATCTATTTTGTTGATCGAGCTCGCGATAATGATTCCCGATCCCGGGGTGGCTTCCAAAAACATAAGGCCTGGGTTCGCCCCTGACATGCATAAACATACGTACAAACTTTATTTCGTACCTTCAGCACCATTTAGAGTTACATTTTGTTTCCTTTTTTTCTTGTTTATTTATATATATTTTTCAGTAGTTTTTTTAAATAAAAAAATTACTGCGAGTCAAGCACAGGCCCCCTGGAATAACTAGAAAAGGTAACGGAGCCATGCTAAAAAAAAGCGTGTAAAGTTAAGTAAATTACAGAAAATGAGTGGCGGACAATACAAAACGGAATGGGCAATTGAAGCCTAGGAAAACAGTTGACGCGTCATTTGGGGTTTAGAAATATCCTTTAGGACTGTATCAAATGGAGATTCCATTCTTAAGATCCCGACTGATTCGCGCAATTCCTGGGCACGCTTTTGAGAAACGGAAAATGGCATTTGTCCTCTCTTTCGTAGAGTACTTGTACTTCAATTAGAAAACCCCTGGGCTGGTCAAAGTTTATCCCCAGTGAAAGCGGTCTTGGTTTACCTGTGGTATGGGCGCGCACGCACGGACGCGCCAGCGACACCCATATGAGAATACCGCTGAACCATGAAAAATGAAGTCGATCGTTTACGGCCGAGTTCTTCTTTGAGCTATTCAATGGGCCATGTTCGAATTACGCTCCAATGCCTACAAACAATAACCTCAAGTCGAGGCTTTCTTCTGAAATTACTGTAAATGTATTAGAACTTGGAGAAGGCCTCGATTTGAAGCTTTTGTCTTGTGAGCAATGGAGCGTAATTCGAACCTGGGCTATTCTTCCTGCGATACCTATGGTGCTCCGCTCTGCGGCCTTCGGCCGCTAAGGAGCTCCGCTATAACCCCAACTCAACTCCATTTATAAATACCTGCAGTCCACATCTTGAGATCAGACATCAAACTTTCTGTAAAATGCATTTGAACATATCCATATGGTAATTTGTGGTGGGCAAGTGCACACATTATGCACCAGTCAATTGACAGCCCCCCCCCCCCCCCCCCATTCGCGCATTCAAGCGGGGTACTAGCGGGGCTTTCGTACAGAATTCACACTACATTTACTGCCCCGTTGGTCGGGAGATGCGCTTTCTTTCACGGCTTCCACACAGTACATCGAGCGGGGAGTCACTCTCTTCCCCGGGACATAACACAACATAAAGCAGCCCACTTTCCGGGCTGTCTCACCTCCATATGAACAGCCCCTTACTTCACAAAAGACACGATAAATACAGATGTTTGTTACTTGAATTACACATATTAAATTTTAATCTACACTAGCGAAAGTGCATGCAAGTAGAAAAATAAGGCTTGCGCTTTGCGTTTGGCTGCGGCTGCATTGAAAACCGGACACCATCGACATGACTCTTTTCAGTGAGTAAAAATCCTTTGTGTTATATTTCTAAATTCGTTGGGCAAGGAGCACATTCATTCTTAGCTTTCCTCCTCCCCCTCCCCTTGGCCCGATTTTTGCGCTCGCCCCCGGGACCGCGCGCCTCAAAATTCCAAGATGCCGCCCGATCATCGAACGGACCGGGTTTTCCGCGATAAAAACACTCAGTAC
The DNA here is from genome assembly GCA_033964015.1 of Scolanthus callimorphus. Classification (NCBI taxonomy): domain Eukaryota; kingdom Metazoa; phylum Cnidaria; class Anthozoa; order Actiniaria; family Edwardsiidae; genus Scolanthus; species Scolanthus callimorphus. The sequence goes on from CM066917.1 coordinate 22,798,416, forward strand.
CGCCTGCAAGCAGGCTATCTTAATTATTAACCCGGGGACGGTGCATTCACCTCTCAGATTGTCCCCGCAAACCGAGGCGCTCACTGCCTTTCACTTGCCAAAAAGGTGAATGCCCCGCTAATGCGCGAATGGGGGAGTGCGGGGTTGTCAATTGACTGGTGCATTATCATGACATATTAAACATTGTTTTCATGATTGGTGGAGTGTAGTCATAGTACGTATCATTTAAAGAATTAGTTCTCTTGCAACTCGCAACGCAACGATAACGAATTGAAAAACATTGCAAGTTGCCGCGGGATGTTACACGCTCACAATATATTTGCAACTTACAATGTGCTACAATAAAATGAGTAAATTACAGCAGCGTCATGAAATCAAGCGCACTGTTTGACTCATTTTTGAAACTTTTGTTTGCAAAGTGTACCGGCTACATTTTCTGCAACTCTACGCAACAAAATATTGCATTGCTGGGGGGGGGGGATGTTAAGGGTTACACGGGGCAATTTTTCTTGCAAGTCGCAACGCAACGATGACGAATTACAATCATTGCGAGTTGCCGCGGGATGTTACACGTCCGCAATATTTTTTGCAACTTGCACATGCTTGCAATGCACCCCGCATGGAAAATTATAATTTACAGCAGCACTATCAAAATCAAGCGCGCTGAGTGGCTCATTCAGGGACCTATTCTCATATGGCGTGATAAATTGAAAAGACATGTTACACGTAGCAACTGTGCAACGTTGCGAAAAGTAGAGCTCGGTTCTATATATTTCTGTAACTCGTAACGCAACAAAATATTTCATTGCAAGGGGATGGGATACGATTCTACTTTTCGCAACGAATTGTCTACATGTACATGTGCATCTAAATCTATGATTATAACTTGCACCATCAATTTGATAATTGGATTGTAGGCAACTTTACAGCGAATGTCTCGCAATTTCGTTCCCATAAGCCTCTCGTGCTTCTTTGGCCATGTGCGTTCTGTATCTGAAAATGGCTCGGGGGTGGAAGCTGAATAAGTGGACCTTGTAAATATCATACTCTTAATGACTGCTCCCGAGGGAAACATCAGTTTTGTTTCCCGAGGGAGAGTCATTAAGTGTTTTGTTATATAGCAGAAAACATACTGCAATTATTTTTTCCCGCTCTCAAACGCGACGCGCGAAAGCAATATTCCCCAACCGTAATAATTTTTCGAAATATTGACTGATCGGGGAATATTTGATTTGTACTTCACCACGTGACCTTGATTTAGCCAATAAGAGCGCGCGCTCGGTTGGAGTGAGCACTCGCTATATAACAATGTAACTCCTCTTTTCCTTCTTGAAATACATTTGTTTTGACTAAATAATTGCAGTATATTTTCTGCTATATAGACAAAACACTTAATGACTACTCCCTCGGGAAACACCAGTTTTGTTACCCTCAAATCTCGATGTTTCCCTCGACTTCGTCTCGGGAAACATCGAGATTCTCGGGAAACAAAACTGATGTTTCCCTCGGGAGCAGTCATGAAGTGTATAATCTTCCACCCCCGAAAATGGCGGACGACTTCGAAAATGGCGCGCAAATTTGTAAAAAGTTCGATACGTTGCGAGCGACCATTGCGAGCTAATATCAGCTGCAATGGCTCTTGCAACCGTCTCGCGAGACAAGTCGCAGAAAACTTGCACCGTGTAACTACTTTTTGCTGCAACTCGGTACTTCATCGATACTTTTCACAGCAACTCGAAGAATAATGGCTTAGAGCAAATAAATAGCCTCACCTCTTAAAATGTAGGTTGTATTTAAAGCAAACACCTTGAAAAACCAATGTGTGCATTCCCGAAATAATATGCATACGTTATAAGCTTTATCCTAAGTTTAATGACTTTTTGTGTGGCATATTTGCTTTGCCGACAAACACACGAAGGCTTAGAATAAGATGCCTTCATGTATAACTCGCTGTTCTTTCAAAGGAAAGTAAATATGAGAAGAACCAAATCCAAATCCTACTTTTATATGCAAGAAACAATGGAAAGAAAGTTAAAGAAGAGCTGTTGTTTATGTTACAATTTGGTGGACAACGAAAGTTTCAATATTTAAAACGATGGGTTGATGAAATGAAGAATCGCTCGAAATGTCCTGTTCTTTTCGTTAAGCAAAAGTTTCTGAGTTAAATACTTTTACTCTCCCTCGAGACACGCCGCTCATTTCGACCTTTACTTTAAGCAACAAAATAAATTGTACATGAGCTACCACAACGTAGAAAACTCTCAAATAAACGTTTTGACAAAGCGGTTTTTGACACTACGGAATTTGAAAGTTTTGTCCTAACAATTATTTGCATCTTGTAAGCGATTTAATGTTAAGCGGAAAAAAGCTGCTTATGAAAAATGTCTCGCATCGATATTGTATAGGAAACACCCAATTATGTTTACTACAAAGCAAAAGAAGAAAATGTGTTGAAAAAACAAACGATATCGAATCCTCGACAAGGACTGTTTCACCGTAGCCAATTACATGGAAGCTAATATTCACGTGACAGAAACTGACCAGTCGTAGCTGAGATGAGAATCTTTATCTTTGTAAAGTGCTAATATGCCTGAGACCCAAATCTCTTTTTAGAAAATGAGAAACGTGTGGGATAAAATATTTTATTAAGATTTGAGGAAGTTCATAAAAACTGCCACTTATCCGAATTAACCGCATGTTTAATCTGACGTCAAATATTCTTCTCACAACAAACAACGTTGGAGCTTAGGCGATTCTGTCCTTAATAAAGCAATGCTAAACTAGTATAAAACAACACACAGCGAACGTTTTTCATCCAGAAAAAATGTCATTTTGTTTCGTAGCGATATTTTGGCTCCTGCTTATAATACAGTCCACGAAGAACTTGAACGTGCAAAATGGAATTTTCGAAATCAGTTCTAATGTGATTTTAAATTCAAATTCTGTGGGAAGAGTAGCAGTGCATTCCGAAGTCGACTGTGCGTTGACTTGTCTCAGAAATGAGAACTGTTTGTCGTTCAACATAGCTGTGAAGTCGGAACACGAAGCGCTTCGCGAGTGCCAAATGTTAGATGTTGACAGAGAAACGGCCAGAGAGGCGTTGACAGATAGTTCGAGCTATCACCACTACACAATGAAAAAGGTAGGACTCCCTAGACGTGGTTTTCCTTTTACTAAATCCGATGTTTCGCGCTGTGCTTTTCAAAACGTCGAAGTGGGTTTGGGATATTTTTATATATGCCAGAGCCCGCTCTTCCATGTTAATGTTGCGGATTTCCTGTGTTGAAGACGTGGGCGCAAAAATGGCGGGAATTTAGGCGGGTAAAACTGCTTTAATCTGATTAACTGAAGGTGGTGACCTGAGAACACTAACAAGGCTTTATACAAGTCTAACTACCATTATCTCGAAACACTTCCCAATCATGAGGATTTGTGGAGAATGGCGTCTCTGTGAAGAAACATTTCGGGTGCATTTGTGATACCAAATGGTTAGCATGCCCTCCGAAATCGACCAAAAAAATCTTTTTACGCTTGAATTTTCACAGGCAGCCCAGCCTGAATAATTTCAGCCCTCCTTTCGCTCTCTAAATTTGCAAGAGGAGACGTCTTTACTTCACCACGAGGTTTTCGCACCCAAGTGAGGTACGATCGAGAGCGAACTCCGGGCTAAGGGAGCCCAATCAAATTTTGGCTTACGGTGTTATTGAAACGAAAATTTATTTATTGACTAAAATACAACCTGGTTGTCTGTTTTGACAAGCAGAGGTAATCATGCAACAACTTCGACTGAGCTCGATTTGGAATTAATTGCATACATGTATCAAAATTGCAATTCAATTCGCTTGAGGAGTTCAATTTGAGAGTTTTGAGAAACACAGCACATTGAAAGTGATAAGATATTACAGCAAATTTTCTTTTCTTGGTCCAAGCTGTTGCGTCTTCCAATTTAGGACATATATTTGTTGTATTATTTTCTTTTCTTTTACCAGCCCCCTTGTTCAAGTAACCCTTGCCTGAATGGAAGATGTCTAGAGGAGGCCGGTGGACTTGTTTATAACTGTCAGTGCTACCAAGGATTCATGGGGAGGGACTGTGAGACAGGTAGGTCAGCTTTAAGAAGCTGGAATGTTGGGAACCGGACATCATTCTGAGTGGAAGGGAAAAGTGGAGGGGATCCTGGAGTGCCTGTGACCCCAGTAAACTTTACAAAAAAATTGGAAAGCTGAAAAGAGCGACCATATACTTGTACAGATGTGACCCCCCTTTCTCAAATCCTGGCTACGCCCCTGCTCTCCAACGCCTGCGAGCAGGCTAGAGTATTTTTGAAGATTGTCGTAAGCTATTTAACAATTATTCCTCGAGCCCGAATGGGCTCTGAGTCAAGGCCGAATGGGCCGAATGTTCTATTGACTCAGAGGCCATGAGGGCGAGAGGAATAATTGTTTTAGTCAAATCACACTAGTAGGTCAATTTGTATTGCCAAAAAATGTTTTTATTCTGGTCATTTGTCATTTTCTGGCTTTCAAATCCGACACTTTTCGCTACTAGTAGGCTATAACTTATAGCCTACTAGTAGCTCAACCAATCAGAATGCAGCATTGATAATAGACCACTAGTGTGATTTGACTAAAGAGCAATAGACCTCTTTACCTACGTATGCACATTGCCTATTTCAAACCACGTGATGTTTACATGAAGAAAAATCACTGTCTTTCTGAATTTTTTTCGGCATTTTCACGTGGATATGGAACTATTACAAAAGATGAAAACATACATGATTTGAAATGGGCAATTTGCATACGGAGGTTAAAGGGGCACTCGCACGCTTCTCGCACGCTTGCCTGACAAGCAAATAATTCAAATCGCAATCCAATTCCATCCTCTCGAATAGTAGATAAAACACTATAGATTGATTTTACAGTTACTGCTGTTTCAGGTAACACGCGACTTCGCCGTTGCCGCCAGAGTTTGGTAGTTGGGTTTTCTGTGCTGTCCATCAATGCAATCCGTGTCCGTGTGAGCCGATCATATCCTTACTCAGTGCATTCGATTGGCTTCCCTTGCGAGACATGTCGCGACAGAAGCCAATGCACTGCAATAGGCGAAACTAGGCGATGATCTGATTGGCTCACATGGTTTGATTGACTACACAGGAAAACCCAACTGCCAAAAGCCCTCTTGATGTTTTGACTGAAACAGCTGTAAGAGGTCATTTAACACTAAACCTGGACGGTTATTTTGGTTGTTCCCGGTAAACTTGTATTTTTGGTGATTAGAATTAGACTTATTTTGTGACAGGTTGTACAAAAGTATAGAGTGCGAGTGCCCCTTTAAGAGGTCTATTAGGATTGTGAAAAACAACGCATTGTTTCTAAAAATAGCTCGGTCTGTAAAACTGCCCAATAGATATCCTGTTATGAGAAAGCTCAGGAACTCAATAGGCTCCTGCCTTGATTTATGTTCCCTAGTGAAATGGTTCAAGGTAGCCAGCTCCGTGTCATTTGGAGCCATGGGGGACACGCCCGGGGTATTCACGATAAAGCAGACCGGACAAATAATCACCTTCAAGCTCGTCCATATTTCGGGCTACGTCTCAGGCGACAAAAGCAACGCCAAACATCGCAGCAATTGGTTCATAAATGCAAACGACGGCAGCCCCGATCCCAGGTTAGGCGTGGTCATCACTGACAACGCGAAAAACCTTGTCCTCCCAGAACTGCCCCAGCTAGAGGACAAAAGCCTGTACATCTACAAAATCACCGGGTACAATAGCATGTCCAGCGAGCTGGTGCTTCTGAATTTCACCACACCTAAGGGGGTAGTTGCTGGGCAGACCTACCAGATTTGGTACTGGAAAGATATTAAGAATTTCTACGAGGCCGACTGTGAGGGGATGGCGACAGTGGACGTGTATGCCCTCTACGTTTGAAAGGCGGAACAGAAAATCCGGCCGATGTTTTGGATTTGAACAACGCGCAACAACATTGTCTGGATGTGGTAAATCAGAGACAACGCATGTAAGACAGTCTTAAAATAACAAGACTCTGTCTTCTTATTCTTGATTTTTAATTGCTTTATTTTACTTTCTTGCAAAAATAGCAATTCGTTTCTATCGACGAACCTTCCCTGGATACTTCCCACAATGCTGTGCAACGCGCGCACGAAATCTACTGTAAACGCGTGCTCTTTGCATACTGTCCAGTTCGTCGGGGATTTCGCGATATCCCCAGATTTTCATTGATAGTTCCGTTTTCCAGCAGAAATATCAATATAATCGCCTATCAAATCCTTTTGGTCCTTGTGAGTATTTTCTGCGATCATTTTACTAATGTATCAGTCAATTCCAGCGGTGACCATCCCCCCCCCCCCCCCCCCCGGGACACCGTGGGGCATTTGCGCACCACTGCCTTCCCTGGGGTGGGGAATTTGAAACTTTTGCTGGCCCCAGGGTCGCCCCAGGGTCGGGAATTGTCTTTCCCCGGGGGAGGGGGGTGGGGAATTTTGGTTTTCTCATCTCAAGCGCGTCGGGTTTTGCGAACTACAACACCAGTTACAATAACTATCGTTTGGCAGTTACAAAGTCCCAGTTACAGAAAATAACGCCACATAAAATATATACACCACGTTTGGGGAAGACACATTTGCACATTTCGCAGTTAACGTCTTCCATAGAGAAGAAACAGATTTCGCAATTTCGTCTTAGTGGAAAAGCATAAAAATGAATTGACACTATAAAAGAGTTCCAATTTCGCAAAAAGTCAAGTAACATAACTGTGAAATAGTTGCAGGTAAATTTCGCATTGAGAGATGCAGAAATGGCTACAACGGCGAATGGCCTAGGAATGTCTACCGATATTGTACTAATACCTTAGTTTCACTTCTTTATTTGATTTTGTCTCACTTTCAGTGAAATGAGAACTCGTTCAAAGACGAGAAACTAAAGCACATTTACTGAAACGAATTATAAATGCTCGGACAGTATAAATGGAGTTGAAGTTTTTGTTGTGAAGCTTTGTCACGCAGAGTCGATGGAATCTTACCGTCCTTTTCTCGTCCCGGGGGGGGGCATTTTTCCGCTTTTTGTGTTCCCCGCCGTGGGGTATTTTGCATTTTTGCTAGCCCGGGGGCGGGGAATTTTCAGTTTTATTTTTAGAAATGACCAAAATCCCGGGGGTTGCCCGGGGGGGGGCATGGTCAGCGCTGGAATTGACTGATACATAACCCTTCTGCGCGATTGTTATCAATAGCCCTCAGTGAAATGAAGTTTCTACCGAGTATCTAAATTTAAAATTTTCTTGGGCCAGGAGGCCCATAGCCAAACTAGCCGGCTCTCCAGTGATTTTTTTCGGATATTTGATTTTTTTTTCCGCAACACAGGAATCCCGCGCGCCTAAAAAATCAAATATCCGAAAAAACCCACTGGATAGCCGGCTAGCGGGCACATCAACAGGAGCCTCCATCACCTATTGGCGGGCGCCTGAAGTACAGGAGTAGATGAATCTACTTTTAGATTGTACATTTTGAATCCCACGTGAATTAGTTGTCATGGTTACAAATCACGTCTCTTCTCTCAAAAGAAAGATGACTGAAATGAGCGCCGACACCTCACGTACTGCACGCGTTGAACGAAACATTCTCACTCTTGAAGTACCAATTTCCCGTTTAAATTCAAAATCCACACTCTAAAAATTAGACTCTTCTACTTACGGAGGCTTCTGTTGATGGGCACCTGCCGGGGCCATGTGTCCAGACGGCTTTTAAAAACTTAAGGCCGGTTCACACTTGCGATTTTTGTTGCATTTGTCGCGGCGATTTTTCTCGCGCGAGTTGCAATTCCAACTCTCTAGTGTAAACGAGATGCACTGAAACCCAGTGCGATTTCTGTGCTCTCTTTTCTTCAAATCGCATCAAGTTGCAAAGAGTTTCGAACATGTTTGAAATCATCCGCGACATCACGCGGCACAATTTGCGGTCGGTCGCGCCGTGTTGCATCTAGTTTACATTAGTGATTTTGAGTTGACGCGTACGTGCGAGAAAAATCGCCGCGACTCGCGCGACAAAATTTGCAGCAGAATTTGCAAGTGTAAACGGGCCTTTAGGCGCTCCCTACTCAAAAATGCCGATTGGTTAAGTTTCCAGGTTGGACACTTAGCTTTGCATTTTTAAAGTATCCCTGCGCGCGCAACACAGATTTGTGGGCGGTATCGATATGGGGTGCACAGCCTGGTCTCTGGCTTCTGAGCGGGGTTCCCTGTGTTAGGATGAGCGGAGTGGAAGCGCGAGCGATTAGTCGAGCCAGGCTCTTGGGTGACGTCATTATCTTTTACCTACCACAGGAAGCCCGCCAAGGACGTCCGACTAAGCTGGAGGATGCATAGCCTAGTGTCTAGCCAGGGAGTTGTGAGAGTAGTTCTTTCACAACTCCCTGGTCTAGCATAGCATGACAAAATATTTTTCATCTCATTCGATATAAAATATAAAATCACATCTGATTGAAGAACAAAGGATGTGAAACATTAACTGCAAGGAGTTTGAGTTTTTTCTGTTACTTCTATAGCTCTTGTAAGGGAGTACTTCCCCGGCCTGCTAGCAGAGGTTTCTTTCTGTCAGTCTTTTATTAGCTAGCAAAGATGTGTTATTTTGCTTGGTTCTATCGTGCGCAAATCAAAAACAATCACACGAAATAACAGACACGCGGACAACTTTGCTAGGTAATAAAAGACTGACAGAAATAAACCTCTGCTAGCAGGGTAAGAGGTAACAGATATAAATGTAACAGCCCATTTATACTGGCCGGACTCAAGAACAATCATTTAAGGGGTTGCACTTACAAAACTTGCAATTCTGACATAAATACCAATGGGCCACTTTAACTCAGCCTGGAATTCAAGATTTTTAAAATAACCACCGAGCTGACTCACCCCCAATCTCATACCCAGAGCCTGTCTTCTTTTGGCCAGCAGCAAAATTCAGAGCTCTTAGATCACGACATAACGAACTCGCCTTTAAAACACACAAAACTTCATAAAGTGCAAGAAAAATCTCTGGCTTATGGAAAAATTGATCAACACTGTTTTTAAACCGGAAGCCCAGAATTTGGCCATAAAAAATTGATTATCCCAGAGCTCTGAATCTTGGCCGCTGGCCAAATGATGACAGGCTCTTGAGAGATTGACGAGATTGACTCAAAATTCCGGGCTAACCTAACACCATCCATCTTGAAATTCTTAGAAATCAATTATGCATGCATATTTTAATATGTAAAATATGTAAAAAGGCCTTTCAAGAAACATTGAAGCATGATTCTGAACTCAAGGATAATGACCAAAGCATAGATTGAAAAGTATTCACAGAAGTTGTACCAAGTCATGTGATACTTGTATTGTAACTTCCAGTAAATTAAAAGCCCTAATAAATCACCTTTTACTACTACTGTTATGCAACTGTTTTTTCTGCATGTTGAAATTGCAAATATTAACCATGGACTACCCTAGGGCTTCAGAAATCGTGAGTAATCGGGAGTAACCTTTCGATTTCAGACGAAATACAAAGGATATGTAGAAAAAGAAAGAAAGAAACCAGGTGAAATGTGCCAATTCAGGAAAATTTTGAGTGCAAAAATCTTGAGACTGCTGGCAAAACTAGGAAAATTGACATCCCTGTTTTATATCTTGTTCAAAGAGCTACCACTATAAGCCAAATTCTCGATACTCTGTGAGCGTGGGTTCCTTGGGGGTGGTACTGTAGGTGGCTGGGTTTGGTCATGGGTGGATGTTTTCCCTGGTGCCATTTGATCCACAGGGTTCCACTGTTCACCAGATACGGCTGCTCTCAGGTAGATTACGCTAGCGAAGAACAAGCTGAACCCACCCAGGATGGTAGGCAGGAAGAAACCACATGGAATGCAGGCCCTTGTGGAATATATTATGTTAAATCAGTTATTAGCATGTTAGGGTGGCAAATGGGCCAAATATAGCAGAGTCTTGAGATCTCACAACTTGTAACATGTGTCTCAGATTTTCTTGAATTCTTAAACCAAGGATCTTGCCATCTGGCAAAGTCTATAATGAACCTGATGCACCACCCCTCATATTAAAAATTAATGTTATGTTATATGCAATATTCTCACAGAAAAATTATTCCATTCAGCTAATACAATTAATTAGTTCAATTATTTACTTCCTGAAAATTTCTCACTGAAAAGGAATGGAGAGAAGACTCCATAATCTTTAAATTTGTAACTCAACAAAATATATACGATGCACGCTATACCTATGGTACAAAGGGTAGGAAAAAATATCAGCCAATCACTAAGGTTTCTCGGACAGACGCTAAGGATTTTAATGTATAAGATTACATCTTTGTTCTACTACCTAGACACTGGCAAGCTAGGTGACCCCCTCAGGGGCGTAGCCAGGAATTTTGGTTGGGGGGTGGGCAATAGTGAAAACATGGGACGAAAATTTTGAAATTTCCAGCAAATACAGTAAATGTATGGGAAAATCTCCTGAGAAAGGGGGGCCGCGGTCTCCCTGGGCCCCCTAACTGGCTACGCCCTTCCCCTTTAAGATAGCATTTCAATAAGAAAATGTGTATTTTTAAGCACTTTGGATGTTAGCCTAATATCCTACATCACATGTTTCTGTTTATGACAGAGAAACTTTCGAACCCTGTTTTAATGACAAAAACACACACAAAATATCGGAAAATGGATGCCCTTGCCATGACATTAAACTGGAAATTTTGAAAAACCGATACCTTGTTGATCACCACAGACTCAAAAATCTGAAAAATATACACCCTGTTTTATGACCAGAAGCTCAGAACCCCTACCCTGGCAGTGGATCATCCCCATATAGTCAACATATGGGAGTACCCTCCCCCCCCCCCCCCCCCCGACCAGATACCACCATGCGCAGAAGATAATCTACTTAAATAATTAGCTGCAAACACTTACAAAAGGTAAAAGACAAAGCGGACATAATAATTTCTTCCAACCACACCAAAACACTTCACCACTGGAGTCAAAACACCTTGGTATCTGTTGAATGAGAGGTATAAAAAACATGCTATTATGTTTTCACCATTTAATGATTCCCAAAATTTCCATACCCACTCCAAAGAGCTAAACCTTCAAACTCCAAACTCTGGATCTTTTGGGGGATGTTACATATTACACAGCAAAAGAGGTATTGAATGGTATAGAATTCTTAATTTTTCATGCTCAAATTTTTCTTGCAAAAATCTGGGACATCCGGTGTTGTCGGTTAGGCAAATTTCAAAATGGCAAGCAGGAATCTCGGCCAATCAGAATCGCCCTACGATTGTCTGCCGCCACGACAAACAACAACAGCGGAGTAGGCTCTGGGAATGAGATAGGTAAATGTGTGGCAGGCCTAGGAACATGCAGAGGTGGGGTGAGGTAAATGTGTGGCAGGCCTAGGAACATGCAGAGGTGGTGTTTAGAGGCAGATATAAGGAAGGAAGGTCAAACTTTGGTGAAATTGGAGAAAGTTGCCCTAAATCATCATCAAACAGAATGGAGGCTTGCCAGTGTTGAGGTCAACGACCTATGCTTCACCAGTGAGTTAGCAAGGTGATATGAATAAGGATTCCATACCCCTAGTAAAATATCAGAGGGTTTCTGCAAGGCTAATGTTGACCACAAAGTTCCTCTTACCTTCTTTCCAAAGTTTTTTTGCCATGTTGTCTCTTTCCTCGTGGGTATTCCACTAGTAAAACAAGCACCCCAAGGACTCTTGGTACTGCAGTTAAGGTCTCTTTTCTTAAAGGCCCATAAGCACCCAAGCCCCATTGCAGGCGGACAAGAATAAAACGCAGTTGAAAATTCGATGCAAATTTTCAGTTTCAACTTGTGAAATGTGGAAATGTGAAGAACAATAGGAAGCCCTTTGGGAGCTTTAGTATCAGCCCATTACAACTGTTAAATAACAATAGATCCAATTGAACACAAAGCGCAAAGATTCCCGGTTGACTATGGGACTCTAATTCAAAATTCAGCAAGGCCGTAGCTAAAAAATTTTGTCGGGGGGGGGGGGGGGGGGGAAAGGGGGGTTAAGCCTTAGTCATCCTTTGTTTGTGCTGGGGTTGGGGGGGGGGATACAGTGCCCTGCTAGCTACGGCACTGTACAATCTCTAAAGCATTATCAAATTTCGCATCAGTTGCAGAAAGGACCATAAATTAATGGGAGATGGTTTACTTTGTGACCTAAAAATTCCAAGAAAGAAAACTTCTAGGAGAAACATGACATGGCATTTCATGACATTTTTGCAGGGAAACAGGAGCAAAAAATCTCCAGACTCCTGGCAGCAAAACCAGGAGAGTTGATGTCCCAGAAAAGATCACTTGTAAATGTCAGAGCATAAAGTTGACAAGGATACATGGCATAAGCACCAATCTCCCATCTTCGAAAATTACCTGCTACACCAAGAATTCCTCCCATTATTAGAACTGCAACAAGAAACATAAAACAGGTCATTCAAATGTGATGACTGGCAAACTTGCTTTTGCATTCTGCTTGTTTGCTGTAAAGAATCAAAGGAACAGACCTTAGAGTAATCTGCTGGGGGACTAAAACAGTCCGGTCAATTTAGCGTTTAACCTGGAAAAAATTGCAACATGGGATTTTTATACAGCAAATTCTCAGGAACATATGTAAGAAACGTGTCCAAATTTTGTGAAAATCCGTTTGGGGAAGTTGGTTAAATTTTGGGTTTTCCGCACGAAGGAAAGCCTGTTGTTTTCGGTGGCACTTAGACAATGAAAGCAAACAGTTCGAAGGGAGGGCTATAGACTGTAGAGCCGTAACTCGGTGTGATATTGAACGAGATATCGAGCAAGTTCTTTCTACTGTATAATGTGATTGCATAGATGTGAATTTTGTGTTTTTTTACAGCCAATCCTGCAAAATAATAACTAAATAATCCTGAGTTTTGACAAATCCCATATGATCATTGTATTTCCTGTGTGGTGATACACTAAAGTTCGAATATTATACGCTAAAAGAAATAAAAGAAGTAAACTGTTCATAGCCGTAACTCATCGCTCAGAAATTATTTGTTTAAACAGAAAAACCTTATTAAATCTTCCCCGGTTTCATCTGTACAGTCTATAAACATTCTCCCAGTTTCTGTGTTTTCTAAGTGCCGCCAAAAACAAAAGGCGCCCTTGACGTCGCCGGTAAAACCAAAAATTTAACCAACTTCCCCCCGTCAGATTTCTACGAAATTTGGATATGTTATTCCTACATATGTTTTCGACAATTAGTACCAAAAACTTCCCATGTTGCAATTCTTTCCAGGTTCGGGGTTTTTCGGGCTAATTTGACCGGACTAAAATAATATATCAGCAGAAAACTTCTGTAGATATGCGTGCTCATATAGTGGGCTCAAGAAATGGTCAGCAAACCGTCCAAGGTTGTGGACACCGGCAAAGCAAAGTGAGTTTCGACCCAGGGCAGAGGTCTCTTTTCATCACGATCCTCAGCCAGCAAAATGCAGAGAAAAGAGGCCTCTGCTACTAGCAGGGAAATGGGTTGTATGCTCACTGCCAAATGTACTATTATTGGCATTTGACAGTGAGCAATACAACCCATTCTCATCCTTGGCCCAGATGCCCAAAATCTTGGTTGTATTGACATATGTTTGCCATGAAATAGTTATTTCCCTTCTGTGAGAGCAGAGCTCAAGTGCAAGAAAATTGGGAGGTTTTGTTTCTTTTTTGCTTTCATCTTGTGTAAATCAAGCGACCGTAAGAACAAAGCAAACTCATTAAATGTTGATTTTAAGCTTGCGCTTGCATTGCTGTGATTTACACTTGCTTTGAGCAGTGTGTCCTGTGCTAGCAGCATTCGCGTGTGAACAAGCCCTAAAATGAACACTAGTCCCATAACATTCTGCATTTAGAAATGCAGAATACTATGTCACTTATTTGAATTTGACAATATAGTGTTTTATTCTGTTTCGTTCTATAAGAAATAGAGAGGGGTGTAAATCAGTGTCCGGGTATTCTGAAGTTACTCCAAGATGAACAACCAATCAATGGCCGTTTTCACACTAGAGACAAACAAATCGTCTGGACGGGCAAATCGTCTGTAGACGAACAAATTGTCTGTAGACGAACAAATCGTCTGTAGACGAACAAATCGTCTCATGTGAAAACGGGACGAACAAATTTTCAGACGAACAGATCGTCTGAATTTGTTTGTCTGTTTGTCCGTCTAGGAAGACGATTTTTCATAGAGGCGACTTAAGTCTGACCTGAATTCACACTAGACGTACAAGGACGAACAAATCGTCAGACGATTTGTCCGTCTAGACGATTTGTTCGTCTTCTAGTGTGGAAACGGCCAATGTTTAATTATGTAAGAGTTAAGCTAACTAAGCTTATTTAACAAACAAAGCTGCCATACTGGAATCAAACTTACTTGAACTTGTTATAACTCCTTGTTCATTAGCCCACATTGCCCATTCTGTCTGCCCCATTTTTACTCGAGCCAAAGAAGAGTTAGTAGAATCTTCCTGTTCATAAATTTCCTGGTTGTTTTCACCGTTCGAAGACCAGAAATGAGGCGTGCAAAGGCTCACGACTTCAATATATTATTTCCCTCTCAATTCTCCCTCGAAAAGCGTCAACAAAATACGTCATAGTCGAAACAAATTCGTACATTTACATATTAGTACGTAAACTCGATGGTCCTTCAAGATAAAATAAAAATAAAGACTGAAGTCTGAATGCTCGATTAGTTGTTGGTTGAGGCAGAATACCAGAGTATTTCCGTAATGACTTCGGAAAGCCCTCGGGAAAATGGTCTAATTTTTGGCACAGAAATTCTTGAAATTAAGACATCGACGAGAAATAAAGTAAAACACTTTTAAATCTGCCCTTAGTTCTTCAATTATTCTGTGCCCAATATCAACATGTAAAATATTTAGAAAATGAATATCTAAATATTCTCGTCATGCTGTCGGAATGTGCTCGAGAAACGGAAATGGAAAATACCGCTGACCATGCTCCAATGTTTATATAAACTCAAGTCACGTGGTACTTTCGCGCCGAAATTGTCTCGAAGCGATCATCTGCTCGACCGGCGTGCAAGAAATAAACGAGCAAGAACAAGATGGACCAGCCGACTTTAACCGAATTTTTTAGCACAAGGAAGCGGCCTGTGGAAGGAGTTCACCCTGCAAAGCGAAGGAAGTTAATTGAGTCGGATTCTGTGGTCGCTGAACCGGCGAAAACTGTGCGAAATGTTGAACGAAGGGTGAAAGCTACATTGACAACAAAGCCGAGGCAATCAACTACCCGAACGACTCGTGCAAAAGCAAAGCAAAATGAAGCTCTAAGAAATGATGTACGGCGTGTGTTTTTGCGTTCAGAGATGAAAAAAGCATCCGAAGAATCAAAATGTGCTACGAGTGAAGTTACTTCTGTCTCCGATGAGCATGCGGTTGCAAACGAAGCGACGCCATCTTTGAATGAAGCCAACGAGAGGAAACGCAAAACCAGAGCAGAGAATGCCATTTCTACTGCCAAGAAATCTGAATGTAATCTTAAGCTGGACACTAATAGTGACAAAGAGTGTTTAGAGGCGGAGAATAGCAAAAAGGAGGCGGAAAAGCAGGAAACGAAGCCGAGAGTTAGTAAAGGTCGCTCACGGGAAGAACAAAGAAACAGAATGAAATCCAAGAGGTGCAAGAATTGACTAGTTTGCAAAACGATGATTCAGTGAAAGATCAAGATAGTGCTGAGGGCGATAAACCTTCTAATCAGACTGACAGCAAACCTGAAACCCCTACTAAATTGCCTAGTAAAACATCGCCCGCTGTTAGGCGAAACCAAGGGAGTTTGAAAATAAATCCCTGGATCAGTGAGCAAGCTAAGAATGTTCTCCTCAGCAGAGGTCAAGCTGCACTCTTACTTAGCCAGCAGAAACAGGCAAATGTCCTGGCAGGGGGTAAAAGTAAGACTAGTGAGGATTCCAGGCAAAAAGTTAAAGTGACTGGAAAAGGGCTGTCCAAGGCAAAAGCCCAGGAAGGTCTGGAAAAAGCAAGGGAGTTGATCAAAAACATGAGGGCTTTGGAGACAAGTGCAGCCAGAGCTAAAGGGTCGAGCACAGCAGATAAGCCAGAACGCCTCCATGAAGTGGCCAAGCGACAATCAACAGAAACTACTGCTACTGGAGTAAGGTCAGTTGGAGGGAGACAGGGGATTTTGTTTGTAAACTATGGTATAATCAGTTTTGAGGAAAATTTGTTGGTCTGAATTTGCAGGACAGAAACAAAAAAAAGTTTGAAATAGGTTCATCCACTGGTAAGTGTTTTTTTTCCTGTTATGCAGGCTAACACTTAGAATATTGAAATAATTATTTGTACTAAAGAATGCATCCCTGTATACAGTCGTTTGTATCTAACCAACTACATGAGGTGCTGAAACATGTTGTGAAAGGGCTTCTGAATGTCAATTGAGCCAGAAACACGAGATGGTCCACAGGCGTTAGACAACCATTCAAACAGCCTATCAGCATGCAAGATTTTGCTTGACATGTTTTGGTTGGCGCATGTTGCCAGTTAGATGAAACCAACTGTTTTCAGGAAGCTCTCTATCTAGTAGAGGCTGTCTTGAAGAATTACATTGTTAAAAATCAAATTATTTTGTTTATCTTCACAGTAGCCCCAAGAAAGCACCAGCTCATGAAAGGCTCCATTCCCTTGCTCTTCCAACCCCACCCTCCTCAGGAAAAGCAGTGGTCACCCTACCCCTACCCTACAAGTATAAAGTGCTTGGGGAGATGTTCAATAGCTGTGATACTGTACTCAACTTGCTGGGACAGAGACATGAGAACTGTACCTTTGCCAAGCTGAAGGACGCAGTGCAGGAAATGTGTAGAAAGTGAGTGATTATCAGTTCTGAGCCAATCAGATTAATTTCAAATTCGGTATGCAAAAAATTGACTTTGTGTTTTATGTGCTTTAGCCAAATCGACTCAAAACCAGAGAGACCCATTAACAAAGCAGGCTGAAAATTTAGAATGACCTGGTACTCCCTGCCCCCAATGACCCTGTAACATTTTGCTTAGGCATGTTTCAAACGTCATTTTGTTTGCTGCATCAAATCTGATTTAACACTTATCGTTTTATTGTATAATTCCAACAGTATGATGAGAATATATAGATTGAAGACACTAATATTCATTGTCTACATATTTTACATGTTGAAATATTGGGCACAGAAGAACTGAGAGCAGATTTAAAAGTGTTTTACTTTATTCTTGTCAATGTCTGAATTTCAAGAATTTCTGTCCTAAAAATTACTTCTTATTAGCCTCATACATGTACTTATTTTATCCAATCAGGAGGTTCGAAAAGAAGCACCTTGCACAGATTGTTCATTTGATGCCGAGTGCATTTGATGTCAAGCAGGCCCGAGTGAGCCTGAAATCCAGCACATATGAGATTAACATCCAGTTTGGGCCACTAGAAAACTCAACTGCCACCAGGATGAACATACCCATGACAGAACTCCTCGAAAGAAAGAAGACTTTCCAGAATGCCTTACTGGTGGTTACAAAGAAGCATCATCAGGTATTCTGAAAAAAATGCTGCTCACCTTTTTGGGCAAACTGGTAGTTCCCATTAATGCAAACTGGCTGATTTGCACTTGCATTTCTGATTTTTTTTTCTATTGCTGATTTCTTTTTTATCAGACCTTTCTCCAAAGTTTGGAGACACCCTTAACTGTTGAGGATGACAAGATCATAAGATGGCATCCACAGTTCAAACTTGATGATGTTCCTGACATCCAGCTGGGGACCCTCCCAGAAGCCCCGGTTATCAAGACCTATACCACAGCAAAAGATGTCTTGGAGAAGACAAGAGGAATGGTTCCTTCAAAAGTGGAGAAAGCTCTTTTTAATGCTGCTAAAAAGGCAGATGAACCCCAGAGGATTGGCCTGTCGTACAGCACCAAGCCAAGTGAACCACCAAAATCCACAGGAGACACGACCAGCACTACTGTACCAACGTCATTTCAGCCCAAACCTCCTGCATCTCGTGCTCTGAAAGGAGTATCACAAGATCTTCTAGATAAGGTATTCAGTGCTGCATTATACTGCCCAAAATTTGGGGCTTGGCCCCTTTTCCTGAATATCATGGATCCACAAGGAATTTGGCAGGTGTAAAGTACAAGTCACAGGTCTAGAATAATATGTATTCTCCGAGGAGAACTTCAGGAAATTGACGTCCCTGTGTGCACAATGTACAATGTAATAACTAAATTTGCTTTTGTGTTAAGATTCGCAAGAAGCAGGCCAGGAAGCTGGAAGAGGACTTGATGCGTGATCCAGTGTTAGACAAGAAAATTTCAATGAGGGAAAGACTACCAGAACTGTGCAGAATACTTAAAACGTATCCTTGCAAATGATCAGAAAGTGTCCCAAATCATTGCATTTTTATCAACTTATTGCCAAAACTCCTTTACCATAACATAGAAGCAAATCCTAAATCCCAGGGAAGGGGACTCCCCTATTTTTCGGTTGGGATGATTGTAGGGGGTTAAAATCACAGGGTTTGGTCTCTTTTAGGGGTGACCTTGATCTGCAATAAATTTAAGGGAGATCGGTATAGTTTAGGGCTCTAACACAGCGGCAAACCTTCAAGAAAGAAAGAGATTACTTGATGAGAAAATAAATTAGGCAATATGAAAGGCAGCAATTTACTCAAAGACAGAAATTTCTTTATGGGTACATCTTTTAGGGTAAAAAAATTACTTTACCCTGACAATCATCCCTGACTAAGAAATATGGGAGTCCCTTCCCCTGGGCCTAAATATCAGAAAGTCATTGTTAATGGAGTTGGTCACAAAGAGAGCTTACGAAAGCTTATGAACATTTATCTGAATCTCAAGGCTCATTGTTTGAGCTGGTCAGTTTCAAAAGCAGTAATTCTATAGGGTTTTGAATGGAGTACAGTTTGAATTAATACAGTAAGCATGATCCTTAATGAAGTTGCTAGTTATTTCAGCACAGAAAAGAAAGCAGCTATTCCACTTGAAGATGCTGTGCAGAAACTATCAGAGAGCTACACTTCATCTCTATCAGCAGGTAATAACATAGCAGAATTTGGTTTACAATCCACAAGTGAAAGTGCATATCATCTAATTTGACAAAAGACTGGACGAAATGTATCACTGTGACTCATCATGTCGTCTTAATTTTTTTTAACTAAAATTCACTGTCCATAGTATTTTTTAGGATGTTATTTGTCGCCTTTTTGTTCTCTGTTGCTGTTTGTGTTCAATTTGTATAAAACCAGTCCTAAGGAAGTTTGTCCAAAAAAAAATCCCAGAATATTGATTAGGGTCAAGCTTTCTGTGATGGCTTGAGACACTTTTTGAACCTGTCTTTCATAACAAGCAAGGTTGTTTCACAGTCATTATCATTTTTTTTAACTCCATGGTAGAGTGTCAGGTTGTTGTGGGTGGCTGTAATTTATACCCCAGTCTGACCAACATAAATAAAGATTTGATAATGATGGTGCTGCCTTTGGTATGACATCTGAAATTGCATAATATCATATCATTTGTCTGTTTTCAGAACAAGTCAAAGAGCATATCAATCTCCTGTCCACACTAGTCCCTGAGTGGGTTGCAGTCCTGACCATCAGGAAATGTCCTTATGTCAAAATCAACAAGAAAGCAGATATCAACTCTGTAATCAACAAAGTCATGAAGACAGAGTTGTTGTAGACAAGACCAAAGGTATACAACAGTGGACTGACAAGTTGTTTTACGGATAGTAGAACAGACATGCATTTTACTCAAGCAAAAATGAATTTGATTGAAAACATGAGACTGATGATAGACTAATTTGCCATTTATATTGGCTGGTGGTTCTGCAGTTCTGCACCCAAGTTGCAGTTTGTAGTTATACAAGTGGTGTAAGATAGAGGAATTTTTAACCAAATTTTAAATTGGCCTTGTACGTTACACAAGGAAATAGGTAATTTTGACATGTCCATACACAATAAATATGGGTCTTTGAAGCAAAATCTGCCAAGTTTGCCTGACCAGCCCAAAACGTACAGATACAGAGACATACACTCAAGTGTGCAACCCTTTTTGACTAGTCTGAGTTTTAAATGCAGACCTGCTTTTTATTATTTTTTCAAATGTTCTATTGTACAGCTAAATGCACTTTCGTACTTGCTAGACAATGTTTCCTTAAGTACTGTTTTTACAAAACATATAGATTGTAAAATATTGTGAATGTTGAAACATTTTTAATGTTGAATAATCCATCAATAAAATCTGATGGCTTTGGCTCTGCCAAACTTGCTTTGTATTAAAAATATTCACACATGTAATGCTGACATGACATGAAAATAGATTTAGTTCATATGCAAAAATAATGCAGCAGACTCCAATAAAAACTGTCATAAGTACCAGAGGTGGATCCAGGAATTTCAGAAAGGGGGGGCCCAGATAGTGAAAACATGGGATGAAAATTAATTGCATATTTTCTAATTAAAATACAGTAAATGTATGGGAAAATCTCCAATTTAAGATCAAGCTTAGATGTCTCTAGGCAATTGTATTGGCAAAAACATTGCTGCAAGGTTGGATGATGCCTATGCACACAGTGTACTTTAGCAGTCTTTACCAAACTTTGCAGTTTTACCAAATTTTGCAGTTTTTCCAGATAAATAAAATATATTTTCAGGCAATGACAGCATGACATGGGTGTATCTGAATGTATAACAGTGCCGTGTCTAGGGGGGCAGCCCCCCCCCCCCCCCCTACAGCGAAGTATCATTTTTAGTTTCAACATGTCTGCTTGCCCCCTCCTGCAAAAACAAAGGATGACCAAGGCTTAATCCCTCCAGACAAAAATTTCTAGCTACTGTCTTGTATAAGTGTATCTACATGTGTCCAATATTGTGCCTGTACTTTCCCTATACCTACGTTTCTTTAGCCTGCTGTTTTATACATATACAGATAATCAAATACGATTGGTTTAAATATTTTAGTGTAAAAATTCATCAACATTTGATGGCTTTGGATGTAATGGTCCTTAGAAATCCATAATCTCACTTGGGTCCTTTCCTAAATAAGGCCCTGTCCACACTAATGCGTTTTCAAAAGTATTCATTTTCAAACTTATACGGATTCGCAGCATGTTAGTGTGGACGGGTGTTTTAGCTCCAAACAAGCGCCCATTTTTTTTTTTATGTGATGTGTGCAAGGACAGTCTCAAATTATGGTACAGTTGACAAATCATTTTTATCCGGATTCGACCATCCAGACTAAAACGATATGTATACGGATTCGTTTTTATTCACTTTCGAGAGCGTTTTCAAACTTATACAGATTCGATGAAAACGATCAGCGTGTTAGTGTGGACAGAAGGCCTAAACGTATCAAAAGTATACGGATTCAAACGAAAATGCGTTAGTGTGGACGGGGTCTAAGAAAGAGAAAAGATTCTCTGACTCGAGTGGGATTCAAAACCCCCAACCCTTGGTATTCATGAATCAATCACTCCAAATTTGTTGACAACAATCCATGTAGCTCCTTGTATAATGCTGTCTCTTTATCAGTCCCCCAAGGCAATGTTTCCCCAGCAGCACACTTTTGGAGCACAGGCTTTAATTCATTAGCGGCATAAATTGGTGACATGTTCAGTAACCCAGGCATTACCCAGGAATTAACAAGAAATATGTCCCTACAAATTATATGGAGATTATTTGATATCATTGTACTTGAACATGTCCCAGCAGCTTTGTTGCAAGCTGATACACAATCAAAGAAACTGCAGTCATCATCTTTTGAGCACTTTCCTTGTCCCATTACTTCATCTTTCTGTTGCATATTAAAAACTGTGTCTACATCAATAGCTAACACTTTGCCTTTGTCGTTGACACCAAAGTTTCCTGGTTGTATATCACAATGTACCAATTCCCCCATGCTAGTCTTCTGAAACTCCATAAAAAGTTCCAATACTTCTTTTGCAATATTTGCTCGTTCATGCCAGGCGTGGGGCCTTGCAAATGGTGTGAAGAAATTTTCAAGGCTATCTGCCTTCTCAGTCATGTAGTAAGAACCACAGAAGCCATACACCTTTGGGATATGTTCCAATCCTTCCAGAAGCTGTAGCTTGACAAATTCATGGTTGTGGATAAGTTCCCATAGGCTTCGGATGTCTGCGAGAGTGAGTTTGTCCACTGGATGGGGATGGTAAAGTTTTTCAAGGAATTCTTTTGGAGTTAAGTGTTTGTCTAAGTCTTGTCGTTTGATATCATTTTTGACGTACTGGAGAAGATGCAGGGAGAAGTCTTTGATTACTTTTGCCAGGTCAGTTTGAATGACTTTATCTATAGACATAAAGGTAATTGTGAAGTCATACTTCAGAAACATTGTGGGGGATCAAATGCAATAATCTTTATGGCTTCAAAGGATATTAAAGCATTTGCAAAGTTTGCCAACTGTACACAAAGAACTGCATTTTAAGCACAAATGGCATTGCAAATAAAGCTTGGATTGAACATACAGTATCTCTCACTGGTTGTTAATAAGTGTTGCATATGAACAACCAACCTCTGGTAACAACCATATGAGGGCCTTTGCTGATTGGCTGATTTTGAACATTGGGGACTAGGAGAAAGTTCTTTCTCTCATTGGTTCTGTATCAAATCTTATGCATGCACCCAATGGCTGCTCCAGAGACCCCCGTGCGATGGCTATCTGGGGAGCTCAGGGTATGAGAACGTTTACATGTAGGAGACTACAAGGAAGCTGGGCTCCAAAAACATTTTAGGAATGCCATTCAGTTGTCATCTGATTCTACTTATTTAAACAAAAAACTTCAAAAAACTTCACCTTCCACTCCAAACAAGATTTCATTGATATTTTGATGGTGTGATCCTTCTTTTGTCTTGAGTACAACATTTATTCCCCTCCATTTTCCAGTAAACACTATGGTGGTATTTTTGTGTGCTAAGCACTGAGGTAGAATCAGATCCTTGGTGTTGCACAGTTCATGGCACAGATTGCCTCCAACAAGCCCACCACGATAACCAGTGCACTGCAGAATCAAGGGGACAGATGCATTTTTAGCTCAAGATGTAAAATATTCCAGCACTTGAAGTCTTTATAAAAGGTAAGTGCTTGTTAATCTGGTGATTGCCAAGTCTTCTTTCCTGGGGTTTAAGAGCCTTTTTTCGAGTGAAATCCAGTGTTGTTACTTCTCGTAGCCAGACTACACTTGCCCCCACTGTGTGTAATTACCTGTGTAATGCACCAGTCAATTGACATCACAGCTCCCCGACCCCCGGGACAGAGCGGGGAATTTAACATTTGCTAAGTGTTAAATGTTAATATTTTTCCGGTCACCAGGGACATGGCCGTTGCTAAAGCCCCTGGTCCCCGGGACACTTTCGTAACATGGCGAAGCGCACCCTGATTTTGATAAACGCATTTCATCATCAAACCTCATCATCAAACCTCATCATCAGCCTTCATTTTCTGTGTATAGTAAAAAAAGCCAGTAGATTTTATTCTTCATGCGCGCGATGTACGCCACAAATGACGAAATTATTATTATCATGTGCATGAGGCGTGGCCCAAATTTCTATGCTTGTAACGTCGAACTCACACTGACCTTTAAGGGGTCTTCTTTCGATCATATTGAATGTCCACCAGTAGGCCTCTGGAGGGCTTTTGGGGTTTTTGTTTGTCCTTGCCAAGATACACATGCTCTTCCTTGTAGCATCACTCGTAGACAAGAGCGTACTGTTTTCGTTATGCAAACTATCCAAACCTTTATTAGATGCCATGCATGCCGAAATGTTGAAATGAATTAGAAAAATTATGAAGAAGTTGCTGGAATAACTGGAATAAAATTTCTTATGGTCCCCCTTTGAAGGCTTCAGGTTTCGAGACATTTTCCTTCCACTCGCCCAAAAATGAAGTGATCCCTCCCAAAATTCCCCCTACCCCGGTCCTTAAACAATTTTTTTTTTCACGATCGAATTTTTGGTTCAGCGTTAATCACCTGTTAATCCCCTACTATAGAAGGTCCGTGTTAAATTCCTGAGCCCCCCCCCCCTCCCCCCGTAGATTAATGCTGTTAAATACGTGTTAAATCCCTGGCCTGACTGCGTTACTTCCCCGCCCTGTCCTGGGGGTCAGGGGGCCGAAATGTCAATTGACTGGTGCATGATTACCAAGGAGCAATTACCTTTTAATGTTCCAAGTGTTTCATATATGGCATTTCCATGCTCCTGTGGTGTGATGTGTGAAAAAGATGCTCACAACTCAGGGGTGTAGCCAGGATTTGAGAAAGGGGAGGTCACATCTGTACAAATGTATGGTGCCCTTTTCCAGCTTACCGATATTTTTCTTAATGTTTACTCTAGTTTTCTTCTAAAAAGGGGGGTCACATGCACCCCAGGACCCCCTGGCTCTGCCCTACTCTATTTTTTCTTCTAAAAAGGGGGTCACATGCACCCCAGGACCCCCCTGGCTAAGCCCCTGCAGCTGAAGGTATACAGCTAGGGCATACGTCGAATGCGCCCCACCAGTAAAGTCTGTGACAAAACACAAACCGTTGAGACAGTCCTAGACCCGGTAAAACTTTTGATGCGCGCGAATGTGTAACCGGCGAGATAGACTTGATTGATTCAAATCCAATGATCCCGTGCAAAAACGTTTTACCGGGTCTAGGACGGGAAGTGACTAGAGCCTGAGACAATGTCTGGCCAACCCCTCGACGAGAGAAAAAATGTCTCCACGGTTTGTGTTTTGTCACGGACTTTACTGGTGGGGCCCCCATTGCTCTCAGGACGAATGGACGAGGCTGAAAAGGTTCGCCATTGATATCAGCCAGAGAGGGTTTGATTTCCACGAAAAAGGTAAACAAGAAAGCTGAATAGTTGTACTTTAATTATTATGCAAGGTTTGTTTGAGCAAGCAACAATTATTTTTAGAAAAAAATCGAGGGAAATTTGTGGATCGCTGAGCGTTTTGCAGTTTGTAGCCTTCCAGAACATATAGTAGTGTGAGAGTTGACAATAAAATTGGTTAAAACTCGCTTAAAAGTGTATTTCTGACAGAATAAATGCTAGTAGTGATTTATTAAAGTACTAAAGGACTAGATAAGGGTATTTTGTCAAACATTTTTATTTTTCGTAGGTACTCATATTTTAGCGCTCATCGAACTCAGTCAAACTTCACACAGCGACACTATAAAACTGCAAACTATCAGCTCTAAAGTTCGCTCAATGATCCTGGGAAGCCTATGGTCGAATTAGAGTCGCGTCGAATGCATTTAAAACAACGCAAGTGGTTGACTGCTCTTGAGTGGTTTTCACAAGACTGTAGTGATAGGAGTAATTACAAAGTAATTGCAAATAACTCACGACAGTCATTTGAAATCCGCTCTAACTTACCCAACTTACCAGTGATTCAAGTTTTTCTCGGGCTTTCAGCTTTTCACAATTCAACGCCAAATTCTCCACCACCTTGCCTATGCTAGCCCACTGAAGCAACGCATATAATAAATAGAAGACGGCTAAGGTAAATCCAAGGCATGCTAGGCGTTTTCTCCGGGATAATCTGAGGAAACGATAGCGAAGACCAAGGGCCATTTAGTGCGACGACTTGTCCGCCATTTTGAATAGCTGAGGATTAGCCGCCTGCTGTCATAAACAAACTGATCAGCGGGTTTGCTTTCCAAGGGCTCGAGGACTCAGCGAGTTTGCACTCCAAGGGCTTAAGGACTAAGATTGCGGCTAAAACTGTGTGTGTCTCGGACACAAAAATGTTTCTTGACTTGCGAAAAATCATTTCTTTGTGTCCCGGTTACAAAATCCGTTGTGCGCGTACCTGACAATGTTTCCCGCGCGTCGTCTAAACCGGGGAAAATGTAGGACAATGTTTCCGACTTGTACAATGATGTTGCACGCTACGCACGACTGACGTGCAGGGAAAGCGATAGGATCGGTTTCCAGCCGTGTACTTATGGGCTCCTGGCCGTGGTTAATTGTTGTTCATTATATAGACACGAGTGTTTTACTGGGAAATACGCCACTCGTAGATCTCATACGAAGCTACATCCGGGTCCTCAGTGACATATTTTCCATATCCTCACTAGTGAGGATATCGGTCAAAACAAATGTCTTGGAAATCAATTTAGAATATTTTTTCTGGTTTGTCTATATAATAAAAAGAAAATTACACGGTGGCTTGAAGATATGAGTTTTATTTTCTCGTGTCAAAAACAATATTTTACTCATTCGCTGCGCTCATTCGTAAAATATTGTTCTTGCCACTCGAAAATAAATCTCACATCTTCGCGCCACCGTGTAATATCCTCTATATATGAGACTGGACATGTGGATGGATGTAGTTTAATCTCAGAACGTGTAAGTCTGATTACGAGGTATTTATCAATACCAAAAAAAAAGAAAAGAGAAAATGATCCCCAGAGAACGCAACCCCAACACACGGATCTCTTTCCATGACAGTGGCAGAAGAGCGTGACACTTTCTATTTTTAGAACAGGGAGCTATTTTTAGCGGCGCCTTCTGATTGGACGTGTCCTAGCAACAGACATCACTGTGAGGATGCATGTGTGACCAGCATGCTACGGACGCTGCACTGTTGCTGTTCTCGTAATATGATTGGCTGATACGCTGCTTGCATCAACACGCGCGCGCTTCTAAACCAACGGAAAACAGTTCGAATGCGCGTGCAATTCCCAACGGAAATCTATTTTTAGAACTGCTGCCACTCAGATGGGTCATGGGGTTGCGTTCTCTGGGGATCATTTTCTCTTGTCAATACATACAAGGATCCCATTCTGTACTAGGAGGTATTGTTAAGCAAAAATAATTTCACAACACTACTCAAATTATAATGCACACAACAAATACTTTCGTCACAAAGCTTTGTGACTTTCCTCTTTCTGCGTGATTAACTTTATTGATAACACATGGAATATGTTACAAAAAAGATGGAAAAACGTTCCTATCGTTGGATATGTGATGGTAAGATATAAAGCGGGCTTTCTGTTGTGCTAGGGGAGAACCACGAGGAAGCGCAAGGGCTACTTCACCACAGGGAAGCCCGCTGGACTTGCATCATATTTTATCTGCATAAAAATGGAGACTTGCCCTAACGAAACAGCTTACAGGCAAAAACCCTTTTACCCAACAAATATATCCCTTAATAAAAAAAACTTTTGCCAAGCACATAATAAGTTCAATAAAAAATTGGTTATTTATATGACAGATCAGAAACATATAAGTGAGATGTTTCTGGACAGATCAAATAATTAAAATATATCCACAATAAATTATTAGCCCGGCATTAATCAAATATAAACGCATTGAGCCAACCAGGCATAAAAAGTCCGTTATATATGTGTAAGTATAGCATCCGCTCTAACCTTACCACCAATAAATTTCGCCCGTATTTTCTGTAGCGTAATAAAATTTGTTATCCAATGAACTCTAGTCATGGAAACTACAGAGTATCCCAGGAAAAGGTCCGATATTTTGTGATATACAAATCGTCAACGCATTGTATATATATGCCTAATCCGAAAAAGGTAGCTTTTGGAATTGGTCTTTCGTCTTTGAAAGCCATTGTTCGGTGCTTCAACATATAGTGCCACTTGCTTGTATTTAAAAAACATTGCTTTGGGAATTTAGTAATACCTTTTTGATTTGCAAAATTTGACTCTTCCCAATAAAATTGTTAAAGAATTAAAATTATTACTATTTTTCTTTTTATGCTTTGTCAAATTTGATTTTCCTGGTTTTAAATATTATTGTTATTTTCTCCTTTTTTTATGGTTTGCAAAAGAAAAATTAAGAACAATTTTTAAAGAACAGATAATTTTTGCCAGCTTGTCGTTGGCTGTCGTTGGCGTTGGCTGCCTTTAGTTCAGCAGATACAACCACTGAAAGGTGTTTTATACAGAGCATTAATAGCTACGGCTAAACTAGGACACATGTAGCGCGCAACATTTGTGTCCTGCAGGTTTTCCCGAGCAAGCGCGACTCGGACGCATAAAATGTTTCCTGTCTTGTGAAGAAACATTTATTTATGTCCCGGCTACAAAATTTGTCGCGCGCAACAATGTTTCTAGGTTAGCAACTCTAAACATGGTCTAACCTTATCCTATTCTCTTTTTTCAATGTAAACTTGAAGAGTTAAATAAATCTGTTGTTGTTTCTCGCGTTGCTAAACTGGGAAACATAAAGGAAACATGTGTCCGGCTACAATGTTGCGCGCTACATGTGTCCTAGTTTAACCAGGGCTTTAATATTCTGTATCAAACACCTTGTTTGATGTTTATGACCGAAATCTCGAGTAAAGATTATATGAGAAAATGTGAATGAAATGAGTATCATAATTTTAAGAGTATAAATCAACTAGAGGTCTAGAACAAATCCTGCATTTCTTGCTTTTCTTTGTTTAGGAAATTGGCGTTTTTGCTGCTGCTCTTATTCTGTTTTCTGTGATCGGCCATCTAGGTGATTTATACTAAACGATCGGGACGATTCAAGCTATGAATGCGCGCGCTGAATGTCCGTAGTTGTGGGGAGGGAGCATGTCATGATACGCACATGCTCCAGGAGCGATCACTGAATTATCAGCAAACTAATAAGACCATCCTATGAGATAACTATTTAAGAATATGTAAATCTAAAAAGCATGGTCGGATGGATTGAGAAGTAGCGAGATTAAATACGATTTGATTTCGAGGTTTTTAGCCTTCGCTGGCCAACGTTACGGGACGATACTTCTTTGATTTGAGGTGGCAGAAACAGCTGCGGAGTTGCGTGACATGCTCCCTTTAAGGCTGGTTCTCACTGTAACGCAAGCACAAACGCAAGCGCAAGGATATCAAACTCATACATTTCCCTTTTTTGGTTCACACTAGATCGCAAGCGCAGACGCAAGCGCAGACGCAAGCGCAGACGCAAGCGCAGACGCAAGCGCAGACGCAAGCGCCAGAAAATGATACATTGCGTTAGCTTGCGCTTGTGCTTGCGTCTAGTGTGAATCAAGTGAACGCAAGCCCAAGCAACTAATCAGTGTTGATTTTAGGCTTGCGCTTGCGTCCAAGTGAGAACCAGCCTTTACTTATGTACCAAGTGCCGCGTATGCGCGCGTTGCATCCTTGGTAGTTGCGTTACATTACAAAGGCATTTCTAAAGAAAGAGAGCGCGCGCCTATAGCTGGAGTTGTCCATAATATTCAACAGACCATTCGGCATCGCGGTCTAATAATCCTGTCCCTGTCCTTCGTACATCTATCCTCCTCTGCTTCTCAGTCATCCATCGGTTCTGGTTCTCGGAGTCCTTCGCTATGAAGCTCCTTGCCCGTGATTCCAAGAAATGCTTTCGCCTCCACTTCAGTGTCCAGGACACTGCGTTCTTTTGCCTGCAAGTAGTGTGGAGGGTTTTTAATGGGTGGGTCTATATCAATGTCTAAGGCTGAGTAAAGGCTGGTTTACACTTGCGATTTTTATTGCATTTGTCACGGCGATTTTTGTCGCGCGAGTTGCAATTCCAACTCCCTAGTGTAAACGAGATGCAAATCCGGTGCGATTTCTGTGCTCTCTTTTCTTCAAATGGCATCAAGTTCCAAAGATTTTCGAACATGTTTGAAATCTCCGCGACATCACGCGACAAAAATCGCAGCAGATCGCGCCGAGTTGCACATAGTTTACATTAGTGATTTTGAGTTGACGCGTACGTGCGAGAAAAATCGCCGCGACTCGCGCGACAAAATTTGCAGCAAAAAGCCTTAAACCAGACACTAGGTTTTGGTGGACAAATTCCTTCGGGAAAGCTGTCAGACAAGTAATGTCGACAACAAGTGGAGACAATTTTTACTAGAATGGAAATGAGAATCAGATCATGGCTTCCGACAGGTCTGTTTCGTGGGGTCCGCAGACCTCAGACGTCAGGGCAGATTATTTCTTGTATGTTGCTAGGTACAAATGCGGGAATTAATTCTGCCTTCTCTTTGGCAGGCTTCAGAAGGCAAAATTCTGCTGTTTGTTTTCATTTTACGGTTGTCCATCAAGTGTTCACAAAACAGTTTGTTGGCTATTATCAATAACTGTCAAAACCGCCTCACTACAAAACAAATAATAATGAAAGTTGATACATCTCGGTGTTATGGCGAAATCAAACACCCTAAAGAATGTCGTTCATTTGTGTTTTTACTTGATCTTGAATGATCCCGTAAGCCTAAAAATACCAAAAAGGGCATCCCTACAAGTGAAACATAGGGAGACCACCCCCCGGCGATTCACCACATTTACATAAGCACATGCACCCTGCCCTCCCCTTTACCTGTTCTTCAGGGGGGACTCCGACTCCCCAGACTTCCAGTCGGTCCACGTTAAACTTTTCCTGTGCTGAGAGTCTTGGATTGCCGTACGTGGTACAGGGATCGCCACAACAATGCCCAGGCCCGAAACTTTCATCCAGCCACAACCCAAAATAGTTCAACTGGCCACCCATGCCCTGGTAAACAGAAATTGATAAATTTGAGGATTGGAAAGAAGAAAGAAAGGGTATTTTCCTCATCGTGAGGGGATTCAAAACAGTCGAAAGTACAGGACCGCCGTCAGGGGCGTAGCCAGGAATATTGTTTTTTTTTGGGGGGGGGGGGGGGGATAGTGAAAACATGGGACGAAAATTTTCAAATTTCCTCCAGCAAATGTATGGGAAAATCTCCAGAGAAAGGGGGGCCGCGGCCCCCTGTGACCCCCCCCCCCTAGCCTGCACACAGGCGCTAGTTAGAGTTTTTAGGGGGCTAGGAGAAATCCGCTTGTGATATCTGGCGTGGCGAAGTTTGGGTAGCTTGTTTGCGAATTCTGTTGCGATTTTGGGTAGCTTGTTAGGGGGCTAGGAGAAATCCGCTTGTGATAGCTGGCGTGGCGAAGTTTGGGTAGCTTGTTTGCGAATTCTGTTGCGATTTTGGGTAGCTTGTTTGCGAATTCTCGGGGGGGCTAGGAGAAATCCGCTCACGCTCCCCCGACCCCGACCGCGCGCCACAGGGTTCCTGAACTCGAAACAAAAAACTCCGAATAACAACACAGGAGAGCCTGTTCGCAGGCTACCCCCCCCCCCCCCCCCAGGCTACGTCCCTGGCCGTTGACCGCTAAACAAGGAGAGGATGGACGACTTTGAACTAGAATCAAGAATAGGCCTTTCACAGTTCGTCTGTCACTCGTTTGTACTGCAGAGCAAAACAAATTTAAGCGTATCTGACAGGAAGTTCAGAAGCATTTTTTCTGGTTGCCTTGCGTGGTTAAACGGAGAAACATCGCACATGCGCTGAATGTTGCCGCCATTAATGTTGCCACATTTAACCAGTGCTTTAATCATCATTTTGTGTTCTTACCAGTCCATTAGGAAGTGTCTGCATGCCCAGATTCAGATACATGTAGTTCTCATTGTAGCCAGTCGGATGATGCATGGCGAGGGTAGGGTGGAGGCTGAATAGAAAGCTGTAGCTATCACCTGGAAATAAAAAGAGCAGAAATGAGCTTTATGTGAGTTTCTCGACTTCACAGAATATCAACAGATGAGAAATGAGGTTTCTATGTGTTACTAGGGAGCACAGAGCATGGCAGGGTGTGGTCGTTCCTCGTAACCTGATGACCCAAATTTGAGACGCCACTCTGGCTCCTCAACCATTCTTTGCACACAGCCAACTTGGTTTGCATCCCAGCCAGTTGGTGGTTCTAATATGTGTTGTATATATGATGCTCAAAGAAACTAGCTGTAAATGGCTGGATATCAGTGGTTACTAGCTACTCCAAAATTCGAGTTAAAACATAGAAGAACATTTTTTAAAACTTCAGGAGGATATGATCCGTTTTCAAAAGAAATCCTACATCTTGTATTGAAAAGATTATCCAAATAGCACCAACAACATTTTTATGTTTTGTTTATAAAATTGTATCAACAAACAAGCCACGAAATTTTAGAACAATGTGGAAATAATGATGCAACCGGGAACATTAATTTATGCTTTTTTTTAATGGCATATGAGGAGGAAAATGCTGTGCTGAACTTTGCAGAAGTTTTGCAAACCTCTGCCTTTGACTAATTTACTTTCAAGCTCAGACAACCTCATCCATAATAGAGCTCTAAATTATCCACAAAGTGAATATTTACCATCAAAATGGGGCTTGATGGCCCAGCTATGAGAAGCAAATCCACCAAACACATGCCCATCTTGATCTCTCACTACTATAATACTTGGTCCTTGGTGAATTATCTTGTGCACAAATGATCGGAAGCTCTCCCCGTGTAGCTTGGTAGAGTACAATAGACGCCAGGAATGTTTCAAATGATTAGGAAGGTTGTGGTTAAGGGTTAGAAGGGAGGCTATATCCAGAAGAGTGTCTGCCTTGCTGAAGTCTACATTAAGTTTGCAAGGAACAAGGATATGTGACCTGCAAAAATTAATAAGTTGATAATCAATAATGTTAGGGATTCATAAGTTGCTAAACAAAAAGAGAAGCAAATTATCCTTGAAAAATGTCATTGCTTTAATGACCATGCTTCATAATATAGTTTTTTTTATCATATTTAGACATCACTTTAGGTGGAAGCCCTATTTTGGACAGGGAGTACAGCCCCTGAATGGAACCTCTAGCCCTGGTGGGGGTGGGGTTCTTTCTTGAGGGGATATTCCCTCATGTCAACTACATGGGGATGCTCCGCCCAAAAGGGGTATGCAGTTTTTTTAGCACAATGTCAAACCACACAGTTAATTGCTTCATCCAGATATATTCCTTTACCCAGCTAGGTTAGAATTTCCCATAGAAAGTATTGAGTTAGTTTTTGGTACAATTTACCATGACCTTTTGACCCCCTCTGGTGGCTAAATTGCCTGCTTGCAGGCAGTACTGGTGCGGAAAACCTGGTGCGTTTTCGTGCTGGCGTTTTTTTCTCTTCTCACCTCCTCCCCCTCCCCCTTTGCCCGATTTTTGCGCTTGCCCTGGGGCCGCTCGCCTCAAAATTCCAAGATGGTGCCCAATCAGCAAACGCACTGGGTTTTCCGTGATAAAAATACCCATGAGTACCACCTGCTAGCAGGCTGGTGGCTAAATGCAAAATGAAAATTTCAGGAAAAGTATTAAAAGTAGTACAGAGTCCACCCCATATCCAAACCATCTCTGCAGTCACAAAATACTATTAATAATAGCTTGTGTTATCTGATCAAAATGCGTGCTCTGATTGGTGGTCCTACCATGGTCATGTGATGTTTGTTGAAGATTCTCTGGAAAACAAATCTCTCTGTTTCCCTTGGGAGCAGTCATTTGTATAATGTATTGCCCTACCAAAATGTGTCTTACCTATCATACTGCACATGTCCTATTGTTTCTTGACACCCTTCTTCCAAGCCATGTGGGTGGTGCTCCTCTACAATACTCTCCAGATCAATAAAGCACGCCCTCATAACTGCACCAAACAGGTGGTCTATTAAAGGGAACTTACTAAACCAGGAAATCAAATCTTCTACACTTATATCTATGGTCCCCTCCTTCTCTCCTATCAATTCATGCATAGCCATTTTAACAAATTTTTGTTGGGAATTATTTGCTGCATCCAGTCTCCACTTGGCTCCAGTTGATGTGCTTTCAAGAGCAATAGTATAAGCATTGAAGAAACTACCACATAATTCGGCAACTTCATCAGAGTTCACTTTGGTGTCAGAGTCTGAGGCAATCATAAAGAATATATGGGCTTTATGTTCTTGTCCTTTCTTGAAAAGGTGGGATGTTGTAATTAGGAATGCATCTAGTCCAACATCTCCAGCACCCAAGCCTTGGTTAAGTGACTTCTGAATGGTGTACATTTCCTTGTAGAATCTCTGGCTGATAGGTTCTGTTAACAGCCATGATGTGAAGCTCTAAGGAGAGAGAAAATAATTTAAAACAATGCATCTTAGACACTCTACTACGCTACCAATGAAATGTAGGAGCATCAAGCAAGGATGAGAAGCACAAACCTTAACAATTAGTTGCTACTGTTAGCATTTTTAGAAACATAGATTAGTAAAGATTCTCCTCTCCAGGTGTGTGTGTGGGGGGGGTGGGGGGGGGGGGAGATGAGCATCCCCCAGCACCCAACTAGCATTAAAAATAGTGAACTATCTTGTGACAACCACACTCTTCCATACTGGCAGAAGTTCAATATCTTTGCAACAACATCTCTGTTTTCAAAAGAAATCCTACATCTTAATAATCTTATTAATTAGATTATCCATATAGCACCAACAACATTTTTATGTTTTGTTTAGAAAGTTGTATCGAAAAACAAGCCACGGAATTCTAGAATAATGCGGAAATAATGATGCAACCGGGAACATTAATTTATGCATGAATATACAAACCCACCAGTAATTTAACTAAAGTAATAATATTTCATTTGACTGCATAATATCATATTACGCTTGCCTGATGATAAAATAGGAAAGAATCTCAGGCTTTCATTATTCAAAACTGGAAAGATAGCTTTATTAAAATTTACAAATAAATTTGGTTCTGAAAGTCATAAGTAAACACCGTGATTTGGAAGAAGGAATGGAATTTGTACCAAATGTGTGGCATCCATGATTTACTAATCAATTTTATAAGTTATAGCATAGCAGCAGCAAAACAGCTTTGAAGGTGTCTAAAATACAATCCCAGCGACTAAGATGGCTTCATTTCTAACGTAAAGTTTCCTCCAAATAAAGTCAATAGACTTTAAAATTCTTAAATTTAAGTTAACTTAAGTACTGACCTTGAAAACCTCTACATTTAGAACGGAGTTGTGGAAGCCGTCATGTACAGCAAGTTTTGCAAACGTTTCTTCGAGTTTGCTTTGTTCATGGTCTGTAAAGGATTTCTTTGCCTGTTCTATTTCTAAAATCTGGCTGTTTATAGCTCCCATTGCCACAGAAAGGATAAAATTTCTCGAAAAACGCGTGAAAATTACAAGGCTTCCATCGGCATCGGACACGAAATGTTTTGGTTAGGTATGCAAAGGATCACGGGATAGCAGGTGATTCTCGGTGCGACGACGGGGTTCCTGTGCCGTTTTTAGCAGGCCGGAATGCGTGATCGTCGGACATTTTCAGTTTCACCCCTAAAAGGTACCAAATACCAAACATGGCGTGGCTCAAATAATTTGTTATCCTAAAGCGTGAACGTGGGAATTGTTCACGCTCAAACGCAATCGGCTGTAGAGGTAACAGCAAGTAAAAGATGCCCATCATGAAATTTCGGCCGTGTTTGAATAAAATGCTGCCTTCTTATTTATCGTCTTCTCATCGAGTAATCACAGTTTTTAGAAACACCACCATGCATGAGAGACATTAAGCGACACCGACACATGTAGAGCGCAACATTGTAGCCGGACACATGTTTCCTTCATGCTTCCCAGTTTAGCCACGCGAGAAACATTGTTGCGCGCGACAAATGTTGCAGCCGAGACACAAAGAAATGTTTCTTCACAATACAAGAAACATTTCATGTATCTTCGAGACACACACGCTTGCCATGTTTCCTAGTTTAGCCACTCGAGGAAATATGCAGGACACAAATGTTGCGCGCTACATGTGTCCTAGTTTAGCCGTAGCTTTAATTAGATAATTGCTCCTCTCTCACTTTATGTCCGGGGTTTCGAGCCCCCCCCCCCCCCCCCCCCCCCCCCCTCCCAGTAAAATCCTGTTACTCTAAACCCACTACCGCTATGGTGGTGAAACTTCGTGACTTTTCCTAAAATTTATTTGGGGACATTTTGGTGTCAATGACATGCCAGTGTCAACGGCCCAGTTTCCATAGCAACCAATTTTTGACATGTATGTTTTGCAAAAGTCGAAAAAACGTGAATTTTTCATATTTCAAGCTTTATGTTGGACACATTGGGCAATTTATGACTATCAAAGCTTGTACTCATTAGTAATTTATGTACAGGCTAATTAATTTTTGACACATAATCTTTGGGGGGAGGGGTAGGGGATTTTGTTCATCCTAACATATGGTCCAAAATTAGCTCTGGAATTCACAAATATATCCTTTTTAATTAAAATTTTTGAATGTCAAACGCTTCTTTGAGAAGTATTTTGTACATTCTGACCATTTTGTTTGCATTGAGTATTTATCTGAAGAGTCAAATCAAAATAATGAAATCGAAGATGGCAGATCCAGATGGCCTCGTCTATAAGACGTCAAAATGTGTTTAATGTCACAAATTATTATATTTCCATTATCTTGATGCTAATGAGTTGGCTTTTAGAGTATTATTTGCCAAGTTTTTGAAAGTTCATTAAAATTATTTAAAATTGATAAAAATAAAGAATGTCATTGTGACGTCACATTTTGTTCTCACGTGACAAAAATGGGTGTGGTGATTTATGGCTTATCTCCGGTGTAATAACCTGTGAGTGCGCACGAACTGCGTCACAAAGCTTCCTTTGTTTGGTAGAACGAATCAGGATGAAATAAGAACTGAACACAAAGGTGTCCTCTGGGAATGGTTATTACACCGGAGTTAACCCTGATTTGGCTTAGGCTCATGGTCATTGTGTGTAAGTTTGATGATCATAGCTCCAGTGGCTCCAGAGATTTAGAGGGGGGGGGCTAATTCCCCCCCCCCCCCCCCCCCCCCCAGTCACAGATGGTCAAAAAAAGCCCAGTCTGGATAGGGTTAAAAGACAACAGGCTAGGTTTAATGAAGGTGGAAGCCATATATACTCAACTCACTACACAGTATTCTCCATTTTTCATTGTTCTGAAAAACTAGGAGTTAAATTTCAAGAAATAATTTCCGTATTTTCCTGAGCTTTTGTGTTGTCTTCTCGAGCTCGTGCGCTTTACTGTTTTCGGATCCCATGGTAACGCGCACGGCGAAAATGTTTTCACCAAGGTGGCTTCTGGGTCAGGAACAGGAACATGAGCGCGCGCGTTCGTGGTGTAGTTTCTCTCACATGCTCACCCTTGCTCGCCGTTGAATAACCTTATTCTAGTTGCGTAAGATTATTCCAGGCAAAACAACAAAAATACCAAAGCTGGGACAGTGAAAAAAAAGCACGCAAAAACCTGCTCACCCCTACTACCGGGAGCAGCGCAAAAAAAAGAGGCAACCCCTTCCTAAACTAGGCAGCAAATGTTATTTTAAGAGCGGATCCATTCTCGAAACCAGAGCTCCCCACCGGCTTGTCACCTCGCTCTGGTGACAGCCACTGACGCATGCGTGAGATTTGATACAGAGCCGTTGAGAGAAACACCTTTCTGTGCTTGCCCCAACGTTCAAAATCAGAGAAGGCCCTCAAATGGATGTCCCCAGATCCTCCCCTGTGAGCAGACGAGCTGGGGAGCTCTGGGTATGTTGGGAATGTTGGTCGAACTGATAAACTTGAAAGACACGAGCCGAACAGTTCTCCCAACATCCCCCTCGTGTTTGTAAGAAAGCAGAGAGCACGCGGAAAGTACTTTTATTGCTTAAAGACAAAACGTTTTCAACTTTGCCTTTATTTTTAGTTCCATAAATTGGGACAACCTCCCACTTGTATTTTCTTTAAAAAGTTAAGACCTTCATATAAAACTAGGGTACCAAACTGAGAGCGGAGTCATAGAAAAAGCTCTATGTGGCTAATTTGCAAGACCAATAATTCCTGTCATACGATATCTTCCACTGTTTTCAGTCCATAGCGCTGTGGAGCCCTTGTTTCCTTGATATCTGTGCCCTCGACTCTTCCATTGACAAGAAACTCCTTCGACATTTCTTCCTGTGCCCACGTGATCACTTTATCCATATTTGGCGTTGGCACGCCCACCACCTCAGCAATTCCCCGGATGACCACGAGCCCGTATGGAATATCCTCTGTCATGTAGCGGTACTCAAAATTCGGTACAAGCTTCCCCCCTTGGGTTTTCTTCATTGGATGCACGAGTCCTCTATAGGCGGCGTTAGTTTGTAAGGAGGTCTCCAAGTTGGTTTTATCGGTTATTTGGTTGGGATAACAGCGCATGTACCAGTCATATATATGTACTACTTCTGACATATCAGCGTCAGGACTCTTGCTTGCTATAGCTCGCGCTATAGAAACCACCTCGTCTGAGACGCTGGACAGTACCTCGGCCGCGTGTTGGTCTACGCCTTGGTAGAATAAAGGGCTCTCATTTAGAGGTTCCCCATTCCACGAGGCCCAGCGGGCATAGAGGATACTAGTATGAAGGTACGCATTTGTGGACATCAATGTTGCCCCTAATATATGCCCCTTCACAATAAGTGCGGGTTTAGAGCCCAGGAGGTGCTGTAATGTTTGTATTGGGTCTACTTTAGGGGGACTTTACCCGTCTGCATTGCGCCAAGTAGTGTTTCTTTAGTACCAAGGACTTCACAAGAGGCGCCAAACTCCTTGATTCGACACGCCCAGGGGAGGGACTCAAAGTTCATAATGGTACACTCCTGAGCAATTTTCCCGAGTATTCCCCGGACTTGCAAATTAAATCCGCTTTGTCCCGGCATCCCCACAAGTATCATCCCGGGTTCTATATACGGCTTGAGCGCTTTTAGGTACTGCTCATGCGCAAAAGCCGGCATTACGAATGCAATGACGTCACTTCCTGGGACAGCTTCTTCCGGTCGGTTGGTAACCAAGTGTGGCTTGTTGCAAAGCTGCCGTGTTGCTTGACCTTGCCCTGTAAGGGTAACGCAGAAGCCATCCACCTCCAAAGCCTTTCGCCAGCGCTCAGCCTCGTTTTCAAATAGCGTAAGCACACGTACAGTTGTTTTTACCATGGATGACGCAATGCCTGCCCACGCATGCGCACCGTTGCCGCCACCTAAGATGACAAGTTTAGTTGTCGATGACATGGGTCTTGATGGTTTGCCGTTCCTATAAGACAAATTATGATACCGTAAAACTACGAAAATAGTCACCTTCCCCTGTCTATAACCTTCAAAATATCACACCCCTAAGGGCCCTCAATAATAGGGCAAGACTGTTCCCGAATAGAGGCCAATGGGCATACGTTTTGGAAATTGCATTGAAACTGTACAACTTTCATGTACACTCTGATCCTGGAGAATTCTCTTACAGCCGATTGCGTTTGACTGTTTAACCCAAACAGTTCGCACGTTATGTTTGAACGTTGGAACGTTGCGTTTCTAGGATGGAAGGAGACGTTTCTATGGAGAACCAAAGAGTTCTGTCTTCTCTGATTGGTCAGTGAAAATAAACATGGCGGTTGCCCTTAGAAACGTCTCACTTTTCTCTTACAACGCAACTTTCAAACGTTCAAACGTAACGTGTGAACTGTTTCGGTTAAACAGTCAAACGCAATGCCCAGTAATTAAAAGGAAAAAATAGTGCAAAAATTATAAAGAAGTGATGGAAATCATCCCCCCTCATTTCCTGATGGTCCGATCACTTTATTCAATTTCGCATTGATAAATGAGTCTCATTGACATTGTTTTAGTGGAAACCATTGATACAGGGAAATTTACTGACAGTGCCTAAAATCCGAAACAATGCTCAATTTTTTGCCTAAAAAAATACCTTTTCCACAAAGGGAACAAATTCAAGGGTTTTGAGTCTGTGGAACATGCTAGCACACTCACAAATATCCCAAAATTGGGTCTAGCAATGTATTGTTGTAAATGTAGTACTGTAGCAAGCAATCCTGGGGGGGGGACTCCCCATATTTTCAGAGGGGGTGCTCGTCCTATCCCTTAGGGTATACAATTGACAGACGTGCTATCTCTTAGGGGTGTTTAAAATCAGCCCTATCCCTTAGGGGAGTCTCAGACCAATCCTTGCCCAAAAATATATTGGTACTGACACCAGAACCGATATTTACAAAGGAAACTTGGTTGAAAACCCTAAAAGACCTAAAATTCGCTTTTATTTGTTTTGACCTGCCAAATTTGCTATCTTTTAGGGGTAAATTCGGCAGTCGCCATGCCAAATTTGCTTTCTTCTAGGGGTAAATTTGCTGTTTGCCACACCCATTTTGCTATCCCTTAGGGTCAAAATCAATTTTCCAGACGAGCATCCCCGTCTAAAATATTGGGAGTCCCCCCCCCCTCCCCCCTGGGCAAGCAATGTAGAAGTCTGAGTGTTTAGCAGTGTATAGTAATGTAGCAAGTGTTGTACTGTAGCACTGTGGTACTGTAGTATTGTAAGAGTCTAGTACTGAGGTCTAGGGGTAGGCGGGGTAGGCGGGGTAGGTGGTGTATTCCCTATAATCGGATGGTAGGTATGGCCGTCATATTTTTAGGGGTTAAAATCGGCGATCAGGTATTTTTAGGGGTTCGTTGAACTAAAACGGTACGCTGAAGAAGGTGTTTATGACCGAGGAGTACTTTTAGGGTGGAACTTTTTCTGATCAGGTATTTTTTAGGATTGAAATTTGGGCTTCCCAAGGGTCATCCTTACCATTTTTACCTTCAAGTACTCCCCTGGGACTGAAGTAGTATTGTAGCAGTGTAGTACTCTAGTTAGTATAGCAGCATAGTACTACACAGCTACATCAGTATGGTGCTGCAGTTACTACACTTACTACAGTAAGTGATATTTATGAATGTGCTAGCATATCCATAATTTGTGATCATATATATCATGTTCATAAGCTTACAAAATAAGAGCTTCAATAGGGCCAAGCAATGTAGCACAGTAGATTGATTTTGACAGTTCTACATGATATTGACTGTATATAAACTTAATAATAGGGAAAAAGTGGAGAAATTAAGTGAATAATGGCCAAAATAATTTTAATTTTAGTGAACAAGAACTACAGTGAATCTATACAAGGTCCATATTAACTTTAAATGGAAGAGAATTTGTGGCTGGTATGCTGCTGAATTTGTTGTGCAAATGAGTCGTATTAAATAAAACAAAATTTATTTACTTAAGTTTAATATCTCTTGGGTTAAAATGTTTTTTTCCACATCCAAATTGCTATCCCTCAGGGCTTTTAAGTGATAAAGGAGCAAAATAAACATTTGATTGAGGTAAAAATACTGGATATGAAAAATATGGATGGCTTAGTGGAAATTATTTGTTTCAGCAAAAAAATGAGAATAAACATTCGGGAAGAAAGGCCATTTCTCAAGAGAAATCACGAATGATCTCCATCGCTTGCGACACAAATCATATGCAGTACTTTGTTGGTATTTAAGTAGTTTGTACTGTAGGGAGGGGGGGGGGGGCAGGGGGGAGGGACTCCATATATTCGGAGGGTATGACCGTCATGTTTTTCTTAGGGGGTTAAAATTGGCAATCTGGTATTTTAAGGGGTTCTTTGAACAAAAACGATATGCCGAACAAAATTCTGTGTTTTAGGGGTTCTTTGAAATAAAACGGTGGGCTAAAGAAAGCCCAAGGAGTATTTTAGGGTGCAATTATTTCTGATCACGAATTGCTTATAGGGTGGAAATTTGGGCTTCCTGACGTCATCCACACCATATTTTCAAGTATCCCCCTGGGAGTTTTCACTTGCTTACTTTGACTGCATTTTCTGGATATCATTGTATTTTATAGGGGGAAAGAGACAAATAAACTCAAGTTAGTGAAAAGTTAATTCATGTTTTATGGTGGAATGGAAAATTAGGGACTGCTCATTAATTACGTCGCAGGGGGGGCTGGTGTTTTTTTCTGCTCGTAGGTTTTGTGAAAACTTACCCCCGTTCAAAAAACGTAGTTTCAATTTCTACCCCCTTCGAAAAACGGCTATTTGAAATTTTACCCCCTCCCCCTGCACGCAAATCGACTTAGCTAGTAAGCTAGTATCAAAATGGCATCTAACTATGATTGTTGAAGAGGATGTACCAGTAGAACAAGCTCTAAACTGAGGATGTACCAGTAGAACAAGCTCTTAACTTAGTGCTACGCGGCCACAGGCTTGCCTGAACATATACATATATCCACTTCATTACTGCGACCATAACATCTAATATTCCCCGACCTGCTCCCAGTCTGGCCTGATAGCTCAGCTGGTAGAGCATCGGATGTACAATTCCTTAGGTCGTGGGTTCGAATGGGCAATTCCAGAAAATAAAGGTACCCCCACACGGGCGGCATTTGGAAATTCCGATGGGATGGGGGGGTTTAAGAGCTCGGAATTCTGATTGCAAGGGGGGGTTTTGAAGCTGGATTTCTTTGACCTGCTCGGAATTCTATATGCATAGGGGGGTAAACCATTTTGGAAATTCTGGATGCATGGGGGGATCAAAAACTAGTGCCGCCCGTGGGGAGGGTACCTTTATTTTCTGGAATTGCCCAATCCCTCTCGGGGTCAGAGATTTTTTCTCTTTCTCCGCTTACTAGGGCTAACGCTCATAAGCACACATGGGACCATTTCATTAGCACGTTAGCTTTCACACAAGGTTAATTCCTTATCTCCACTCTGTTGAACTTAGTGCTACGCGGCCACAGGCTTGCCTGAACATCTACATATATTCACTTCATTACCGCGAACATAACATCTAATTTACCCCGACCTGCTCCCAGTCTCACCTGGATAGCTCAGCTGGTAGAGCATCGGATGTACAATTCTGAAGGTCGTGGGTTCAAATCCCTCTCGGGGTCAGAGATTTTTTCTCTTTCTCCGCTTACTAGGGCTAACGCTCAGAAGCACACATGGGACCATTTCATTAGCACGTTAGCTTTCACACAAGGTTAATTCCTTATCTCCACTCTGTTGAACTTAGTGCTACGCGGCCACAGGCTTGCCTGAACATCTACATATATTCACTTCATAAACCGCGAACATAACATCTAATTTACCCCGACCTGCTCCCAGTCTGACCTGGATAGCTCAGCTGGTAGAGCATCGGATGTACAATTCTGAAGGTCGTGGGTTCGAATCCCTCTCGGGGTCAGAGATTTTTTCTCTTTCTCCGCTTACTAGGGCTAACGCTCAGAAGCACACATGGGACCATTTCATTAGCATGTTAGCTTTCACACAAGGTTAATTCCTTATCTCCACTCTGTTGAACTTAGTGCTACGCGGCCACAGGCTTGCCTGAACATCTACATATATTCACTTCATTACCGCGAACATAACATCTAATTTACCCCGACCTGCTCCCAGTCTGACCTGGATAGCTCAGCTGGTAGAGCATCGAATTCTGAAGGTCGTGGGTTCGAATCCCTCTCGGGGTCAGAGATTTTTTCTCTTTCTCCGCTTACTAGGGCTAACGCTCAGAAGCACACATGGGACCATTTCATTAGCACGTTAGCTTTCACACAAGGTTAATTCCTTATCTCCACTCTTACCTGTTTAATTTTCACTTACAGCCTTCACGAAGTATGACTTTTCACACAAAACCAATTTGTTTTTTGCAAACACTCGTACCCAGCCCGTCATCTTTTGGCCAGCGGCAATGCACGATTACCATATAAGGAGCCTTCCTCGCCTCCCCTCCCCCTCAGGGGGAAGAAGAGGAGGAGCTAGATGAGGCGAGAGTTCGGGAGGACTGATTTGCACTGCCCTGCCCTGAACTGAATCTATATAACAAAGATGACTAGAATGGCTCCCAGGCCATAGGCTCCCCAAATAAAGAAGTGTTCTACAATATTATCTAGTTGTACTGTGCTCGAGGGGTTGAGCCTTTTACTGTTCACGCTCCCCATGAAATAAAGTTATGATAAAAAACTCAGTCTTCATTTGTTATCAACTTCTCTTACATGTGATCTTTGCTAGCGACTGTGTAACTAGTCATCACGTGTCGCTTCTGCAAGATAAAGAAGAAGGGGTAATCAAAATTTCACTTTAGTCACTACACAATGTACTTGCGAAGGAAAAAAAAACAGTTAAAAAGCCTTAGTATAGTCCTTATTAGTTCAAAAAACTCTCAAGCCTGCGTGAAATCACCCCAGAGCTGTTCACTCGTTTGATTGACGAAAGCCAAACCGCGGTTTGTAGAGTTCGCAGAATTTGTTCAGGGAAGTCTGTGGCAGTAACGTATTCAATCTTGGTATTTCCTAGGCTAGCGGTTTTTAATTCACACCTCCCCTCTTTAGAATGCAGGGACGTCAACTCTCCCGGTTTTGCCGGGAGTCTCCCGGTTTTTTACCTCATCTCCCATCCCGGTCTCCCGGTTTTTAAGTAAAATCTCCCGGTTTTGTGTGAAAAATCGCCGATTTTTGTGCTTCTGGACCTAAAAAAAAACCACTAAATATAGCAACATTTTGGACAGATTTAGGTCTTTTCCTGTCTCAAAAGTTCAATATTTTGGCGGCAGGGTTGACGTCCCTGACTCTGAGAATGTCTTTATGATTTCTTGTTGTGTTGTGAAGCTTTTTGTTGTCACTCTCAACAAATGTTCAGTGAAGCTGAATCAGATGTTGAATTAAATGTACGTTTGGTCCCAGCATTCGCCCATTCACGCATTCAGCTTTTCTATATATAATTGTTCTTCTAGGCAGGGACGGCGGAACAGTTTTCAAAGGAGGGGGCTCATCAGGAAGATTGTATGGCAAGGTGGGGGGCGCTAAGTTTAGTGAAAGTGTATGAAAACGTGGCCAGATATGGGGGCATGGGGGAGCTGAAACCCCCCTAGATCCCTGGCTCCGCCGTCCCTGTAGGCGCAAACTTTTGAAATGTTGAACGGTTCACGAAGTTACGTTTTGTTTCAGTGGCCTGAATTTCAGACGTATTTTGTTTTCAGTGGTACTGCATTGAACAAAATTAAACATTTTACCGAGTTTCGTCGGGTTCGTGAAAGCTAGCTCATGAATGAGAAATTCTTGAACAAACATTCAGAAATGTTGAATCACTCGAAGTGTATCTCATGGAGCTCCGCTTTTAGGCAGTGTATTCTTACCGGTACGTGTCGTGGGTACAGCCCCATGAATAAGTACGCGTATTGGTCTAGAACAAAGCCACGAAGAATTGTCAA
The DNA here is from genome assembly GCA_033964015.1 of Scolanthus callimorphus. NCBI lineage: Eukaryota > Metazoa > Cnidaria > Anthozoa > Actiniaria > Edwardsiidae > Scolanthus > Scolanthus callimorphus. The sequence goes on from CM066917.1 coordinate 22,843,371, forward strand.
ACTAGATAGTTAACAAATGTCCTCTGATTTTCCGTGGTATGTCCTCTTATATACCACTGAATGACGCCGAGTGGGTCCGCAGTACATTTTGACCACTTTATTACGACATTCCGTGGTGTATATAAGAGGACATACCACGGAAAAACAGAGGACATTTGTTTTATACCACAACAAAAAGGCAAAAATACAGCGCGCGCGCGCAGCCAAACGGTGTTTTCGTTGATCTTTTAAGCGCGCGCGCTGATGATGGCGCGTTCGTGGTATATACTGCGGACCCACAACATTTTGTTACGTCATTCCGTGGTGTATATAAGAGGACATACCACGGAAAATCAGAGGACATTTGTTTTATACCACAACAAAAAGGCAAAAATAAATACCAAAACTGCGTGCGCGCGCAGCCAAACGGTGTTTTTTCTTTTTTCTCTGGTTCTTTTTAGCGCGCGCGCTGATGGTAATGTACCCACGGCTGAGAGCCAATCAGAATTCGAGAAATGCGCGCGTTGTGGTATAAACGCGCCATCATTAGCGCGCGCGCTAAAAAGAACGAACGAAAACACCGTTTGACTGCTCGCGCGCACTGTTTTTGTATTTATTTTTGTCTTTTTGTTGGTATAACAAAAAGCTGCGCCTCGTGAGTCCACAACATTTTGACCTCTTTATTACGTCATTCCGTGGTATATAAGAGGACATGTAGCCACGACTGAGAGCCAATCAGAATTCGAGAAACGCGCGCGTTGTGGTATAAAAAGTATTGTTTCTTTTTGTCAAAAGTCCATTACCAAGAGTAAGAATCTTGTCTTCGTGTTGTTCAAATCAGAAAGTGTCTAATTAAGAGCCCATTCACACGAGACCGGTACAAAACTGAACAGGTAAAATCATCTTCTGGTACGGTATCGCTTGTTCATACGGTACCGGTACAATTCTGGCACGTTTTGCAACAGTGTTCACACGGCCTAAGCCGTGCTAAAATCGGTCCGGTACCGCAGGTCACGTGTCAACGCGCGACGGTACCGTACCAGAATTGTACCGGTCCGGTTTTGTACTGGTCTCGTGGGGACGGACCAGAAGGAAGATTCTATCTTGATGTGTTTTGTTTGATATGGATGGATAAAGGGACGTCGGATAAATATATGGATTGATACGGCTGCATTATACATGTACTATTTGTTTTGCTGGCAAGTCATAACTCAAACTGTAAGAATCGCGCGCTGAATACAACTACCCTTGTTGTATTTTAGACTGGCGCTAGCAGCCCCTACTTTGGCGCGTCAGAAGCGCGAAGAGCCCCCGACGAAACTAGTTGCATTCTTTGTGTTTTTGTTTTCGCTATGCAGTCTATGTACTTTCTGCGTGGTCTATATGATGAAGTAGTCAGCCTATACAATACACTCTACTTGTAAATATTAACTAACACGCTAGGGGGCAATTATATATTTGAAGCCCGAAATTCAAAATGAGGCAATTATATCATCCGCTACGGTAGAGTACGTTGCCCTTCGCGACTGATCAACGTCATGGGCAAAACTAGTGTTCTGCAAGGTCAATTTGCCGCCCAAGTATCTTATCAAATCGCGAAATATTTACCTTTCCTTTGCCCAGGCGACGTGAAGATATCATATCCATATTCTAACAGTTTGTTGAGTGATTTCTTTCGAAATACACTAAAAACAGAGGGAAACATTCTCTCTAGAAATACGAATCGGCGAAACTCTTAGCTTGTGAGATATAAGCTTATAAGCCGTGTCAGCCGCTCCTTTGTTATTGCTTTCGTTCGACATTAGAAGAAGAATAAACATCTAAAAACAAAGTTTCAGATTTGATTTACCAAATTCAATCGAGAAAATTGCTCTATATACTCTAAATCAGCCGATGAAAATGGATGCTTTCTCTGACTTGGTCTAATGTTGCTATGCAGTCAAAATGGCGGCTGACACTAGTGTTGGAGGCAAAATGCTTCATTGTGAATGGTCAATAAATTCCCCACGTGATTGTCATCTGGAGGTAGAAGGGCCAACCTACTCTACCGTATAGTGGATGAGAATCAGGGCCGGTTAATTTATGCAGATACACTCTTTTTTTTATAAGAACGTCTAATTTTCAGTTGAGGCTGGGCCGTTCTTATTTTTGGAGCAGTTTGAGGCTGGAAATGTTCTTACGGATGTTCTTACATTTCATGACGTCGGGACCTGAAATATGATAGATCTTTATAGAAGGATACATACCAAATTACAATATTGAAGGTCGTTATTATTAACACATTTGATTCTGGATTTTAGAACGCATCATTGAAAATAAATCTATTTTGCTCCTATCTGAGGCTCAGGCATTTTCTTAGCATGTTCTTAAAATTTGGGTAAATTTCAGGCTGAACGTTCTTATAAAAAAAGTTCTTATAAAAAAAAAGAGTGTAACTGATAATTACCTTTGCGAGAGGAGAAATGATCACACGAGCGCCTATTGCAAGCAGCCCCCTGTTTTCTGCCATAGCATGATCTCCCACCGCAAGCCGGTCTTGTAATAACACGCCGATATCGAATCTTGATACCATGGTCGCCGCATAAGTTGCTACATGTACTCCAGCTGTTCCACTTTCCCAATCTACAGTCAACCTTGCCACAGGGACGACGGCGACGATTGCTCCAACACGCATCAGAACGTGCGACGCATAAGATAAGAGCGGCAACAATAAGATTAATATGCAGCTTCATTTCAGTGGAAGACCAACACTGATCAAATTTTTATATTCTCTGAAACCAACAGACAGCATCCATAAATGTATTTCATGAATTTCAGAGAAGAAAGAAAACAATACCTTAATAAGCTTAACCTAGAGAGGGAAGAACTTAGCTAAAAAAGCCACCCTTACATCAAGTTCCCTAAAAAAAACAGGGACAACAAGGAGGCATGCTTACCAAGAGCGATGGAGGTTGTTGGTGATGTACATTCGCATGCGAGTGGAAACTGTTGGGAAGTTTGAAAACTTTGTGAAGTGTTTTTTGAGTATTGAGTGAGCTTGCGCGATATTGTTTTTCTAGGTCATAGGTCTCTTTCCCGGGGGTCTCTTGCTTCGAGTAATAAAAATGGCGTGTATTCAGAGCGCAATATGTGGATAAAATTTGCCTTTATCGACATTTTCTGTTCCCCATGAAGGCTGTTTGAAATCCCCGACAACCTCTATGAGCTTCAGTGGAGATCAACAAATAATTCGAAAACTTTATAACACGCATCGATACACAGCTTTATGTGTATTTGCGACGTGGCTTGCGAAATAAATCAAATATGCCCCAATATGGGTTCTGTGAATCAAACAGAGAAATGTTTTGCTGCACAGTCTAGAGAATCACTTCTGGGTTGCTGAGTACCAGAAGAGGAAAAAAAATCGAACAGGACATGTCACAGGGGCAGCTAACGACATTGTTTGGTCAACCTCTATCACTACAGCTGAACGTTCGCTACTGTGTGTTCTAGGTTTCGACCTGGATAAACACGTGGAATTTGCGCAAAATTTGTTTGGCAAGATCTACAGGTAAAAATGTCGCCTAGAATTTTCGGACACGGAATTCTACCTGGCATTTTCGGAAAACATGTTTTTGATCCCTAGAAGTATTTTCAGATACTCTCTCTAGCAAATCCTAACAGATAAACCAAATATAGAGAACAAAGACGTACCCTTTGTCTGTTATTGTGAAGTTGGAATACACCTTATATTACTATTTCAAAATGTTTGGGCCAGTTTCGTGTAGTTTCTCGTTGAGCACTGAGGAATACCAAGTGTGAAGTTAGCCTGACAGAGCTAGCCACCCAGTAGGAACATGTACTGAAAGCTTTGTGAGCTTTGCGATTATTGCATGCCTCAATGTCTCAAACACAAAGGAAAGCCTGCCAAGTGTGAAATGCTAAAGGCATTTCACTCAAAGTGTTGCTTGGTTGGCCACGGAAGGATCACGAAGCTTGGGCCTTTGATTTCCTTCGACTAGCAAACTTTGCCAAGCGATGTTTCGCGGAGTGCTTGTTTAAGTTTTTGGTTCTTTTGTCGTAAACCCGTGTGCAGTTTTTCTTTATATATTTTTCCAACGATGGCTTTAATAAACTCACTATCATAAATCATAAAACCGGAAGGCATTCGATCTTATTGATCATAACCTCTTGGTTCGCAAAATCCTTGACCTTGAATTCTTGACATCCCGCGGGCGATAGCGTACTGGGTGGTTGACTGATAGACAACAACGCGTCGATCAAGTTGTCCTCAGAGACTGCCTCTCTGAGTGGGGCCCTGTTCCAGCCGGTGTGCCTCAGGGCACCAAATTGGGCCCCTGGTTATTTCTCCTCATGATAAATGACCTCAGGGTATCTGAAGTAAAGACCTGGAAATATACGTAGATGACACAACTGTTGCCGAGGTGGTGCCGCGAGGCGAACTGGGTAATGTGAAGACCGCTGTTAAATGTGTTGAGGATTGGTCACACCTGCAGAATATGCAGCTGAATGCCGACAAGTGTAAGGTCGTGGAGATAGACTTCAAAAGGAACAAGCATGCCTTCGCCCCAGTTACCGTCAACGGAAAGAACTGTCTGTTGTTAACTCAGTTAAGATCCTAGGAGTGACTTTGTCCGATGACCTCTCTTGGAATAACCATATAAATGAGTGTATCAAGAAAGCGAACAAGAGGTTACGTGTAAATTGTAATGACATTATTAATCTATATTGTTCTATGTTTAGACCCACATTAGAATATTGTCCTACGATTTTCCACAATAATCTCGCTGAATACCTCAGCGATGACTTTGAGCGTGTGCAAAAAAAGCGCTCTTTGTATCATTGCCCCTGAACTCTCCTATAGGGAGTCTCTCTCTGCGTTTAACCTAGCTAGGTTACGCGAAAGACGTGGAAACCATTAGTTAATGACATTATTAATGACATTAGTACAGACAATTACCATAAGCTTCGTAACTTGCTGCCCCCTAAACACAGGGGTCATTACAATAGGAAAAAGCGCATATTCGACCTTCCAAGTTTTAAGACGAACCGCTTTAAAAGATCATTTATTCCTGCAATGTGCGACAAGGCCAACCAAAACGGTGTCCTTTTCTGATGTAAATAGTTTTCATATATAGCCCCCATTTTATATGTACATAATATTATTAATATACCTTTAGTATTTTTAACTTATCATTGATATTCACTTGTAATTAGCCATATGCATTATATTTTGAGCATTTCGCTGCAATTTTTAATATTTATAATAAACTATCTAGCTATCTATCTATCTAAACTGGTTGCTGTCGCAGCGAAGGTCGCCTGAAGCGACCGAGAGCGGAGACAGCAGCTCTAATATTGATGATAAGGCAGACCAGCAGGCAGAAACTAGGCGCGCGAGGAATCCTGGTCACACTTTGCATTATGCGCGCATCCTCCCTTTCGTGGTCTCTTCTCCCGTTCATTCTCGGAGAGTTAAGTCCATCTTCCTTTCTTTCGCAATTTTTAATTACTTTCTACGGGATTTTACCCTCCACTTCAAGTTAATTTGCATGCAAGAATGACAGTCTAATTTATCTCTCTTCTTCTTCCAGTTGACGTTTGGTGATTCGATAATTTAAGACTTTGACCACACACAAAGTGGTTGTGGCCCGACTATATAGGTTTTTCTTATATAGTCGAGCCATCACGGGGCCAATCGGCTTTTATCTAAACTGAATCTGTGCCAAAGGGAATCCGGATGAGGGGAGCCAGCTCCTCGCTTATAATAGCTCTCATGCACTCGCTGGCTTTGCCTCGCAGCCTTGAAAAGTATTTCTCTCAGATTATCTCTTGACAAAAAAATCTCCCAGTTTTGTCTACGAAATTTCCAAGTATCCCTCATCACTATGAAACTTTAAAATTTATATGCGAGGTATATATATATTTCAATTTGTTCCCAGCAGATTGTAGGGGTGGTGTTCTACCGTTGTACATATATTCCAGCGCTTTAACAGTGCCTTGGATCGAGATAGGGAGAGCCTTGTAAGGATCTTCTTCAAGTCTGAAGTCTCCGGTGAAGTCTGAAGCACGGGTGGCACAGCGTGTAAAGCGTTTGCCTCTCACCTCTGTGCACCGGGTTCGAATCCCAGTCGGGGGCAGTTGGGATTTTTCTCTGCTGTTTCGAACCTTGTGTCCATCGTGGGTTGAAGTGATTCGTCATTTCTCCTGTGTTTCACGTCTTTCGGATGAGACAATAAAACCGAGGTCCCGTCTCTCAGCCCACTACACTTAACCACTATGCAAGGGACGTTAAACAATCACAGTGCTCACCACAGAATGTAATCTATCAACCACTCATGTTTGTAAACTGCATTGTATAAATCGCAGTCCGCATCTTAGGAATCAGACATGTCCCCATCTGTAAACCGCATTTGAACATATCCATATGATAATTTGCGGTATACAAGTGCCTACATTACATTACATTTACATTACATTACATTACATTACATGAAGTCCCCCCTCGGCCGTGGGAGGTCTGGGTACGAGAATGATAATGCGCAATCTCGTACCCAGAGCCAGTAGTCTTTTGACCAGCGGCATAGATTGCCGAATCCGGTTTGCTCCATTTTCACTGCCCACCCTGGAATTCTATAGGTCCTCAATAGTCGGATTAGAGCAAATTTTCGAGGAAATTGCGCACTTTAGGCTGGTAAAGCCCCAATTTTTTGCCAGGTGATAGTTTTCAATGTATTTTAAAATCGTAGATATATATGGAGGCACGCTAGAATTCTTTCGTAGCGAAAGCTATAGAGGTTTTAGAGTGAACTATTGTTTAGCTCAATAGCAGCCATTTTGAATGCTTTGTTATTCAAATGAGGTTTAGAATTCGCTTTCTCGCTTTGTGAACATTCAAGTTGTTCTCTAGACTGCACAGCCATAGCAGCTCAACATTTGCTAATTCTGAACTATGGATTGAGCTGACTGACTTCGGCTGAGTGTCTCCTTAGAGTTTTTGGTGATTTATTAAATGTCACGATCAGTTTATCGTGCGTGTATGTTTATAATTTCTATTGTAAAACAATAGTCTGACTGAGGTTTGATGAAATGTTTCAAGAATGACCAACAAATAAAAAAAGATTGAGGTAATTGGTACCTCATGTGTCAAATGTGTAAAACGAAACTTGTCTCTAAAATTTCGGCATGATATTTCTTCCTAGGGACGATGGGAGATTTCACTAAGTGGCGCAGAGCTCATGAATAACAAAGGATTCAAAGATGGTTGCCAATGGCAAAACAATGGTTCACATTAAAACTGTTCTAGCTTTTGCTGCGAATAAAATTTAGCGTGCCTCCATATCTTATCTTCGACAAATACTGGAAACTATTGACATGCAAAGTCTGGAGTCTTTAGCCAAAAGTGCGCAATTTTTACGCTAATCCGCCGGACTACAACAGGGAATTTGGGATTTGTTTTTGCAACGAAACAGGCTGGTTTCCAAAGGTCGTATCAGTCGACCGTGAATCAATCGGAAACCCTGAATCTGGGTTTAAAAAAATTTCGCCAGAGCCCTGAATCTTGCCGCGCGCTCATGCCAAAACGTGGGTACGAGATAGGATATTCGTGTGGACGGGCAACGCTACGTCATGTGGACGCGATTTTTTTAACGCAACTAAAAAGTGTGGACGGTAAAACAAAACTATTACCCTCGGGAGCGGTTTGTTAAGTGTATAATAACGAACTGATATTTTTTTTCCATTTTCCGGTGAATAAAGCGAAAGAAAGTCCATTTGCTTTGCGCCCTTGGACCTCATTACCACTAACTGGCTTCCGACTCTAACCTCGTGGTAACGAGCCCTAGTGGCCAATCAGAAAAGACCAGGAAAAAGACAGCGCAAAGAAAATATACTTTCTTTCGCTTTATTCAGCGAAACATGGAAATATATTAATTTTTTCTTGATTTAAACTGTTGACGAGCTCCCTGTGCTCTTGCATGGTTGTAGCCTGATTTTGAGTTTGAGTGGGTGTCTGTTAACTCAGGCTACAATGCATGGTTGCAGTGGCGGGATCCAGGATTTTAAGAGGGATGAGGAAACATTCTATTCCAATCCTTCTCTGTTGTCCGTGGCTCTCTCACGAGGCGAAATCGTGGTTGCTACATCATGAATTTAATATACTGGTATACATTGGGTCACACAAAAGAAGAGTCACTCTGAAATAACAAAAGGTCTGTAGGCCTGTAGCGAACCGATCCAAACGGTTCGTTGGGAGAGGGGGTTCATTTGCACCCGATGAACCCCTGGATCCGTGACTGTTGCAGTTACTTGACTTGTAGAAATAACTGAATATTTCCGCATTTTGTTCACGTGGATATATCACACTGCACTTACGAAGCACACATCACTATTTCACACGATTTTATTCTACCTTCCAAGATCTTCGTAAAATCTTCTACACAGCAGTTTTAAAGATACATCAACGGACAAATTCACATTGAAATAACTATTTTCTTCATTACAGTCAAAAGATTGTTATTCAGGAGTTGGATGTTTTTCTGCCACTTTCAATGAAGCCTATTTTTGTCAATATTAATGCAGATTCTTTAGCATGTTTTGTGAGTATGGTGCATAGATACTGCCTTTAGTCAATGATCTACATATAAAAAGTTAGTACAGTCAACAAATATAGCAGATCAAAATATTCAAATTCCTCAATTTTACTTCTAGCACTTTGCGAACTGTTATTTGACCCAAATACAGTAAAAACCTGCATAAAAGAACAGGTGTTTTGGGGATTCATGCTGATTTTGCTCTTAAACATTGGGTGTTTTCTGCAAAATCAGCCTGAAAATGTTCTTAAGGTGTTCTTAAAATTGTTTCTTAAAATCAAATACTGCTTTCACTACCAACAGTCAAATAAAGAATATGATTGGCAGAAAAGTAAGCTACATGGCTAAATGCACCCTGGAAATCCCCATACAGTACCTGCTGTAGAAATCTGTGTGCAATGGTCTATTGATCTACTGTACTGTACCACAGCAGGTTATTGGACTTGAATCTAACTGGCAGCCATTTTTTATACAAGAACAATGTTTCATTTTTCAGGCTGTATGTGTTCTTATATATAAGGTACCTTTTTGGACAAATCCCAGCCTGAGTGTTCTTAATCCACTTGTTCTTTTATGCGGGTTTTTACTGTAGTTGTAGAACTACAAATAAAGTAGTTCAAAATAGAATCCTATGATATCTCTTTTTTGTGTAAATTGAGGACCAGATATCATAGGATTCAAGTATATTCAAAGCGTTCAGTCGGTAGATTCCGCCGAAAATAGCACTCAAAAAGACGATATCGCCCTCGTCGCTGCGCGACTCGTGCGATATCGCTTTTTTCGTGCTATTTTCTTAGCGGAATCTAGCCTCCTGAAGCTTTGAATAATCCTATAATATTTTTAAATTGAGCATTCATATTTCGCATTTGACTTCTTGTACTTTGCTTACTGTTATTCGACCTAAAACGGCAATTGTTTTGGGACAATTGTACTAGGAAAGATGGATACTTATATAAACAGACCATCTGATGAATGGGCTGGAAGGTTTGATTTGCTGGAAATTCTAATCCTGGGTACCATAGTCTCCAAGTTTCCCTCGTTTACTGACACGCTAAGACAAGACATCGCGAAGCTTGGACACTATGATACCCAATGTAGCTGTAGGTCTCCACCCCTATCAGTCCAGTGGCCTGCCCGATAAAAGTTGTTTCTTTTTTCACAAAGAATTGAGATCTTGCCCTCATTAGACAGTCATCTGTTGGCTGGGCCCATTTCTGTTTTATTTGGTGATTAATAGTACAATAGATTCCATGCTTCCATTTACACTATCCGACATTACTATATTGAACATTAATAAACAAGCTACCACAGAAAAATCGAACCAAAAAACAAACACCAAAAAGTCTTCTCACTTTCCTTTGATTGCCTTTTTGTCAAAATAAAAACTTAATGCCTCTCCCAAAACTTACTATACTAGTATCATGAAAAAAAAATAATAAGCCATCACATGTCAATTCCAATGTTTTGTCTTAGCTTATGACATTAAAGCAATGTACATTACCTATTAACTATGTTTGAAATTTAAGTCTCTCTTAATTCAGTATATCCTTCTGTTGGTCCACAAATAGAGTCCTATTTATTCCCTGTTGCTACTAGCAACACTACACAGCCCCTGCATTTGTGGTTGAATAGCTTGCTTGCTTGGGATATATGAATGATAACATCAATGAATCCAACACAAGAAATAGACGGAATATGCACCTAACAGCATCCACCACCATCATCGGGTCGACCTCGCTGGGGAATGGAAGTATTCGATGGGGAATGTTGAGGTCCTAATTTAATGCCATTTGCCTGTGAAAGAAGTTTTGGTTATTAAGTTTGCTAGAAAATTCAAATGCAATAATTATGTTAAGGTGGCCCACACCTATTAAAGCTGTATCAGGTGACATGCCACTTCGCCGTTGCTGCCAGAGTTTGTGTCCATGTGAGCCAATCATATCCTTACTCAGTGCATTCGATTGGCTTCCCTTTCGAGACATGTCGCGACAGAAGCCAATTCACTGCACTAGGCCAAACTAGGCAAGGATCTGATTGGCTCACAATGGTTTGATTGGCTACACAGGCAAAAACAACTGCCAAAAGCTCTCTCGATGTTTTGAACGTGCTGGGTCGCATGTTACCTGAAACAGCTGTAAGACCAAAACATTTTAAGCATGAAAATTCTGCACTTTTCATTTTATTCAGTGATAAAGTTTGGAGGGTGTATAGGTATATCATTCTTGGTTGTGTTATTATGGCCAGCATATTAAATGGTATTAATGATCATAAATTATTCACATGAAATTATTAGCTTATCATATGCTGGTGCCAAAAATACAAACAAGAATGATACACCTAGGTACATATACTCCAAAGTCTGTTTCTTTTTTTCAATTTTTATTTTTTTAATATACTTTTTTCTTTTAAGTCTGTTACTTTAGAAAAATGTGAAGTGCTAAATTGAAAAAAAAAAAAAAATAAGGCAGGGGCCACCTTAGATATAAAAAGATATGAATAAAATAAGAAAGAAAAAGGGAGTAAAATGGTGAATTTAGAGGACATTTTTTGTTGTTTTTCACAATTTATTCCGACCTGGATTAGCCAATTATTACTTCCTCACAAGGTGGAATAAATTGAATCCTGGGAATAGTGCTGTTCCTGCTTTCAGGAACTTGATGTATTCCAGGGATAAGTTTATTCCTAGAATAGAGGAAATTAATTCCTAGAATAGAGTTAATCCACCTTTCAGGAACCAACCCTGATTACTATTTTACAAATTAGCTCATACCTCATTGTTAATGTCAAATACTCCTTCTTGGATTTTCTGGTAAATTTCCTTTGCAGTGTTGATAAATGCCTGGTAAACAAGATAGGGGTTTCAGTAACTTTGGCTGAGATGAAGTCATACCTGTCAACCCCAGAAGTTTTGAAATCTGGAGAATTCGTCGGAACCATCTCGTCATCCCAAGTCTTTCCCATAACATTTCTGAATCCATTCCGAAAAGGTCAGAACTCTCTCCGATGGTGCGGGCTTCTGTTGTCTTTTTTGTGCCTTACTATGAATCATAGAATATGCTGAAAAACCCTGGAGATTTGATGCTTTAACCCGGAGACTGGGAGATTTGTTTAAACCACCACCATTCCCGGGAAAACCTGGAGAGTTGGCAGGTATGTGAAATGCAGACTTTTTACATGACTTTCACACAATAACCAGTGCCACAGTTGTGATCTCCTTTATTGGACAGTGGATATAACTGCCTTCAATTTGAGCCAAAGCTGTAAAACCACTTTGGTTTCACATGATAGACACTATAAAGACCCACCTCCTCTACATTAGCTGCTGTTTTTGCTGATGTCTCCATAAAGATTAATCCATGTTCTCTTGCGAAAGCTTCACCCTGTGCAAGGAATCACAATCTTTTTGTTTATTTATTTTGCAAAGAAAGCACCATGAAAATTTCTGAAGACAAAGTAACCATCTACCAGATTGAAGGTGGCTAGCCCAAATGGACTCTGAGTCAACAGTGCCATGACTCTTATTGACACTAGTAGGTCAATTTCTATAGCAAAAACGTTTTCTGGTCTGGTCTTGTCATTTGCCATTTTCTGGCTTCAAATCCGACACTTTTCGCTAGTAGTAGGCTATAACTTATAGCCTACTAGTAGCTCACCCAATCAGAACCCAGCATTGACAATATGCCATATGCCAGCTATTTAAGGATGCACTGCAAATGATTTTAGCGAAATTTATTTCCTTGACAAGAGGAGAAAGTACCTATGTGACTCAAAATCTGCTGAATAGTAGGGCAGCTACCCCTCTCCCATCCCCTTGTCTATCACTCTAAGCCTTGGATCCAGATTGAAACACTAAGATGTTCTTGAGATGCCAACCATTGACCTTTAAAATTGTTTTGTGAAATATCTCAACAAAAACTATAGTCTTTCTATCAAATGCAGGAGATTTCAACTAAATGCTGGAGTGTGGGAGTCTCCTGCAAAATACAGGAGAATTGGCATCCCTGTTATCTAGGTAGGTATTAGAATGGCGGCTGCTAATAAATGTGAGAACTAACCTCTTCTTTCTTAACATCACGTCTTGCTTCAAGGTCGCTGAAAACAAAATGCAGAAATAATTTCAGGGCTTTGCACAGAAATTTCCTCTGCTCTAGCCAGGAGTAAATCCTGGACCATGGTGGTGAGAGGTCAACAGTGTAATGCTGAGCCAACCTCGCTTCCTAATATTTAGCCCAGTGAAGTGGCAACTAGCCTGAATTTTCAGCTCTCATTTCTCCTTACACTCTGCATCCAGAGGCTACCAAATTAAGTACTGTCAAATTACCTTTTGTTTCCAATTAGCATAATGACCATATTAGAACTAGAATGTTGACGAGCGTCTTCTAGCCAAGTCGTCAAGTGGTTAAAGGTATCTCTCCTTGTGATGTCATAGACAAGTAGAGCTCCTGCTGCCCCTCGGTAATAGGAACGTGTAATGGAACGGAATGATTCCTGACCAGCCTGATAGACATCACATACAGTAATAAAAATTAAATGACAGCAAATGTATTGCCTTTCCGATTGTGCATTTCCAGAAAAAAAAAACATACCCCCTGCACAGGAGGGATCTGGAAATTCCAGAGGGGGGTAAAAAGTCTCCTTGTACAGTAGGGGAATTCAGGGCAGGCAATGACCTAACTGAACAAACTCAATATTATTATTATCATTATTATTATTATTACAACTTGACATGAATAAAATATATTTTCCTTTAAAATTGTGCATTATATGCCAAGAAAATTTTACATCTACCATAGATTTTAATCCTTCCTAGCAAATTATATCATTGGTAACTTTTTGGAGAGTGGTAACAGTTCCTATAGATATGAATGATAGGTCAGATCTATGAATTCAATCAATATTTTAAAATTTTAATAAAATATGAAAAGCTCTAGCATTTTGTCATTGAGCCGATATCTACAATAGCTTGCCAGTTATTCGATTTCCATTTCTGTCATACAAAAAACATCCAGATTGCATTAATACTGAAAGGTTAATGTTAAGCCTTAAGGAAATACAGTATAGAGTTAATGCAAGAACATTTTGGGGATACGATTTCAATACAAAACATGTATTTACATTACTTTTTTCTTTCCATGTAACTCTTGTAAGAATGTTCAAAGGTTATATTTTAAGTGAAAACAAATGATCTGAAATGGTGTGATATTGAAGAATGATCAATGCCCCTCCCCCCCCAAAAAAAATATATAAAGAAATTACAGCAGTATTCAAGAAATGAAATAAAATAACAGACGTAGAAATGGTAATCTATATGGCTCATTTACAAATCAATTGTCATTTTAGGAAAATAATAGTTACACAAAAGAATTTTTAAAACCTTTTGAGATCAATTATTTTCTAAGTAAAGTTTACTTGATCCATTTGTATTGGTTTATAATTCAATTTCATTTGTTCTGCCTGGCAAATCAAATTTGTTGTCTTTGGCTCAGGGTCTAGTGAATTAGAGTTAATTTCTAAGAGGTGAGATTTGGAAACTATTAACATGTGTTTTTCTTCCACAACAAAGAGTTTGCATGTCTATTTGACATAAAGGAAACAAGATAAATAATTTGTGTGCTTTGCTTTTAATAGCTAAAAACATCTCGATATTTCTGCCATTTTTAACTTAAATACACCAATTGTCTAAAAATATTCAAGTAATCTAAACCAATGAAATAAAAGGCATTTTAGCTGTGTGAATAACTTCAACAAAGCAATTTTAAAATTAGTGTTTTCCTTTTAGTTCCAAGCGCCTGATAAAATGTAAATGAATGAAAATGTCTTGACAATGAATGATCGATGGGATCAGGTTGTTTCCTTATAAAATTCCTCTGGATTTCCGCAAACTTAATATCATAACTAACTCATTCTCTTAGAGCTAGTAGTAGACAGAAACAAAGAATTAAATTTTACATGAGCCTATGAACCACAAGAACTTGAATTTTAATTCAAAATATGGTCCATATAAGCTTATATAAAGCTTACTGGCAGTCAATGAAAACTCTGATAGCTTTGGTATGAATAGATTTTATTTGCGATGAACCAAACAGCGGCTTGCAAACTAAACGAATATATAACAGCCAGTGGAAATGAATATTATATATTCCCAAGGAATATGGCAAAAGGAGTTCAAATCGAGTTATTCTAACGTAGCAAACTGGCTAGAAATTCAGTAGAATCCAAATCAAATGGAAGAATTTCTAGACTTTTCGAATTCGATCTTACCGTATCCCAGATTTGGAGTTTGATTTGTTTCCCGTCAATTGTGATCATACGAGCTCCAAATTCTACACCTACAAAGAGAAAAGAATATATTCCTCTCAGTTCGTGATCCTTCACATAAAACGCGGTCAAAAGCTCAACGTTTAATCGACACGATTCATGGATTTTGCAATGCAGCTTGGATATGAACGTACAAATTCTACCAACAGTTCTCGATAAAAGCATCGGCGTTTTAGCGGGAAAACAGAAGTAACTCACCTATAGTTAGATCGTGGACTGGTTGGAAGCGTTTATCAGTGAATTGTAGCAGAAGACATGATTTCCCAACGCCTAAACCAGAAAACAAGAGAGAAGGTCATATCAGCGTCGAACAAATGATCTTTCCCATGAAAGATGGCGTCTTGAAATTTACTTCATTTCTCCTCCACATCGTTGAAAAACTCCGTTAAATTTCGTAAAGCATTAGACGAATAAACGCTCCACTAAATTTACTGACCTGTGTCTCCGATTATAATATATTTAAAAAGATATGCGTACGACATTTTCGTGTTTCTTTGGTTCTGACTGTAGTTCCTTTCTTTCCCTGTGTTTATGATGTCATGCGCTAACTTATTCATGAGCACCGCAGTGCGCCTGCGCAGTATACGTCACACTTTAGCCACGTCGAATCTTGCCCATATACCCATAATGCACCTGGTTGGAAAATTTTCGCGTTTGACGCGTGCATAAATCGCAAATTAGAGTCAAGAGCAAATGATATAGTAAGAGTATAAAGAATTGAGGAGAAAGCTTTTGTTACGTTTTGTTACATCTGAAAGCGAAAAATAGGCACAATTGTTTCAATAAGTTTATAAAATTTTGTTCCTGTTGAAAACATCAGGGCCGATGCTGTCACTAAAATTTGTATTTTGCAAAAACTGTTTAGACCGCTTGTCCCTTTCAGTACCATAATGCTTGTTAACGTCAGTAATACCTTTGCTATGCGCACTTTTATTCGCCTACGTGCCCTGGGGGGAACGCCCATATTTTTATGTCAAAGGGATGATCGTCGGCCGGAATGTTCATTTTCACCCCTAAAAGATACCGAAAAGGACGTGGTAAAAATAATCACCCTAAAAGATACCCATCAAGACATTTCCGTGTTTGATTGAGATGCTGCCTTGGACCATAGTTTCTAATAGAGGGGAATCGTTAGGAATCCTGACACCCTTGTCTTCGACGTTTGCCGGGTTTCCTAATCATCTAACCATTCCACTCCATTACTATGCTTGGATGTTGTATCGTCTCTCTTTCTTCTCGAGTTTCAAGCCGCGCGCGCTAAGTACCACGACACGGGAGACTCAGTCACCGCCGAAAAGGGACTGGTGACCCGGCGTAATTCGGCGTACGGCCTGCAAATCTTTAGATTTGGTCACGAAATTTTTGAAAATTCCAGCTCCTGGGGTATTTATGCTCAGAAGGTCCCAAATTTCCAAAATTTATTCCTGGGTTTGGCGCTTTCTTGGCATCTGACCGAAAACATGTCAAGATAGTTGCCTTGAAAAAGTGTCGACATTCTCCAACTTCCTTATAAGGAAATATCTGCATACCATATTTGGAATCCCAGTAAGTTTTTCACTATTTCTATTGACCTAGAAAGCTTAAAACTTAACCAAAACACAAATATACTCGAGGAAAAATGCAATGTGCATTTTCCACTGTGTTGTTCACGGTCAAGAGCCTGGCAACAAGGTAGACAATATACCACAGGAAGCCTGGTCAATCTCTAGAAAGGCGACACTGCTATCTTGATATGTATATTCCGAGAATTTTTGTAAATGGAAAGCGTCCCAGATGCCTCAGCTGATGACTACACATGACTACACTGTACGACTATGACAAAAATCGCATGGATCAAGGTCTAAGCTTTGGAACATTTTATAACCTACAATCAATGGCTTTCCTAGGGCCAAGATCAACTATTATTTTATTATTCATATTATATTTTATTATCATCAATAATACTAGTATTATACATATATAACATAAGCGCATGATTGCCGAATGGCTGAGTTTATCTGTCTGTCTTTCAGCAGTATTAGTTGCGAGTACTTGGGGGCGAGGAGTAATCCGCCTCCCTGTGTTGCGAGTACTGGAGGGGGAAGTGGATGGCTCGCCTACACAGGAATCCTGAAAACGTTAAAAATAATCCGAATAACCCCAAAGGAGAGCCTGTTCGTAGGCAAGTCTTTCAGAGAACCACTGCGCGTGATTTCATGCCACATAATGCTCGTGTATCGCCTTGAAGGAGGCGACTGACCCTGGCCATAAATGCATTCTCATCACTCTCCATTGAAGGAGCGTAACACATTTATGCAATAAAATCAGGTTCCCCCAGTACGTGCTTCGAGAAAATAAGCCTTGAAAATCAGGAGGGGTTGTACCCCGTACCACCCGGTTATATGCAACACCCATTTTTTACAAGCTTGGATAAAAGAAGGATCGTTGTTTTGACCTCTTTCCTAGAGCAGGATGAAAGGCTCTGCATCAGCAGAAGCTTCCAAGAATGTAATCTAAACTATAGTTTAAAGCTACAGTCAGCTATATCATGCAATCATCGTTATGAAGGCTGTGCTACGCTTTCTTCTTCATCTACGTACGCCAGAGTCCATGCCTGCTACAAATTTGCTGCCATCACAGTATACAAGATCTGTGTTATTTATAGAATCTGAACAGTATCTGATCTCCTAATGAAACCAAGTTTATTTTAATGCTATATTCTCCGTGGCTTATATTGAGCACTGTAAATGAACAGTGAAGCACAAAACTTTTTGATGCTAGAAATAGCACATATTCTACAGTGTTGGCATTCTCGTACCCGGAGCTCCCCGGCTCGTCACCTCGCGGGGGAGGCTCTGGTGACAGCCATCGACGCATGCGTAAAAGAAAATGGTGGTTTTATGCCTCACAATTACTTTCAGAGCGATAAGCATAGGTTGAAAAGACGACTAGGAAACGAATGCCTGCAGTGTTATTTTGACAGACGCTTTTTTATGTACGCGTGCGCGACATTTCAGCCAATCAGCGAAGGCCCTCAAATGGATGTCACCAGAGCCTCCCCTGCGAGGCGATGAGCCGGGTAGCTATGGGTTCGAGAATGCACTGTTGGCGGATAGCACTAATGTGAAAACAATTCACTCGTGAACTCTTGGTCAAAGACAAAATGTCAGTACACACTGCATAGGGTTTCTCCTCGCAACTGTACTTGCTAACTGCTCGTTCGCTCAACTGCCAACTTGTGCTTTCTCCTCAACATCCACCTTTTTATCTTTGCATCCTTCTGCGCATGTGCCAAAGAAATTCCGAACACGCCTCTGTAGTAGGGATCCATGAAGGCATAAATTACAGGGTTGACCGCTGACCCAATCACTCCGACCGCGGACGAGCAGGCATGCAAGTTGAAATACAGCTCGGAGTACCTGTGGTGAATATTCTTTGGGTTAGTAATATACGTTTTACTCATGCGTTTTTCATAATTGTGAATTCTAGTATAAACTGGACCACCAGGGTGGTCCAGTTTCCTCGCGATCAAAGCGAAAGTTTTTAATCATGTAAAGAAGGTTTTAAAATAAACTGTCTTTATCACTAAATGCGTCACAACTTTAACTCGAAATTTGCTTGTCGGGTAGCCATACTGAAATACATACCCTATCAGACAAGCGAAAGACGATACCCTACCGCAGACCTGAGAAGGCTGTGAGGAAATGAAACTGGAAATAATGAACACTCAGTGAGTTTAAGGCATGGCTCTAACACGAGGGCTGCTTTTTGGTAACTTCGTTATTTTTCAACGAAAATCTTTCAAACTTGGGCCTTAAACTTATTTTGGAATTCTGATTACGATAAAGTTGCTGTTGCTATGGTAACGATGTCCCGTGACTCACCGTCCGCCATCTTGGATTTAACTTTTAGCGCACGTGAAGGTATGGAAAGAAGATAAAAATCAGACATTTCTTTTTAGCATAATGTTAGTAGCATTGATCTTTCTGTAAACCTAATTGGATATCTAGGATAATGTTTTAATAAGGACAGTTTTTGAAAATATTAAATATTTCAAAACACGAAAAATTATATATATATATTTTTACTGAAGTAATGCGACTTATCCAATTAGCTTCATTTTAAGGTAGTTTCCCTGTATCTAAATATGTGATTACTTTTCAATTTCACCTTTCCATGGCTGTCCTCAGAAGGCCTAAGTATAAAATCCAAGATGGCCGCCACTGAGACACGTGATTAGCGTTTCCATGGCAACAAAATATATTAAAATAAAGCTCTTGTTGAAATGATTGTACTGACCAATTTTGATGATGATCCACAGTATAGAACATTAGTTATGACGAATAATCCCCTTTTTCAGGCAAAACAGTTTAGAGCCATGCCTTAAACGCACTGAGCACTGCCCAGATCATTTTTTTCCTGTTTTTTTTTCTCAACTCGATTTTATGGTTTGCATATTCACGAGATAAAGATGAGCGACTGATGAGTGACTTACTTTCCAAAGATACCAGATATCTGTACGACCAGGAAGGGTGTCCAGCAAACCGTGTAGACCATCGCGAGCCAGAAGCACAGCTTAGTGATGTGACGCTCCTCGGCCGACGCGTTCACACCAGCCGCGTTCGACGTGAGGGTCTAGGGAATTAAAACATTATATAAGCATCTGTGTCGCCACAGGGAATTTCTGCAGAAACCCATCCATGGGAAAAGCTGAATTTCCCAAGGTAGAAGGATAAGTGTTCGGATTTCCCATATGGCTATAGTCATGTGAATTCCAAACACTTCTTATGCGTGTGCCTTGGGAAATTCAGCTTTTCCCACGGATGGATTTCTGCAGAAATTCCCTGTGTGCATGGAAAGAAGCTACATTTCCGTCATAAATAATGATAAGGCCGGCTTTTCACTAGTGAAGTAAGCGGAGACGGAGAAGAAGACGTAAGGAAGCTTACGTTCGTGTAAAAATCAAAGAACGGAGACGTGGAAGGAGATGTAAGCGTAAGTAAGCAGAACGGAAGGTTTCCTTTTTCTTACGTCTCCGCTTACGCTACTGTCACGACGATTTTCACACAAACGTAAGTTCTTACGTCTCCGTCTCCGCTTATTTCACTAGAGAAAAGCCGGGGGGCCAAAAAAAGTGGGTCTCGGGTCAGTGCAAAGATACCCTGCTAGCAGAGGGTTTTTTTTCTGTCAGTCTTTTATTAGCTAGCATTAGAGGGGGCTTTTTTCTGTCAGTCTTTTATTAGCAAGCATTAAGTTGTTCGCGTGTCTAGTATGTCGCGTGGTTGTATCAAACAACCACGCGACATACCAGACACGCGAACAAACTTAATGCTAGCTAATAAAAGACTGACAGAAAAAAAACCTCTGCTAGCAGGGTAGTGCAAAGACCTGTTACCTCAGGAAACCTGTTCCTCACCCCTTTGTACAGTGAGAGGATATTCACAGGCACACAACGGACCTGTTCCACAGAAAACCTGTTCCTCACCCCCTTGTACAGTGAGATATTCACGGGCACACAACGGACCTGTTCCAGTAAACTGTCCCTAGCCCCCTTGTAGAGTAAGATATCCACGGACACACAACGGACCTGTTCCTCAGTCCTGTTCCTCACCCCCTTGTACAGTAAGATATCCATGGGCACACAACGGACCTGTTCCTCAGAAAAGCTGTCTCACGCCCTTTCGCTGCTGGCTGACAACAAGGCCTGAAAGCCTCTTTTTAGTATTTCACCTTTGCTGCCCCAAAAATTCAGGTGTCCTGGCAAATTTATTCAATGATTGGAAATTAGTCGTTACGATTTTTGTAGCTTATCTTATTAGTTCTGTTTGGTTGTCGAGGCATTTGGACTCGTGCTGGCTAAGAAAATTACCCCCCTCTGGCACTACTGGTGGCGCTTTTAATACTCACCTACGCGCCGTGTTTGGGTCGCTGGTTCTCTGGTACGTTGAGCGTGACTGACACACAAACACGGACGCGCGCGCGTGTGTGAATAAAAGCAAAGACGTATTTACGAACGATCACCAAATAAGGGATTCCCTACCCCGCCCAAAATGAAATACTATTCCCACTGGGGACCAGCAGTACGTATATAAGATATCAACTCATTAACATACTCAGTTGGTTGAGAACGAACGCCCGTCTTAGACGTTCCTCCAGTTCGACTCAAGTCTGCACTCTACTCTTCACAAGACTTCGCAACCTACTTCTACAATTAAAATTTACTTGTTCTCGTCGTCTCCTCTCATCTCTTCCCGCTATCAACACTCAAGTTATTTATTTTCTACTGGCGTCGTCTGCACTTCAGCTTCAACTTGGTGTTCGAACGTGTTCCTGTCGCAATCTCCGTTCAAGCCTGACTTGCCACCCTTTCTGAAGCATCCACGAAGGAACACCATTGCCTGCTGTCTCTTCAATTCTACTTCCCCATCCGTCTCAAGTCCATCCATCTCAAGATAAACCTTGGGTATATCCGACAGATTCGGTATTTAATTTCGTTGTTGGCGTTTCATTTTTGCATTCTTAATGTATTGTTTGCTTTGGTTTCCAGCTTGGAAGTTCTGATTCCTTTAAAGAAAGCCCGGACACATATTCTCCCTTTATTCAAAGATGTACTGTGAGTATTCGGTTGCCCTTAATTATTTTCCCACGTTGCTTTCTCGTCGGTTCAGGTATTTTTCTTAGCATGTGCTCGGCTCAGCGTTTTAAAGAAGTTTGACAACAGAGTTGTTCTGCAAAGCGAAAAGTCGCTGAAATTTTAGTTATATTTCAAAAACGAGTTCAAGTGTTTCATTGGGTTTGCAAACAACTAGAAAACCATTGAAACACGAGCGGCGTAGCCGCGAGTGTTTTATTGTTTTCGAGTTGTTTGTAATCCCAGTGAAACACGCAGAACGAGTTTTTGGAATTACTTCTCACACAAATAAAATACACAGTTTATATCATGTTATGCAATCACGCTTAGAATGTTAAAGAACAAAAACGTGATTACATATAAGCCCAAAGACGCCAAATTAGCTGATTACATCAGCCCTTTTGTTCAGGCAAAGAACATGCCATCTAATCAATTGCTAGATTGTACAACCTTGAATATGCTAATTGAATCGCCATTTCACCTTGAACATGGCGCAGTCCAGGTTTCGTCCGCCTAAGACTGCGGAAGAAAAAGAAAGGATAGCGGTATCCGCCCAAAACTCTCTACCAAATCATGGGCGAGATACGTCGGTATGTGCTGGAACGAAAGCCCAACCTGGATTTCAATTTCTTGGATGGCAACGACAAAGGTTAGTTTATGTTTATATGTCCACGTTTCTGCTCCAAGCATGCCATTAGCCACGATAATATCAGTGTACTTTGGAGAGCTAGAAAGCAGTGAATTCACTAAGAGCAACCAAAATATTAGCCTACGTTTGTTAAGTAAGCTTTCGACTGATAAATTAACAGCGCTTTGCAGCGTTTTGGTTCAAATTAAAGCGGATGGAAGTGGATTGCTAGTTTTGATTGCTGAAAATATTTTTGGGTCTTTTGGGCAAAACAAGATTCGAGTGCAACAACGAACTGGTGTTTGCATGTTCTGATAACACTAGTCTTATTTATAACATTTTTGTTTTGTTAGATTTGCTCACTTCAGACGTTTGCTGAACGCAGAAGGGAAGGACGGGACGAGCGGGCAGGATTGGCGCTAAAGAACAAGAAAGAGAAGAAGCTGCCGATCAAGACAATTAAACATGTTATTGAATTGTGTTTGAGTAGTCTATGAATATGCTAATTAAGAACTCAATATCACTAGTGTTTGAAATCGTTTCAAACACTAGTGATTTTCAACTGGTGTTTCATTGGGCTTCCAAAGTCATACACCTGACCAAATGCAAGAACCCCATTGGTCTACGCCCTCATGAATAATTAATGAGTTTGAGAAGTGTATTTCAAGGATTATATTGTTCAATTGAGCTTGGCTGCAGAGTTGTTCTGCCCAGCGAAAAGTCGCTCAAAAATTCTAGTGTACTTTAAGATGATAATAAGTATGTTATTCAGTTGAGTTTGGCTACAGAGTTGTTCTGCCCAGCGAAATGTCGCTCAAATTCTAGTGTGAGTTTGGCTACAGAGTTGTTCTGCCCAGCGAAAAGTCGCTCAAAATCTAGTGTACTTTAAGATAATATGTTGTTCAGTTGGGTTTGGCTACAGAGTTGTTCTGCCCAGCGAAACGTCGCTCAAATTCTAGTGTGAGTTTGGCTACAGAGTTGTTCTGCCCAGCGAAAAGTCGCTCAAATTCTAGTGTACTTTAAGATGATAATATGTTGTTCAGTTGAGTTTGGCTACAGAGTTGTTCTGCCCAGCGAAAAGTCTTTGTTTTCTAACAGAAATAGCAGATAGATTTCAATGAACGTTTTATCGAAGTACAACATTATTATTGGCACATAGTATTTTAGGTGACAGGTGGAGCTAACACCTGCGCTAACCTCTTAGGAAACAGCTCGATCCGAGCGGATTATGTAATCAACACCGGGGAAACATTGTACGCTAAATGTTTGACTTTTAGCGTGGTATATGTATTACTTAACCTTATGGCGAAGGTCCTTAAATTTTGGTTGTACTAATTTCTGGATAACCCTTCCTGAATTTTGGGAGGACACCAGGCCCTGCCTCCCGCAAGGAGGCACAACTAATTGTACTAAAGTAATAAAGTAATAAAGTGTACTGCTTGGTAGTGTGTGTTATTCTTTAGGGTGAAGACAATCTGCCATAATAAGGTCTTTTTTTATAATTCTTTAAAACTGCATCTTGAAAACTGGTTTCAGTAAATGTGTTTGTTTTCCAACAGAAATAACTTGTCGATTTCAATTGAATTTTTATCGATGTGCAACATTATTGGCACAAAATATTTTAGGTGACAGGTGGGGTTAACACCTGTTCTAACCTCCTAGGAAACAGCTCGATCCGAGCGGATCATGCAATCAACACCGTGGAAACATTGTACGTATTTTTTATTTTTATTTTTCATTTATTTTTTACTTTATTTTATTTATTTATTTTTTATTTTATTTTATTTTCATTTTTATTTATTTTTTGTTTTGTTTTGTTTGTTTTGTTTTGTTTTTTACCTTTTAGATTGGTTTATTTATTACTAAACCTCATACGGCTAAAGTCATGCGCGATAATTTCTGGATACCCTTCTGAGTTTTGGGAGGAAACCAGGCCTTGCCTCCCACAAGAGAGGTGCAAATAATTGTGCTGAAGTAGTAAAGTGTACTGCCTGGGAGTGTGTGTTGTCCCTTAGGATGGGGCTATACTACCCTTTTGGTGAAGTTTGTCCAGTTGTTTGCAATGCAACTAAAATCTTTTATTATATATCATATCGAGTTGTCTTTCGTTTACAGAATTCACTAGACGAACAAAGTTAACGTATGAATTAGACACTTTCATGATATGTAACTCTCTGCCCAACACTCCTGGAGGGATCTTCTTCGGTCCTATGGATATTTTGTCCAGTGCTCTGTCCTCGGACGGGGCATTTCTGGGTTTGTTGGGTTTGGGGTTGTACCCTTGGGCTTACATCATAACCTCTTGTGTCAATAGACTGCTTGAATATGTGTATATGGGCAGGGGTGCAGCCCCGGACCCAGCAACCCTTAAGCATTTTCACCTGTAAATTGTTACACTATACATCCCTACTCATTGACTAGTTGTAAAAGGTCATCATATTTTCTGAGATTCTGAGTTTTGGGAGGAAACCAGTGCCACTAAAATCTTGTATAATATATTATATCGAGTTGTCCTTGTTATGCATGCCGATTGTGAAGTGTTAGTTCTATCAGGATTATCCAACCTTTGTTTACACAATTCACTAGACGAACAAAGTTAACGTATGTGTTAGACTCTTTCATGATATGTAACTCTCTGCCCAACACTCCTGGAGGGATCTTCTTCGGTCCTATGGACATTTTGTCCAGTGCTCTGTCCTCGGACGGGGCATTTCTGGGTTTGTTGGGTTTGGGGTTGTACCCTTGAGCTTACATCATAACCTCTTATGTCAATAAACTGCTCGAATATGTGTATATGGGCAGGGGTGCAGCCCCGGACCCAGCAACCCTTAAGCATTTTCACCTGTAAATTGTTACACTATACATCCCTACTCATTGACTAGTGTACAAAGTCATCATATTTCTAAGATTCTGAGTTTTGGGAGGAGACCAGGCCCTGCATCGGGGACGCATGTGTTATGTCTTCAGGGTTGGGCTCTGTAGGGCACTATGACTGTCAGAATTAGGTCTCATATGTATATAAATCAGGGTTTTACTAGTTTTGAAAATAAGAAATAATTCTTGACTCTAGGACCAGGTGCAACACATCTTTCTGAGTTATGGGATCCTTGAGTTTTGGGATATTTCTGAGTTATGGGATATTGTGGAAGTTAGTAGAAGTTATAGAGAGGTTTAAGATAGTAAGAGGGGTTCAAACCTGCACACACCTAAGTGGCAGATAAGCGGAGCCAGGCCTTTTCTCCCATATCTTATATAGAGTACAATGGGACCCAGTGGGAATATATTACTATTCCCACTGGGGACCAGCAGTACGTATATAAGATATCAACTCATTAACATACTCAGTTGGTTGAGAACGAACGCCCGAAATGACGTCTATGGGAGACGTCATATTAGTGGTGGCCTGTGGTCTCATTGTGCTCTCCCTTAGACCTGGTGGTGCCTCTTGGCTTTCTTTCCCCCACCCTCCCTCCCCCTTTTTATAACCTATATTGTACAATCTTATAATGTATTGGTGGTGGCCGTTGCTCTCATCGTGCTCACCCTTAGACCTGGTGGTTAGTCATTACAAACCATTGCCATCTTTGGCTCCGCCAGGCCTTTTCTCCCATATCTTATATAGAGTACAATGGGACCCAGTGGGAATATATTACTATCCTAGCCTCGTCCCCAAGCTACTCGGCGGGCCTGTCACGCTTTGCCTGACTATGACGTTATTGACTTTATTGGAAAGCACGGGTTGGGTGCGCAAAGCATCATGGAGCTGACAGAAAAGGAGTAGCCTGGGGACAAGGCTAACACTAACCTGCAGAAGCTCATTGGCTGATTGCATTTTTAAACCGCACCGGGTGGGTTGAGGACCTATGGAAAATTTTCCAGGGGGGTTATATTGGACTCTGGAAATTCCACGGGAGGGTGTGTGCCTGGAGATTGGAAATTCCAAGGGGGAGGGGTAAAAAGGTAACTTTCCAGGGCCATTTTACCCAAAAAATAGATTTAGGGGTATTTTGCCAGAAAAAGGAAATTCCAGGGGAGGGGTTCTTTTATGAGGTTGGAAATTCCATGGGAGGGGGTATTTTTTATGGGAGGTCCTCAGCCCCCCCCCCCCCCCCCCCCCCCCGGTGCGGTTTAAAAGTGCAATCAGTCATTAGTTGGGGCGTACCGTAACAATACAGTACAAGTCGAGTCGAATACATTTAAAGCAATAGATAATTTGTTTTTTGAAAGTGCATATGTAATGGGTCGTATTTTGAAAATGTATGGTAGTCACCTATCAGAGTATCACCTTCCCTGTTCGTTTTTGACACATATTTTGACCCCTTGCCCTAATAATGAGCCTCTGGCATAACAAAAAATCACAATAACATTTTAACAAAATAAAAACACAAAAATGTGGGCAATGCTACCTTGCAAACCTTAAAATAGAGAAGCAGGGTGATAACGATGGAGACGCCGTACAGCGCGGCCGAGTAGACTAGGAAGTAGAGCGTGAAGGCATCAATGTGTGTGTTGATGAGAAGGCAGCGGTAGAACATGGGATCCTTACAGCCGGTATGCAGGAACGTGTACCAGGCCATCCCAACCAGCCCCACGGACACCGCGCCACAGAGAACCCACATGCCGTACGCGATTGCCTTGGTTGTTTTAAAGGTCAACTGGGGCTGCCTCGGATTCAACATGACATCTTTGCGGTGGAAAGCCAGCAGAGGGAAAATAGCATACATCATGGAAATCGAGAGCATGGATAGAAAGAGGCAGAGCTCGCAGAGAGGGGTGTATGCCACCACCATGGCGGCTGCATTGCTACGGTAGACCAGCAGGATCGGCGTGAACAGGGCTGTTATGATCAAATCAGCGGCTGCCAGGTTTGTGATCAAGAAGTTGAAAATCCTGTGGATGGATTTGTCCTTGATGTAGGACCAAATCACAATGGAGTTCCCCATGGTGCCGGCTAGAATGGTAACTATATACATTGGGACGACAAACGCCGTCGTCTGAGAATACTGTTGGTATATTTCACCAGTGGAACCATCCGTCGAGGTAGCCATTTCTGCAAGCTCTCTCTTTGTTGGTCGCTCAGTGTTCTATGCTCTATAGCTCTAACAAGTATCTGAGCTTCTTTAGTCTTAATTCTTTGTCCCGGATTCGGATTTGTCTTCGCAAGTCCCAGACAAGTCCAGCTGCTGTGGGTATAATCCTAAAAACAATCACGCATACACGATCAGAGTATGATTTTAAAACAATCATCTATCTGGTGTCTAGCCAAAGCCGCCGAGAGATGTTTACATATAAACCTTCACGTAATCTAGATTTTATAATCCTTTTGCATGACAACCCGGTATGCTATAGGCCAGGGCCAGGGTTTGTTGGCATTTTGCCATACCTCGAGGGCAGCCAAGCGCAAAACAACGTGAATCAGCCTACTGGCTTTCTGAGCGGGCTTCCTGTGCTCGAGGATGAACTGTGAGGAACTCGCGAGAGCTGGGTCGAGCTCAGGGTTCCCAGTGACGTCACATCTCCAAAGTACTAACGGCACAGGAAGCCCGCCCAGAAAGAACGCAAGGGTCTAGGCGCGTGAAAATGACACAAAGTCTAGCCTGCGTATCTCACGATAATGCAAAAAATGTTTTTTTCTATCACAGTTGCCGTTTAGTATGTTTTCTACTCATATTCCACGTGTATGAGTTTCTTTTTATTTACGCATGCGCACACACATCATCCTGTCTAGATTTATTTTCCGTGCATGACGACCATTAATCCCCTGAAAATCATCTAAGGATACCAAGAGTGTCAGTTGAAATTCAGTAATCTCTGGTAATTTGAAGCTCTGGAAGTGTCACAATTGAACGGAATTCACCTGGTCTATTCCCCCCTGAAGTCCAAAGCACTCGTTATATTTCACAAAATAAAATTTTTATTTAATAACTGGCTGGAATAACTTGCAAAACATTATTTTTTATCCAAGTTTGTCGGTAGTCGGTAAACCCCATCCAGACCCTGGAATGAGAATTAGCAAATGATTATTTCATCGCAACCAGATCGAAGGCATTTTGTACCATTGGATGCCGAAAAAAAAAAACGGTTTTAAGTTTGGATGGGAATCCCGCGAGTGAGACTCAGGGGTCTTTGAGAGGGCTAAAATTTCAAAACGTTTCCTTGACTCCCCCCAACCCCCTAGAAAAATATGAAGGACAAGGAAATTATCTCCGAGGGCGCCTCTTCATATATCCAACTATGGTTTTGCTTCCCCGCGCTTCTGAGTGGATCCGGAATATTCTTTTTCGACTTCCTTTGCACAACTAATTATGGCGAGCGAATCGACCCTAAGGAGCTTGCCACATTTCAAAATCCATCTAGTTTTGCACGAATGAAGTAAAATATTAGTCTGGCCCTCTTTTTATGCTAAAAAAGATTTTGAAATGATAGATTCATTTGATATATTTCAGTCATACTGTCCCCGAACTAAAGCTAACACCCCGTTTTCGAAACATTCGAGTCTCCATAATGTCATCTTGAGAAAATTTGATCTTTGTAACCGTTTGTAATACTTGTTTTTTTTTTGCTTCGACTGGGTACGTATGAGCGCATTAAACTGACAGATAAAAAGATTTTGATAAGCATTTAAGCATTTAATTGGTTATATATGTATATATATATATATAATATATATTTTGTCCTTTCGTTTTACTGTTATGATGCATCTAGATACTGTTGGGTTATTGTTAAAATAACTACCTCGGGTTTTCTTCAAAGTAGTCCAATATAAAATTTATCAAATGAATCAAGTCTCTACTGGAGAATACTGAATACTAGACGTAGTCCTTACTTCGGAAAGATCAATAGATTTACTCGATTCGCTTCGCATTCAATTCTCGGTTTATTGTTAGTCAGTTTGTACGATTGAGTCTACGAGGCAATTTTTATTTCACAATGAAAGTCTATTGCTACTAGCCATTTTGAATTAGTCCTTTCGATTTAACTTTTTCACAGCGCAGAATCAAAATTCCGAGTCTCAGATGTTTACATTTTCGCGCGAGTGCAGCAAGAAAACAATCTCAAAAATAAATACAGCTGACGATTATTATAGACAAACTCAATGACAGCGCCCGGCAGAGTCTTGTCGTTCTAATATGATTTCAAATACCTTTAATTTTCTGCATCCGTTTTCGCATTAAATATTAAAGGCAATTTATTAAGCATGTGATAATCTAAACGCGCTTACCTTTAAAATCTACGTGCAGAAATCTCGCTACTCACATCGATGCGGAACTCCAAATTGCGTGCGATGTTGATTGTTCTCGAGAAAATAACTCCAAAAACTGAGGACGACTGCGCCTTGCGTTGAGATTTTATATTTATTCATTCAGACGGAAGCGCACTAGCCTATGCCGTCAATCAAATAACGGCGAGCCTCCTGATTGGCTAATCGCTATTTGATAGCTTCCTCCAGTGATGGGGGAGCAATTGAATGGTTTCCCGAGACAGGTGCGTTTTAAATTCAAAGTTCATTGCTTTCCGATTGATATCTTTTGCTCGCGCTTTTTAATAAGTAGGTTCAATTCTGTTTATTTTTCGTGTTGGTTATGATACGCTAATATAAGCATCTCGTGTATATTTTAATATCGCGTTCATTGTTAAAAAAGGAACTTAATTTTAAAATTTAATCCTGCCTTATAATTGGTGCTAGGCTTCCTTTCAACTGGCCGGCAATTTACCTAATGGAAATGCTTCTTTTGAAGCAAACTGCACAGCATCTACTTTAAAATTAGTCCATCCGATAACGCCTACTACAAAAAAAAAAAAAAACATTTTTCCGGCAACTTGAAGCCACTAACAGCAAAAGGGCGCTGTTGAATTGCGAAAAACGCAACCGCAACGTTTCTCATATTTGCAAAAAAAAAAAGGAATTTTTTTCGAGAATCGATGCCTAGAAGCGCAGAGTTTTGCCTTAATAAAAACGGTTCATAGTTTACGGATTCTAGTTTAGCTCGTTTGTTCAATAAAAACTTTAATGCAGGAAATTATAAAAAAAAGAAAGGATCAAATTGCGAAATAGTACGGCATAGCATTTTGCTATTTACAGAATCTCACTCCTGACAGCCTGACACAACAGCACAAAATTATTGCCATTTTTATAATTTTCACATTTTCGTGCGCCAAACCTGGGCGCATGGAATGCTTCGTTTGTATTTTACATTTTGAAGTCTTGCTATATCCCGTATCATTTAACAAAATCACCCAGAGCTGTTTACTCGTTTGATTAACGGAAGCCAAAGCAAGGTTTGTCTTGGCTTAGAATTTATAGATGAAAAAATGATCATTTCGCCTTCACTAAAACCGTCTGAGTTGTACTAAAAAGAATTTCATGTTCTGTTCGAAGAGAAACTTTTATCATGCACTAACATTACATCCTGGGGAGAGGGGGGGGGGGGGGGAACTCCCCTAATTTTGTAGCTGGGTGCTCGGGAACTTTCGATTTTACCCCGATTTTTTTTCGATTTTTATTAAAGGTACCAAACATGGCATCGCTTAGTTGATGTTGACCCCTAATATAAAAGGTACCAACAAGACGTATAACGCTCCCGCCAGGAATCCTAATATCAACGAGGACCGTGCAGTCGTTTGGCTCACTGTTCCGACCAAATTAACGGCCGCCATTTTGTTTCCAGTATGACCCGGAAAAGCAAAAAAAAAAAGCTAACACCTTTTTGGTTAAACAAATAAGAGTACTTTTTTACCATAAATCCCAGCATCAGGCTTCGCATTCTCGAACCCAGAGCTCCTCGGCTCGTACCTCGCGGGGGAGGCTCTGGTGACAGCCACTGACGCATGCGCGAGATTTAATACAGAGCCGTTGAGAGAAAGACCTTTCAGCGCATGCTCCAATGCTCAAAATCAACCAATCAGCAACGGCCCTCAAATGGATGCCCCAAGAGCCTCCCCTGCGAACAGACGAGCCGGGGAGCTCTGGGTACGAGAATACAGGCTTCGCTTTTCAACGAGCAAAACCCGCACGCTGCTTGGCCTCGTTTCCATGCTGAATAAATCGGCTGAAAAATGCAAGATGGCGCTTGTGTGACAAAGGCGAATTCTCTTATAAGGGCTTGTTTACGCGAGGGGCGATATATCGGGGTTTCTATGCAATCTGTCTGTGTTGAAATCGAACCGTTCACATGCAACCGAGGGGCCCCGAGATATCTCGGTCTGGAAGGTAGGGATAGCCATACATGTGAAGGCGATCAACCCCGAGATATCTAGCGAGTGCGTGGCGGATGCCTTCTAGCCACAACACCGAGATATCTCGGCGCAATATTTTTTCATGTGAAACAGAGCCAGTTTCGTCCGTACACCCCGAGATATCCCTAGCCCCCCATGATATCTCGGCTCATGTGAACAGGCCCCAAGGAGGATTGGAACCTCCCAGAATACCCTGCGCGCCCAATTTATCATTAACACCAGTCATGCGTTACTTAAATCGAGTGTTTCGCGGCAAAACTAGGTCACTTTTGGAGAGCTTTTTTCGTCATATCTAGGCATTTATATGCATATACTTTGGTATCTACGCATTCTTTAACTTGTATTTTACCTATGTTTTGCAAAAAAAACAGCAGTTATTGCGAAAAAGTTACGAGTCGAGACGATTATTCTTGTGCTCTATTACACAACTGCGGCCTTTGTACTTGGTCACGCGTTCAACCCCTTAGTTATAAATGTACACAGCCTTCTTATGATTGGATACATTAGAGATTTTGGCATGTATATTGTAATATAAGGGTCACACAAGGCTAAGGAGTCAAATGTACTCTAATGTACTCAGGTTTCGATGAATGCGACCCGTTCAAACATCGAGCATAAATTGGCGTGAGTTGTCGATCATTGCTAACCATTTCCGGGCACTCTATTCACAATATGGGGATCTTTTCCATCTAGATTTAATTCCCTATCCCTGCTTGAGTTAGAAATAGGCTGGATATTACTACATGTTACTTCAAGACCATGAAATACCAAGGTTTTTGTGTTTTAATGGAAAATCGAGCCATCGCTATTATCATTGTGACGAGCCAGTGCGACAAGACGATTAATCTTCGAATCAGTTAAGCTAGTGCCATATTATTCTTTTATTCGATATCATGGGAACTCAATGCTGTCAAATTGTTTTTCAAAAGTCATACAACACAGTACATTGGAAAGTACTCAGATGATTTCATGATTTCCTGGATTACAAACTCATAGACGTGAACGCAAATCTCAGCGCAAAACGGACGTGTGTTCTAGTCACGGACAAGATTGCTCTGTAGTACATATGTTAACAAATAATACGGATACAATGAGGAGGTTCAACTTTGTCCAAAACCAGTAATTATTGTAGAAGTAGGCACTCTTATCCTGAACCTCGTATTAGTAGCGGGTATTACGTTATTACTTTGCACAAAGATATATATGAAGTCACTCGCTGTAGCGGCTTTATCACTCGCTGTAGCGGCTTTATTATCTCGACAGGCGACGCTCGGCGTGTGCTGAAACCGAAATACGGATGGAGCCTTCTGGTCCAAAAAGTCTTACAAATTTATACTAATGAAATCACGAAATTGAAGTCTATTTATTGCACGCGCGATCGTTAGGAGTCCATGTATTTCGGAGCGATCACTTCGTGTTTTTGTCTCGACGGAAGCAAGTGACAAATGACACTGAGACATCAAGGACGCCGCCTTAATAATATAAACCATACTGATGCATTCTGGGAAGGTATTCCAATCCTCCTTGAACAGGCCCTAACTCCCTGATTGTACCATATCTCATGCAATCTCGCAATACAAACATTTGCAACAAACTGATATTTTTATTTTAGCTCGTTCCCTCGAATATCCATCCTGTTCACATTTATCTATCTTTATCGACACGCCCCGCTAAAGCCGGGGAGATACGAAGCACAATATCCCTCAACTTGTCGCGCAACACTGTTGAGTTACAAGTTGATGATCGATGTAGCGCGTTTTTCATCTCGCGCCACAACTTGTCGCGCAACAAAAACATTTGTTGCAGGTTGTGGAAACTTGTTGCGCGAAGTAGAGCGCTTTGAGCAACAAATTATGGATTTGTTGCTCGTTTTTCATCAAACACACAACTTGTCGCGCAACAATTAGCCTACAATTCAAGTTGCTTAAGCCGGAGAAATACGAGGCACAAAATCCCTCAACTTGTCGCGCAACATTGTGCGTTGCAAGTTGATAATCGATGTTGCGCGTTTTTCATCTCGCGCCACAACTTGTCGCGCAACAAAAACATTTGTTGCAGGTTGTGAAAACTTGTTGCGCGAAGTAGAGCGCGGGTCTACTTTGAGGCACAAATTCTGGCTTTGTTGCTCGTTTTTCATCAAGCACACAACTTGTCGCGCAACATTTTGCCTACAATTCAAGTTGATGAGTCAATAGAAATGAGGTGCTAAGGGGCCAAATCCGCCTTGGGCTCGCATGTGTGATCATCAAAACAAAATGTTGCGCGACAAGTTGTGAATTTGATGAAAAACGAGCAACAAACATTATACTTGCAACGCAGCAATGTTGCGCGACAAGTTGAGGGATTTTGTGCCTCGTATTTCCCCGGCTTTAGTCAATAGAAATCAGGTGCTAAGGGGCAAAATCTGCCTTGGGCTCGCATGTGTGATCATCAAAACAAAATGTTGCGCGACAAGTTGTGAATTTGATGAAAAACGAGCAACAAACATTAGACTTGCAACGCAACAATGTTGCGCGACAAGTTGAGGGATTTTGTGCCTCGCATTTTCCCGGCTTAAAATAGAATAATGAAGATAATAATCTTCGAGTGTTAAATTTGAAAAAAAATCTCAGAGTGAGCGCAGCGTCCATGTACTACAGTAAAAACCCGCATAAAAGAAAAGGTGTTTTGGGGAATCAGGCTGATTTTGTTCTTGTATATTGGGTGTCTTCTGCAAAATCAGCCTGAAAAATGTTATTAAGGTGTTCTTAAAGTTGTTTCTTAAAATCAAATGCTGCATACACTACCAACAGTCAAATAAAGAAATATGTGATTGGTAGAAAGGTGACAGTCATTTACTACTAACAATTAGTCAAGTCTAAAAAAACATTTGCTAAATGTACCCTGGAATTCCTGCTGTAGAACTGTGTGTGCATGGTCTAGCACATTATATTGTTCTCCTCGGTACTCTACCACACAGTGGGTTACTTTACTCGAATCTAACTGGCAGCTTGTTTTATACAAGAACAATTTTCATTTTTCGGGCTGCATGTGTTCTTATGTATAAAGGAACCTTTTTGACCAAATTTCAGAGTGTTCTTAAACCACTTGTTCTTTTATGCGGGTTTTTACTGTATTCAGTATTAAATAAACCGCAACACTGTAGTTCTTAAAACAACGGGATTTTATTGGAAAAAAACCTCCCACGTCTGCTGAGATACCAAATTTCTCAAGGGTAGAAATCGTTGTAAAACACTTAAGTTTATATAATGAAATGATTTATGGACACAAAAAAAATTGTTCGTGAGATCATCAAAAGCACCACACATCACATGCTAGATAGAGCTGAAATAAGTTTCCTATGAGTTTCTAACGTCGCAGTTTATGATTAAATAAGATCAAGAATTTAACCAAATCGGCTAACGCTGTTTACATCTTGTTACCACCCAATTCAGGTCATGTGATGATTCCTTTGGGCCATCACATGATCTGATCTCTACTACCATCCATTTCTTTCTAAAGTATGGGGATCCTCTTGGGGATCCTCGCCGCGTGGAGCTCCGCCACAAGGTTAAATATCATTACTTGAACCGACCTAAGCAAAATGGTTGTTGCATTTCACAGCATTTAATAGTTAATTATGAGTATATTTTTACGTACAAAGACTGTGCCACTTAGTAACGCACGCACACATCAAGTGTCTTCCTCGTGTTCTACTAACGCAGTTCACGCCTAATTTTGTAGAGCCTTGGAGTGGCTAGTCCAGTTCCTGAACTGTACTCTCGCCACAGGCTACCCGTGTCGCAAAGGGGAGTCCAGGGACTGGACTAGGGAGTGGCGGACGGGACGGCGTCTTTAAATAAACACATTTTAATTTGGCGCCATTTTCTGTTACATAGGACGCCAAGATGCTTTGGCGTGTCACCCCTTCCCTCCCTCTACGCAAATGTTTTCACATTGCGACGCCCCCATAGTCAAACGAACGTTCCATTCAATGGGACATTTTCATTATCACGGCAAACGTCGAACTTCAGTCGCTCTTCTTCTGTCGAAACAATTCAAAGGATGCCGCTTCATTAGACTTTATTATCAAAAACGTTCTATTGTTTTGGATTGAAACGGCGCGACTCTGGCACGACGTTTGCCGTAGGCCTAAAGACTACCAGAAACCTTCGCGTTGCTCCTTTTGTTCGCGCAATTACTGCTATTGATCTGCATAAGAAAAGAAAACTGAAAGGATTCTGGCAGTCGTAGACAAATGACGCATTAGTGTAGATGTCCTATTGGATCGTTGGATTGAATTTTGTCTTGGGTTTGGTAATAAAAAGATCGAACTCGTAACAAGATCTAATCGAACGTTCGATCAACTTGAGTTCAACTGAGTCGATTAACATCGAACTCAACCAAAAGTCCTCGTTCGATTGCCGAACCAATCACAATTCAATCGAACGATTGAAGATCGTCTTTGGATTGATATTTCGTTTGATTGACTACGCCGATAGAACTCCGTCTCAGATTATACATTTAAATTACCCCTGAATGGACTGTGTGTAACTGTCCTGATTTGGTCGAACCTATAGAGCCCTAAAGTGATGACGTCACAAAAAACGATTTAGCAATATTTGTCCCTTGATTTAGAAAGGGCATATCGAGTGAAAGCTACACACCAAAAATGAGGCAAATTGGTTGCAAAGCGACCGAGATACGGCCCGGTGAATACATAATTTTCTTTAACAAATCACTGTATTAGTTCAGTAAAGTTTTGAACTGTCTAAAATACAGTGATTTGTTAAAGAAAATAATGTATTCAGCGGGCCATATCTCGGTCGCGTTTCAACCGATTCACCTTATTTTGTTTTCATGCAACGTTCTTGGGAGTTGGTCTTCCATTATTCGTGGACTAAAATCTGAAATTTGTGACGTCACACTTTAGGACTCTATTCATGATTACTCCCTGATGCTGGCTTTTCCGTGGGCCGTCCGTCCGGTCCGATCTGTGCCGTCTGTATAACGCCCATCCTGTTAAGGGTTTCGATCATTTCACCGAGTTTCTCGGCCTCCCTCTCCTTTTCGTCCTCGGTCATGTCGTCCAATGGGTTTGGCCTCGACTCGTCTGGAATGGCGCCTATGAGACAATTTTGGAAAATGTTTATACAATAGGCCATGTTCGAATTACGCTCCAATGCCTACAAACAATAACCTCAAGTCGAGGCTTTCTTCTGAAATTACTGTAAATGTATTAGAACTCGGAGAAAGCCTCGATTTGAAGCTTTTGTCTTGTGAGCATTGGAGCGTAATTAGAACCTGGGCTATTGATTACGGGGTACTACTCTCTCCAGTGGACCGTTACACCTTTCGCTTTTTCAGTCCGCCAGCGGTTGTCTCAAAATTAGATTAAGGTACAGGGCCCGACACTGCGACTGAATTTTGGGGCTTGGCGACCACAATTTTAGAGCTAGTCACCATATGTCACCCCATCTTTCTGAGTTCAGCTGAGATCCACGCTTACGTGGCGACTAAATATTGCTTTCTGGTGATTTATTTCCGCGAACACCTCTCGGAAGTATATTTACACCAGAGCTTTAGTTAGCCGCCATTTTGTCAGCCTAGCAACATATCGAGTAAGAGAAAGCATCCATTTCCATCGGACGAGAGGCAGCTAAATAGCTCTATGACCCCTAGGGAATATTGTAAGGCCGCCATTACAAGTCTCGGGTTTTGGTATATGCTTCATCGCTGAATGTCACAATAGCCGCCTTATTTGAATATGAATGGTCCTTTTGTTTGATTATGCCTCGTTCTATTAGAAGACGACTATATGGCATTCAGCGATGAAGTAGATACCCGGGTTTTTACGAAATTCGTAATTCGACTGCACCGCAGACCAACCCGCTGCTGAGTCTGAATTCCTGTATTACTGAGTGGCTGCGGGGTTCCGGCTCAGCTGCCGGCTGTAACTGCGGTGTAGTGGAATTCTCAATAATGTCAAGAATTTTTACAGTTTTTAACAATTTCATGGTATTCATAGTATACTACTGTTTTAAAATTTGAAATTTTAGCTTCAAATTATTTATTGTATACACGACTGTACAAGCGGTCATGCTTTAATTCTAATCGTGTTTAAATAAAGGTTTATTGTTATTATTGTTATCACTTTTATTATCTGCTGATTTAGAGAATGCAATGTAGAGTTTTCAATTGGATTCGGAAGAGGGTTATTTAATTGGATGCCTTTTTCTGTTTCAAAAGAGAGGGCTTCTACAAGGGGTCTTATTTTCGAAATTGTATGGTACTGTACCTATAATGGGGTCAATCTGGTCCTTAATTTGGTTGTACTCCTCCGTGTCCGAGTCTGTGTCATCTGACGAGTACTCTCCCTCGTTAGTCCGACCACCTGCCATCAATCCCCGCCGAGCTAGCAGTCCTGCAGCATTGCCATAACCTGTGTATTTGATAAGTCGATCCGCATTCTCTTTACAGAGAACAAACAGAAATTCCGCCGTCATGTCCTACGGAGAAGAACACCACAGGTTACCCAATGAGAACTGGGTTAGGCAAATGCATAAACCAGAGGAAACAAAGTAAAGAAAGGCAACAACTCATAGGCCCCCTCCCACTTTTTAACTGGGGGTGCCGAGCCTTCCACACTTTTACCATGTGCCCGGCGTAACTAATTGATAAAAATTGATAATCAATTTCCAATTGATAGGCAATTGATATCAATTAGTAAATTGATTATAGTTATCAGCAATTGATAGCCAATTGATACTCACTCAGATTTGGAACAAATCAATTGCTATCAATTTTTATCAATTGGTTATCAATTGTTTATCAATTTTTATCAATTCCACTCACTGAGATTTTGGTTATCAATTGGCTATCAATTGCTGATACCAATTGATAATCAATTTACTAATTAAATGGTCGGCCCCTAAATAGATCTTGCTTTTATATTCACGGCATTGCAAATGTAACTTGGTAACCATGCATACGTACGCAGGATTTTTAAAAGTTGCGGTCACAGTCTTGGCCCCTAGGGTATACACAGGATTTTGCAAATCTACAGGGCAAGTTGCAAATTCAAGTTCTTCAAGTCAAGTTTTGGCCTGGGGCTGCTAGGAGTTCATTTGGCTGTTTCAAGCCATTCATTGCAAAGGGGTGCATCTACACCAAAAGCCAATCCCCCTGGATCGACCACTGCAGATACAGTTTAAGCTTGTTTTGCCAGACAGAAAAAGACATACATCCCATACCTGTATATTCCCAACTGGTGCTGTCATCAACTTCACTAGTTTACCCTTGATATCTACTGCCTCCTCTGGTCGCGCATGAGTCACAGTGGTAAGTGGTGGAAGTATCTCCAGCCTCATGTATTTCCTAATGGTTTTGTTGCCTTTTGCAAGACAGCACAGAGCGCTTATCTCTGGAACTAAGCTATTTGGGTCAACCGTGTTGAGCCTTTTCATCAGGTAGTTGAGTAGGAAATTGATGGATGTCATGTTGTTTGTCTGCAATAAAATGAAGTGAGAATGTTTATCTTAGTGGTAGAGTGCCAGCCTATTGTGCAGGAGGTTGGGGGTTCAAACCTTGGTTGGACCAACGCTCAGGGCCTTTTTCTAAATAATTGAGAAGTTGCTGCTCTAACATCTGCAAATCTGGTTCATAACACCATAGTTCTGTCTCTCACATGCACTACATTAACCGGAACCAGAGTTAAATTAAAGAACCATTAGGATGCAGAAGTGACCATCCTCAGTGTCTGTGCTTACGACTGCTTGGCAGCCATTGGCGCTGTGAGATCCAGCGTAATTCAGCTTACCGGCTGCAAGTCTGGACAGTCGGTCTCTACTATAGTACATTTAACATTTACAAGTCTCTGTAATTTGTTATCCCCAAAAGGAAGTTGGATGCCTGCTACACAAAAATGCTATGTGCAGTGCTTAGTGTCACGATATGAAGCTGCTTTTGGCCACATACCAAATGGAGAACTTTATGGCACCCTGCCCAGAGTCACGTACTGGCAGCGGTCTAGCCGCAACATGGGCTAGCAGGCCATAGGCCACTACTTCTTGCACAAAAAGCTACCATCCTCTGAATTTAAACTGTGTGAATTAACACTACTAGCGCTACTGAATTAGCTATGTGCCTGACTGATTTCCTGGCTCCTTGTGTGCAACTCGGCTGAGACTGCTCTGACATGACATGGCTAAACTCCACCAAGAGAACTAATACTTACCAAGTAACAGCTCCTGAACTTTAAATTCTTCTTATTAATCTCAAAGTCTGCCACAAATGCTTTGCTGACAGACTTGGGGATTCCCCAATACAAGAAATTCATGGCCTCCCTTGGCATGCTGTTAAGGGTGTTGAGGGCGTGGCTGTGTATGTTTTCTTTCCCCTCTGGCATCTCCTTCACGTGGGAAAAGAGTGTGCTGTCAATCAAAGCTATTCTCTCATAGTGCTCTAGGACTTCATGAGTCAATTTTTTGGCATCACCATGGTAATGTTGAAGATGACCTTCAAGATTTCAGCTGCCAGTCTCACTTGATCAGATGTCATTTCATAAGTTTTGGGGAACTTTTCAAGCTTGAACCTGCAATTATTTAAAATGAGTTTCAATTTCAAACAGCTGCCCTTGTGAAAATGTATGGTTTATTATATCGCTTTTGCTCCTCATAACAAAATTTATTCTTTGTAACCAGAGCTCCTTGGCTCCTCATCTTGCAGGGAGGCTCTGGTGGTAGCTATATGAGGGCCTTCATTGATTGGCTGATTTGAAAGTTTTGTACCTCAATGACTCTGTAACAAATTTGCACATGCATCAATTGCGGTCATCACAGCCTTGCTTGTAAGCAGGGGTTTCAATAAGTTTTAAAGTAGCAGGCTATGTAAGTTTTGAAAGTAGGCGGCTGGCTTTTGGGGTGCCATACGAAGTTTGTAAGGCTTGAGCCTTTTAGGGGGGTACGGCCGGCATGCCCCCCAGGAAATTTTGAAATTTTGGTAGCAGAAAACATGTTTCCTGCTTTTTGAGGGCAAAGATAATTGGCATATTCATGTATTCTATTGCTTATTGAAGTAATAATGAAGTTACTGGCGGTCAGCAGTGAAGTAGACGGCGGTTTACCGCCAGTAGCCATCTTCTATTGAAACCCCTGGTGATGTGAAAAATGGGAATCTCTGGGTATGAGAAGGAAAATGTAAAATGTATTGGGCCAATGTCAATTCAACTCTTTTTTACATGGCACAAATAAACACATCTCTATGTTAATGCCCAAAAAAATACCAGAGCTGTATACACAATTTTTTTTCAAATCTATACTATACCTGTTTTTGACCCAATAAAAAACTAAAAATATCTCTGCAGACATTGTGTCTGACCATAGTTAGGAAAGCCGGCAAAACTCAAAGGAACCTCAAAGGAAAGAGCCACTCCATGGAAATCCTGTTATCATACCATCATCATTATTATTATTTTTATTAAAATTATTATTAACAACAGGGGCTCTCTGATGTTGCATGCAGCAGTCACATGATCGTGGACTTGCACACTCAAATCAAAGATGGCATCCAGCAATAAAAACCTATACTTATGGCGACCATCTTTTAGATATTTTTATGTCCGACCTACCCACCATGTTTATGAGGGGGTTGGTTAATAGTACCCGCAGATTTTCCAAGACAGCAAGATCAAGATTGAGGCTTAACATAGGCGGCGTAAGCAAAATTATTGGGGGGGGGGGGGGGGGGGGGGGGGGGGGGGGGGGGGGGGGGGGGAGTAAGAAAAAATATTGGAAATGCTTAAAAATTATTGGGGGAGGGCACTGTACAAAATATCAGAAACGTGAATTAGCCATAAAATTATTAGGGGGGCAAGTGCCCCAAAACTTTGAGATTGAGATGATAAAAAAGTGCTTCTTATACATTCACTGTAGTTTGAATAATTTGTAAGAAAACAAGATTTCTGAGACAGCTCTAAAATCAGAGATTTGAGAATCTCTAAGAACTTCACAAAATTCTGCATTTTACAAATGACCATTTGCCACCCCTTTTAAGCTTGAGTATGCTCCTAGGTTAATGGTATTTAATGCCCATTGCACCTGCCAACTCTCCAGATTTCGCGGGAGACTCAGTTTTTTACCCTTGGTCTTCTGGGTAAAAAATTTAAACTTTCCATATTATTTACTGTACAGTCTCCCAAAAAAAATCTTGCAATTTTCTCATACAGTTGTTGTATTTGAAACACAATCTCCAGTTCTGGAGCTTTCTGGGTTGGGAGGTATGCCATTGGGGTTTGGGTAACTTAATGATCAATAAAAAAGCGGGTATAAAATCAATAAAAAAATACCCAAGAAAATACAGAAACTAAGAATACCTGCAAAAACGAGTCTACCTCCCATCATGTTTATGCCCCTGGGATAAATAATTTTAATGCCATTTTGGCTTGTACCTTAATGACAAAAATGTGGGTGTAAAATTATTCAAGATATCTCATGCTTTGGGAACACCTGCCTCACATACTAGTTAGATGCAAAGAATCTATTAAATATAAAAATACATCCTAAATATAGCTTAGAAACATTTGGGAGCATTCACATAATGTATGGTTACTTAATTTAACTTGTTACTGATATATAGAAGTGGAGAATTGCTATTAAATCCTAATCTAGAAACACTTTCAAGTTATCAGAAACACTTAACTGGATAGTCACTTAATGTGGATAGTCTTTCTAAATTAATTCAAAATGTTCAATATAAAAATAGACAGTTATCTTAATTTTATCAGATGGGAGATCTTTCCTTAATTGCTTGTGGGGAAACAATTTGGATTAAAAATCAGGAGTTGTAGAAATTTACATAAGAATTAAAAATATATAGCAAAGAAAGCACCCTTTGACCACAAATTCAAAAATCAAGGATAACAACATCAGTCTTGCCCCCTAAAAATTTATACCTATTACAACATGATTTTATCTCTCTGATCTACACATTTGTAGTGAGCTAACATGATACAATTTCAAAAGTGTAAATCAAGTGCAACTTGGCAATGACTAAATTACTAACCCAATTGTTACTGCCCTTCCAAAATACCCACCAAGTGTCTGTTAAAAACCTCAAATCCTGTACTGGTTGTTAAGGTCAAAACTGAGAGTGGCTGCATGATCTAGTGGGATTTACTATTCTTATACCGGTATATAATATGCTAAGGAAAGTCAACTGTTTCCCTGCCAGCAGAGGCCTCTTTTCTCTGCTTTCGCTGGCTGAGGTTCGCAAGAAAAAGAGACCTCTGCCGTGGGTTAAAACTCGCTTTGTTTTGCCACAGTCCGCAACCTTGGATGGTTTGCTGACCGTTTCTTGAGCCCACTATATGCGCACGTATATCTACAGATATGTTTTCCGCTGATATTATTTGAGCCCCCTGACGGAAAACGTCTCACTCTGTAGATATACGTGCGCATATAGTGGGCTCAGGGAACGGTCAGCAAACCGTCCAAGGTCGTGGACAGCGGCAAAACAAAGCGAGTTTCAATCGAGGTCTCTTTTCCTCGCAAACCTCAGCCAGCGAAATGCAGAGAAAAGAGGCCTCTGCTAGCAGGGAAGTCTACTGTTCTCCTCCCTTCAAAGAAAAAACAGCTGAGCTAGAAAACATTAAAACCACACCGTTTCCACATATTACCAGAGAGGAGGTGTGCAATTTGTTTTTTATTCCTAGTAGAAGATAAAGTGGACGGAAGTTCTAATTGAAGCGTTTTCCTAAGTGAGAAGATCACATTCGCAAAGGTGCCATTTTTAGCCCTTCCACAGAAACCAAAGAATCATTAATTTCTTGCAGCCGAAAGCAACAAAGATGTCCAAACCTACTGGTATGCAATTTTACAATAGAACCTTCCATGGTTTTGTGATCTTTTCAAATCATCAAGTTGACGATAATCCATCCAAATCACTGAAAAGAGCACTTGAAAATTATAGACAAGTTTCAGTTTCAGGATGAAATGTTGGAAATTGTCCAACTTTTTCCTCCTTCAAATGAAAAAAACATTAAATTTGTGGCATCTCAGGGCTGTTTCATCCCTATTTTACAAAATTTTGCTATAAACTTGACAAATTTATTCAATTTCAGGTGCTCTTTTCAATGGAGTGGATGGATTTTCATCAACTTGCTGATGTCAAAATATCAAGAAACTGTAGAAGGGTTTAATGTTCTTACCTCTCTGCTACTGTCATTTTGTTAAGATCTTCAAATGTGACTTCACCACACCCGTCCTTCACATTAGAGCTGTGTGCTCGATCACGGTCCTCCTTCCCTGGTACGCAAGCATCCAAGGCATGCGTTAGAATGCAAAGCCCTTTGCTGTCAAACGCCTTGATGCGTTCTGAGTCCTCATAAGCTGTCAGCAGAAACAGCAACCTCAAATCAAAGCAGAAAATGTCTGCCGAGAGCTCTTTACCAAACCAACATTGAAGTCGGAACAGAAGTGCTTTGGTAATATTATAACTTATACAATGTTCCCTAGCCTCTCTGCTGTGGTATATGATATTACACAGGCATTTCAAAGACTCTGTCAGCACTGCACTCTTTTTGAGACACTTGTCATAATCCATAATCCCAACTCCTACGGCATCCTGGTTTCCAATTTTACATGTCAAAACGGCTTGATCTTTTTCTCTAGGTTTTGTTTCTTCGCCTTCGCTTTCTGGCGGATTTACGCCCTCGACATAAAGACCAGCTTTTATAAACAAAGTCCGGCAGGACTTCTCCGATGTCATCAAACCTAATCCGTTCCTATCCCGGCTTAAAATTCGCAATGCCGCAAGAGCGTACTTTTCGAAATCTTCCCCGCGATTGAGAGAGGCAAGTTCCTCCAAAATCACGTCTATAAAATTTCTCCGTAAAGAAATAT
This sequence comes from Scolanthus callimorphus, assembly GCA_033964015.1. Taxonomy (NCBI): domain Eukaryota; kingdom Metazoa; phylum Cnidaria; class Anthozoa; order Actiniaria; family Edwardsiidae; genus Scolanthus; species Scolanthus callimorphus. Next base: position 22,887,612 of record CM066917.1, read on the forward strand.
CGTCGGTTTGAAAAGAAAACGTCTTAGAGTGTTCATCACAGAACTCTTTTAGGAGTTTTCCCGACTGAGATTCGTCCCCAGATGTCCGTAAACGAGTAAAATTTCCTCCATAATAAAATCTTGTCTCACTTCGTTCGTAAAATGGTTGCGTACTAAAAATAGACGACGAAATCGACCGAATCAAAACAGTCGATTACTTTCCGGAAAGCGCCCGAATATCAATCGACTGAGAATTCCTATTCAATAACAAGCCGCCAATTCATTTTTGACCTAACTTTACAAGTAACACTTGGAGATTTTACAATGAATTAGGGAAAGATTTTAAATTATTTTAGCAATTTTACAGAATTAACAGTACCTAGCACCAAGTATTTCCATTATTTGGGTCTAAAGTTGCTGTTTTGGGGGATATTTTGCAGCCACAATGTCAGACACATGGTCAGACATTCAAGAACACAAGAGAAAACAAGAGAGTTTACGAGAGAGACTGCAAAAAAGGAGAAGGGAAGGCAAGGAATTGGCGTGGGAGACGCAGACGGTACGTATTGACTTAAATTTATTAATAATGACAAATTAGCGAATTGATATTGAAAAGAATCAAGATGAAGCAGAACATGAGTGAAAGGAGAGTTGAAGTGACACTGACAGTGCCAGCGACTGAATCCTGGGTGGGTGGGTGGGGGAACTACCCTAGCACCCCAGGTTTTCTTGACCAATGGTAAGCACCCAAGATGTTCTGAGGAGATATACATACATACATACATACACGTTTTATTTTATACGGTAAAAATCTTCAGTAGTATACAAACATGTAGTGGATAAAACAAATACATATTAATACTGATTTACAAGATTGCCGTGTGGGAGTCGAATAGTATGTCATAGGTATTCCATAATTTTTCGTTTGAACTGCCCAAGAGAAGATGCGGTACGAATATCGCAGGGCAGAGAATTCCAGAGCCAAGCCCCGTCGTAGCTGATCGCCCTTTTAAGGTACCCGGTAGTTTGTTCGAGGCTTGGGCAGATTTAATTTGGTTTTATGGTCTCTTAGTGTATACGGTGTGGTTCGGTTAATGAAGAGATCTCTTAAGTAAGATGGGGCAAGGTTATTTAATATTTTGAAGATTAGGATGGATTTGTGTTTTTTCCTTCTTATCGATAATTTGTCCCAGTGTAGGCTCTCAAGGAGTGCAGTTGCGCTACAGTCATAACTGGATTTGGTAATTACCCTGGCCGCCCTATTTTGGAGTTTTTGCATTTTGTCGGATAGTTTGGCACTACATCCATCCCACACAGGACTACAATAGTCAAAGTGGGGCTGGATGAGTGATTGGTAAATTAGGGTGGCTGAAGCGGATGAAATGAAAGGCCTTATGCGTTTGAGGGCACCGATAGCTGCAGAGATCTTTTTGGATTTTTCCTCAATATGATTGTCCCATGAAAGCCGGGTGTCATTGTTACGCCCAACGATTTGGCGGTGGTAACCCGCTTTATGGGATTATTGTCTATTTCGATATGAATATCGTCACTTAAGGTCGCTAATTGTTTTTGGCGGGAACTTATAACCATAAATTCTGTTTTCGCTATATTTAAACTAAGGCGATTAGACTGCAGCCATTTGTTCAGGTTCTTCAAGTCTGAGTTAATCAAGGTTTGAAGGTTATTGGTGGTATCCGCAACAAAGCTAATATTCGTATCGTCAGCAAACATCCTTGGCGAGCCTACACTGAGACAATTTGGGAGGTCGTTAATGTAGATAAGGAATAATAGGCAACCTATAATGCTGCCTTGAGGGACACCACACGTGATCGGCAAAGGGTTTGACAAATAGCCATTGACATTACATTTCTGGTTGCGATTGTTAAGGTAGGACTCAAACCACTTGAGGGTAGGGAGGTCAAAGCCATAATAACTTAATTTACGCAGAATAATTTCATGGTCTATTGTGTCAAAGGCTTTTTTGAGGTCTATAAAGACCACACCATTTAGGTACCCCTTGTCGATATTAACCGACCAGTTATTTGTGGCCTCAATCAAGGCAGTCAGGGTGCTATGTAAGGAGCGGAACCCTGATTGACAATTTGCAAGTAACTTATTATCGTTCAGGTACTCATACAGCTGATCATAGACTGCTTTCTCGAAAATTTTGGCTACAATAGAAATAACGGAAATCGGGCGATAATTATTCATGTCCGTTTTCTTTCCTTTTTTGAAAATCGGAGAAACTCTAGCAAGCTTCCAATCAGCTGGAAAAATACCCGAGCGAATTGATTTATCAAAGATTTTCGTGAGAGATGGCGCTATAATGTCAGCTGCCATTTTGAGGAGTTTACTAGGGATTTTGTCTAACCCGGTTGCTTTCCGTTCATTTATTTTACCTAAGAGCTTATTTACTTTTTGGACTGTAGGTGGTTTTAACGAAAATATTTTGTTTGTTGTTTGTAAGAAAGACTCTGGCTGCAGAGAAGATGAGGGAATTTCAGCAGCTAGTTTTTCTCCGACCGAAATAAAGTGAGAGTTGAAAGCGTGCGAGAGGTCTTTTGGTGAAGTCACCGACTCACCTTCAAATTGTACTTCAGATACTGCCATGGACTTACGCTGGCGTGCACTCAATTCATTAATTAAACTCCAGGTTTTCCGTGGATTTGCATTGTGTTCTTCGAGATTTTTTGTAAAATATTGACGCTTTGCTTCTCTTATTGCGTTATTTGTTTGGTTGCGCGTTTGTTTGAACTGATCCCATAACTTAGGGTTTTGTCTTTTGTTGCTTTTTTCTTTAAATAGTCTCTTTTGCGCATTAAACTAATTAGCTCGCTATTGATCCATGGGGACCTTTTGGTACTAACTCATTTGTTTTAAGCGGTGCGTGCTTGTTTGCGCATTCCATAAACTGATTTTTCCACCTGACCCACATTTCATTTGGATCATTGCACTCATCGGAGCTTTCCCATGAGATTAGTTCAAGGTCACACAAGAAGCTGCTTTTGTCGAAATTTCTAAAACTTCTAAATTCAATAGTCTGTGGGGCAGAGCGCTCATAATGACTTTTGCGTGTCATGTATACAACTGGGTGGTCACTGATACCGAGATGAATAACGCCTGAATCTGTAATTTTTTCAGGACAATTAGTAATACACAAGTCGATCAGACTTTCAGATTGGGGCGTAATTCGTGTCGGTTCAGTGATCAACTGAGATAGACCGTATATGTCAAATATTGTTTTCAATTTAGTAGCTCTTGAAATGATTTGAGGGGAGGTTGCTCCTGGCAACAAGCATGTGTTTATGTCCCCTGACAAGTAAAATTCTAAATTGAGAGTGTCTATTTTGGCGACTAGTTCCTCGAAATCGTGATAAGAACTAACTGGAGAATCTGGTCTGTACCAAGTACTGACTAAAATAGGCTTCGATCGAGGTTTTGATATTTCGATTGTTAGGAATTCAAGATTTTCGTGAGTTAAATCAGCACGTATCTTGTAGTTTAAATTACTACGGACGTAAAAACAAACACCGCCACCGTGGCGGGTTCGATCGAGCCTAATTAGTTCAAAACCTGGCAAATAGACTTCATTATCGTCAACAGAAGAATCAATTTTGGTTTCGTTAATAGAGAGTATATCGATCTTAACTGTGCTCATGAAAACTCTTAGTTCGTCCATGTGTTTAGTCAAACTATTGATATTTAGGTTTGCTATTACTAATCCGCGAGTAAATTTGCAAATTGGATTCAACTTACCATTAGTCGGAGATTCAGGGTTTTCATTAAGCGAACGCACAACCGAACTATTTGACTCCCAGGCGGCAATAATCTAATTTTTAGACATAAAACTAACGAATTTGCAGCTAAGATGGCTGTGCCGTGAGGTTAAGATGGAGTCCGCTTTCATTTAGATGGCGATCCGAGAGGATGTTGGTGTGAGTTAGAAGTTTCCACTCATTCTGTCGACAGAACTTAGCAAGGACTTTGTTAACTTCGCCAACCTTGGTCGCCAAATCGTCATCATCGGAGCGGGCGATGAGGGCGGATAGTGCAACTTCGATTTCTGGTGCTGCAGTCTGTACTTCACGTACAAGATCGACAATCTCTTCCGCACATTGCCTTGGACTTTCGGTTTCACGTAGGCTGTTTGTACCTACATGGAGAATAATTCTATCTGGAGCCTTTCGAAGAAGAGGTTTTACATGGTCCCTCATGTCTTGGGTCGAGCAGCCAGGAAAGGAATTTATTTTTACTTTACGTTCGCGTGTTGACATTTTGTGACCCTTCAAGTATTTGAGCATCGAGTCCCCGGCAATGATTGTAGTGGGTTTAGGATTGGGTTGGCCGGATGGAGGTTTGCTTCTAGGTTTCTTGGAGGTGTTTTTGTTGCTTTTGGATGGATCTTTGCTTTTAGGTTTGCTCATGTTTTTATCGACCGACTCGGCCTGAAAACCTGCCTGGGTCGCCTGAGAACCTACTGGTATGTCGACGAGGGCTTTTTGTTGGTGATTTGACGGAGTTCTTTGGACTTTATCATGTCGATCGCCTGTTGAAACTTCACTTTCCGTAACTACTAGCCTCATAGCCGTCACCAGACTCTTATTTTCATCTCGGAGAGTTTGAACTTCGCGCCTTAGACGAGTACATTCTTCTCTAAGTGCTTCATTTTGAGTTCGGAGGCCATCTTCTTTTTGGTTCGGAGTGGCGGGAGATTTTAAACACTCGTTGATGTAATCGAAGAGGTCGGATTTCAGTTTGGAAAGATCCATTTTTGTAATAAAATTGCTCTCGCTATCTTTATCCCCAAGATGGACGACTGAATGGTTTCCTCCCTGGAGAGCCGAGAAATCAAGATCCAAGCTTTCATCTCGTGTGTTCTGTTGGCTCATGGCGTCGTCTTCCAGTTCGGGTTGTGTCAACGATTTATCTTGCGATTTACTGCCAGATCGTGTCTGCCTCATTCCGTTAAACGGTATTAGGATGGTTTAGTATACAGAACTAATAAGATAGCGAGTGAAAAAGTTTTCAGGTTATGTTTCGCAAACGTAGTAGTCGGGAGCTGAAAAGGACGCGTCCGTTCAGCTCGAGATGGAGATTTTTAGAATCTGTATGGAACGCTTGGCGATGCAACAAAAATCATTCTGATTGGCCAATTTGAGAGTAAATCAAGGGCTCTATGAGCCAACTCATTCATGAATTTGGAATTAGTGAATGGATAATTTTTCAAATGTTGAAATACTCCCTGGGGGAAGACTCCCCTATTTTTGGGGCAGCCTCTGGTACCTTTTAGGGGTAAAATTTAGATGTAGTGCATACTCTCACTTCTTCAATTAGTTTTCTTCTTTCGACTTTTTGTAAATTCTTTGGTGTTAAAAATACTTGAACCTGGAAAGTACTTGAAAATCGTTCTCGCTTCCGGCCTCCATTATTTAAAATACCCATGATGCTTTGTCGTCTAGATGCTTTGTCGTCTAGATTGACCCAGATAAATTGCAGAGCTTTGCTATCTTTCGCTGTTTGGCGCAATGTGTTGAGCGTCAGGTTGCAAATTGAAAGGTTACGGGTTCGACTACAGGCTGGGCGCGCATTATGATTTCTTTTTCTTTTATTAGGAATCGTGCAAGTGTCTCTAGATTACAATCGCTAGAAATTGCTTGAAGTAAATCGAATCGCTAGAAATTGCTTGAAGTAAAATCGAATCGAAATTGTGCTAACGCAGAAGTCCCACATCATACCAATACTCCTTCATTTGCGCTGCGCGCGCATGAATGAGTAAAAAAAGAGAGTAAGAAATCGGCTGGAAGTGACATCCAACAACACAAGCTGCAACAAGCCCACATGAAACCCTAACTCAATTTACGACAGGAAAGAAGGCAAAATATATCCACTTCTTGCAGGGAATCAAATAAAATGCTTGTTTCTCTCCAGGTATTGCCACACCTCCCCCAGGCTCACCCCAGGCTCCAGATGAGAACAACAGCATCAAAGCTGCTCCTGATGGTGCTAAAGTTGACTCAAGGCTCTTAGAGAATAGCTTGATAGAATGTCTTTGGGACTCAACCTTCATACTGCCAGTAGATTCCATCATTATCACCAACTATCTACTAAAGAAGGTATGGAACATGAGAGCTTAAAGGGATCCCCTGCTGGTTAGCCTTTTTAGACTCAAGTGACACTTTATCAACTCACAGATAATCCACAAGGCTTTAGGATTGAAAAGAACCCCAATTAGTCTGATGCGACTCATTTCACTTTGACAAGATTCTGATTTGAATTTTGCAGGTGCCGCCATCTTGGAAATGTGATGTCACTCTTGTGCTTAAATGATGTATTTCCATGAATGTGCCGAAAGAGGCTTTGCTCACTACACAATAAACAGAATAAGAGCACCAAGAAAACCATTTCTATGTTGAGAGGGTAAAAAGAAGAAAATTGATTTAGGAAAAGCTGTTTACGCCGTCCTCATTAACATCAGGCACAAGAGGGACATCATGTTTTCAAAATGGCGGCACCTGCTAAATTCAAATAAGAATCTTGTCAAAGCTAAATGATCAGTCGTGTTGGCCTAATTGGGTTTCTTTTCAGTTATAAAGTTTAGTCGAATGTGTTTGAGTTGAAGTTTCCTGTGGGCTTGAAAAGGCCAAACAGCTGGGGTTTCCTTTAACATACAGTATTTATTATTTACCTTGTTGGTTTTTAAAAAATAATTTATTGCGTTCTCACCCACCTGATCTCCCCTCACGGTGAACAAAGGATTGTTTGCCAAAACGAAATGTTCCTAGGTCCAGTGAAAGATACCCAAACATTCCCAGTTTTGGGAAGCAAAAGATAGAAGATTAGATCATTGTTCAAGTCAAACCCAGTTTGCATTTGACATTAATGCAAGATTTTCTGAGGAGACGGAAACATTTTTATGTCAATGGCAATCTGTTTGGAATGCTAGGCAATGCAACAAACATCATTCTGATTGGCTCATTTGAGATAAAAAAATCAGTTGGATACATAGAGCTCCCAATCTCAGCACCTTACAGGGAGGGGGGGGGGAGGGGTCTGGTGACAGCCATTTTGAGCACCTTCACTGATTGGTTGAGACAGTGTGCTTGCGTACATGGAACATTAGTTTAATCTCGCTTTAAAAAAATGTATCTGCCAAATAATACTGACGTTCCTTTGCTGGTAATCTTTACAACCCATGCCTTCAACTTATATGTTAGCCTGCTCGCAGGCGTTGGAGAGTAGTTTTAGGTTGAGAAACACGAGTTTGCTATCACTTGGCCACCCTGCCCCCTCCCTCTGTCACAAATCCAAGATGGCGGCCAAGCGATAGCAAGCTCGCATTTCTCGAACTAAACTACTCTCCAACGCCTGCGAGCAGGCTACTTATATGTTGTACAAGTACATTTGAGGTAATTTTCTCATACACATGCATCAATGGCTACTGGGTATCTCTATCAATGGTCCATCATCAACACAATTTCTCATATGAAAAATCAGCCATCTTGAATAGAAACAAAGCAATTAATCAATCAAATTTAACAGCAAAAACAACATCCCACAAAACATAGGTAGCCAATTGGTGATGGGCCTTTAAAATTAATTAGGGAACCACTCCTAACCCTCAAAATAATGGAATATTTTTTCTTCCAGGAAAATGCAGGTAATCCTAATAGAGATGCTGTGCAGAATTTGCTAGAGAAGTTTGCAATCCAAGATTTTGTATGGTAAGCAACGGTAGACCAGTCTAATATGTCTGCATCTAAACCCTGTGCTCCTGGTTCCATCATAAGTGACCTCTCACACAAAAACCATACCTAACGACTCACAGGGAGCCCATAACGAAATGCTAGCACCTCACTTGCGGATAGCTTGCAGCTTGCTAATGGAATGCTTGCGCCTTGCTTGTGGAAATCTTGTGGCTCAAGAAAACAGATTCAGTTGCACCTTCAAGTTGCAATAGAACCATTGTGGCTAGACTGCTAGCAGCCCCTACTTTGGTGCACCAGGGGCGTAGCCAGGGGGGTTCCAGGGGTTCCGGAACCCCCCTCTCCCGCAGCGGAACCCCCTCGCCTCTGTTCTAGATCGACTTACTACTAAATTGTAAATATTTAATAGACAACAAATAAAAGCTCCAATAAAATGTAGCAAATTTCTTGAAACGCTAGTTTTTCCCCCGAGATCTATGTGGAGTTTTTTATTTTTTGAATTTTGGAACCCCCCTCTCATAAGTGCTGGCTACGCCCCTGTGTACCCCCAATGAAGTGCATGTGAACCCCCGACGAACGCCAGAGGAGTGCCGAAGGCGCATGTACTTCTCTGGGGAAGCGCCAATGTAGGGGCTGCTAGCAGTCCAATTGTGGCATGTGGCATGTGATCCATTATGGATCAACTTTTAGCATCTCTTTTTTTTCTGTCAAATCAATCAGTAGCAAAAATACTAAGTTCCCAACTGATATAAAATAATTATACATAACATAGAAAAGCCAAGATTGACTGATTAAGTAAAAGGGGCTTCCACTATCATTGTCTGGGGAGTCTGCCTCCAAATATCTAATGAAAAGTAGCCAGCAGTGAAACTTGAAGTAGTCGATGGAACTCTTGTGGTTTTTAACTGTTTTGAAAGCACTGAAATAAAATGATTGACTAGTTTGACATTTTGTTTGATCTAGATGGATTAGTTCAGATTTGCTGATTCATGTCCCACATAAAGACCCTGTCAAGGTTTTTCTTATTTTGAATGAGGCCTTTGAGAGAAAATTGTATATAGTGATCATGAAAAAACAAATGAATAAATTACATTAATAAAAGAATCAGTTGCTCCGGTTATGACTACCGTATGCATATTGGAAAATACTGTAGCCACACTCTGTGACTTTGTCTCAATGACTACTTGACAATAATTGATCCATTTTGAAAATGGAGTAATGTTTGGAAACAATTCTTTGAACAAAATAATTTGCATCATATAGTGTAGACTTCTGTCTAAGTACTGTTTTTGATATCTGATCTAAAAAAATCATTTCTTACAACACCAAACATCTAAAATGAGTCCTGAAATTTGTCCAAATCCATACAATTTATATAGGCTGACAGCACCATTAAATGAACATCAACAGCCAACACCATTTCTTCACCACTTTGAAAATTATTTCTCAGGCTTCCTTGGGAATTTCTTCTTGGTCTTATCGGCAATTCTTTATTTTATCAAGGCCTTTCAAAAAATTCTACAAACAAGGAAGTTGGTTTAATTGTAAATTCTATGTAAAGGTTTGTTTCCTTTGTGTCAAAATTACTTGATTTCTTGGAGGATTTCCTCTTAATTCAATTGCAGAGATGCCAACATTCGACCTTTAAAATGCAAGAGATGGGGTATACATACATTTTTCTACCCCTAAATGTCCTTGTTGTATGAAATACCTCAACAAGGAGATTTCAACTAAATGTGGGAGAACGGTAGGTAAGGGTAAAATGCACAAGTCTCCTGTAAAATACAGGAGAGTTGGCATCTCTGCTATTGCCTGGAGTAGCTATTGTTAGACCATTCTCAAGCTCCCCGGCTCATCACCTCTCGAGGGAGGCTCTGGTGACATCCACCGACGCATGCGTAAAAGAAAATGGTGGTTTTATGCCTCACAATTACTTTAAGAGCATTCAAGTGGAAGGCATAGGTTGAAAAGACGAAATAGGAAAGGAATGGCAGTGTTATTTTGATAGATTTTATAAAGCGATATCCAAGCTCTCAAATGGATGTCACCAGAGCCTCCCCTGCGAGGCGACAATGTTGTTAGACTTGCCACAAGTCGACCTCTCTAAGGAGACTAACAAAAGTGAGCAAAGCAATTTAAAGAGCCCTAGTCAGCCACTCCTTCTTTATTGTTTTCAGTCGATATGAAACAACGAATTACGTGTAGAAATCTTGAAATAGTCTTATAAAAACAAAGTTTTATTATTCATTTATCGAATTCAATCGAAAATATTGCACTACATCCCCTAAATCAGCCGATGGAAATGGATGCTTTCTCTGTCTCGGTATGTTGCTAGGATGACAAAATGGAGGCTGACAGAGGCTCTTTAAAGAGTCTAAGCTATTGTTAACAATATAATCATTTTAAAACTGTGATTATTCTCTCTAGCATCAAACCTGGAACAGCTCAAGATGGCAAACCATGTATCATTGTGACAGAGAAGACCACTCAAAGGTGATTATCATGTGTTCTTGTAAGAATTTTATTGGTTGATATCCCCCCCCCCCCCCAGGGGTTGATCCATGGAGTAATGGTCTAAGTTACGGTAGGCTAAGACTCAATTAGACCAGAGAGTTTGATTGATGGAAGAGGGAAGCACGGTTGGCTCAGTGTTACGGCGCTGGGTCTCTCACCGCTGTGGTTCGACTCCTGGCCGGGACAGAGGAAATTTTCTTTCTGTTCTGGTCTCAGTCGAAATTGGTTCATATTGCGGGTTGAACGTTGTTCTACTGTGTTTCACGTCTCTATTCTACCCAGTTTCAGGGGGGACGTTAAAGAACCACTGGGGACGTAAAAAACCTCTGGCAGTGACCACCCTCAGTGTCTCTGCTTATGACCGCTTGGCTGCCAGTGGTGCCAGTGGGACCCAGCGCAATTCAGCTTACGAGCTGCAAGTCTGGGGAGTCGGTTACACAAATCTCATTTCTTTGTCTTAGTCTTAGTCTCTTGAAGTCGAACGCGAGAGTTCGCAGAATACTCAAAACAGCTGAAAAATATTTTGTTGCTTTTACAGCTGGATGCCGTTGCACAGGAGCTAAACATATCAGGTACGGATCATGGGAAAATCTCAAAACAAGATTTAGAGGATTTGAAAATAGATCACCTCAGAATTTCTAAACACAACTCAAACTTCTTGGACAGCAGCTCTTCCTCTTAGGCATGCGCAGTGGGACATGAACAGGGTAGGGTCATTTTTTTACCAACCACTTGGTTGAGGGTCGAAATTGTTTTCCTTTTTTTATTTTCAAAAACAGGAGCTCTCCCCCCCCCCATTTAATAATGACCTCTCCCTTTTTTATCCATCAATATAAGATTAGCAAACCCACACTGCACTATTTACCATACACTTTGTACTTCAGATGTTAAGGTACCCTAGCTAGATTACAGGGTTTGTCCAAGCGTTCTGCTTAAATCGATCGTAGAATATGCTTCCCGGCTATTTGTCCGAAGCGTTAAGGCCCGTTCACACTTCACGTACGCGTCAATTCAAAATCACTAATGTAAACTACAAGGTGCAACTCGGCGCCATCTGCCGCGATTTTTGTCGTGGGATGTCACGGAGATTTCAAACATGCTCCAAACTCTTTGGAACTTGATGCGATTTGATGAAAAGAGAGCACAAAAAATCGCACAGGAGTTGAATTTCGTTTACACAAGAGGGTTGGAATTGCAAAATACGCAGTGTAAACCGGCCTTTAGAGAGAATTCAACCCAAAAGTTTTGAAGCATTTCCAGCAGTCATTGAAATGCCTCAACACTGCTAGAAAACCCTCATTTGTTTTTTTTTAGCATTTTGTGGAGAAATCAGCCAAATCTTTTCTCTTATGTCATAAGCCTTGTGAAAAATGGTGTTTCTTGTCATGAACAAACTAGACCGCGCGCGCTCCAGATAATTGTACCAAAAGTGCATTACTGAGAGGCCCTAGAGTTAGCTAGTTTATCATCATTCGAGGACCGCAGGAGAGTGTATTGCGCCCTCGTTTTGTTGATAGCCTTCGCGGTTTGGCTCTGCGCGTTGTTTTCAGGGGCATCCAACGATACAATGATGCAAAATAGCTAAAATGCCATTATAAGTCATTGCTGAGGGTATACAAATGACTGTAAATTGGGTATTTTCAATGCCTACAAGTTGTGTATCTGTTCGCATTTCGTAGCTGAAAGTGATGGGATGCGAATTTTTTTCCGAAAATGCCAGGGGAAGAACTCTATACGAAAACTCTAGGTGACCTATTTAATAGCCTGAGTATCAGGCGGAATTTTATTTTTCTGTAAGAAAATGAGAGAGGAAAAACCTTTTTAACGGCAAAATTACCCCCAAAACTAGTAGAATTTCACCTTTTGTTCAATGCGAAACATCCAGGGGATCTTAAATCTACTACAATTCTGAAGCGAAAATTTCAGCTTTCGTAGCGCCATCCGAACAGATATTTTACCGAAGATGATCGTCGGGTGCCCTTTTGTTCTCTTTGTTATCTTCTCACTCCCAACCCCCCCCCCCCCCCCCCCCCCCCCGGACAAGCCAAAATAACTACGCGAATAATGACATGCGACCACGCGCGTCGCGTTCGAGGAACTTATGCGTAATGTTTAACCATCATGCCAATGAAAACATACATACTTTTTGCGAAAAGATAATAAACTTAATAATCCAATATGAAAGACAAATCGCTTGTTCAATTTTGTAACCATCCAGTATTTAGACTCATTACCTTATAGTTATATGTGCGCAATGACCTGTAAGATATCAATTTCGATATTTTTAAACTTGGGGACAATCAAGAAAGAATTTCAATATATCGAAATCGGTCTGAATAAACAAATCTATCTATCCCTCTATCTTTGAATTCAACAAAAATTCAAGGCCTTTGAAGAAACACGAATTAATGGTGGAGGCGATGTATTAGTTACTGCCTTTATTTGTCCATCGTATCCACAGCAAATAAACCACGCCTTAGCAACGCCATCGTAACCACAGCAAACAACCACGCCTTAGCAACGCCATCGTAACCACAGCAAACAAAACGCGTCCTGTGTAAAAATCATTAGTTACTGCCTTCATTTGGCCATCGTAACCACAGCAAACGAAACACGCCTTAGCAACGCCATCGTAACCACAGCAAACAAAACACGCCTTAGCAACGCCATCGTAACCGCAGCAAACAAAACACGCCTTAGCAACGCCATCGTAACCACAGCAAACAAACCACGCCTTAGCAACTACGTTTCGCCACCCTAAAACAATGATAAACATACGGATAAACATATCATCTAAGAACAGAACATCATCCTCTGTCACAACCACACCTTAGCAACTGTATGTGTGCTCTAGCAACCTTTTGCCAGGCCTCTCGATGGGATAATATATAGCTTTAAAACCTGCTCCGTTGCTTTAGTGAATAACCGTGAATTCAAGAAGAAAAGATTTTAATCTTAAAAGCAGCTATGGATTTTCAAGAAGAAACCGTTGACATTTCAAGAGCTTGGGACAACATTGGAGGTAAGTTTAATTGCTATTATTGTGTATTTTCAAGTTTAAAGGGGTTGTCACTGTTGTTTCAGCAAAATGTTATAGAATGAGACATTCTATCCCTGTTCCAATTGTTCCAATTTTCGCTGTTCTAGGCGCTTTTTATGACGTTATTTCGCAAGTTTAAAAAATACAGGCACACATCTATAATCCCTTCTAAATATTGAAAAGGACGTTACTCATCATAATTTTAAAGATAACAAAAGAAATGTATGCTATTGTTTAAAGGAACGCTTTTAGCTCTGTTTTGAACTTGACGACGTCGGAAAAAGCACGTATTTTACCGTCGAATTCGTAGTATCGCGATGAGTGAAAGGCAAGATCCCGATTTCGTTTGGGCGATTCTGCGCTGTCAATCAAAATATAAGTCACAATGAAAACCAGATTTCGCACTCGTGATCTAAAATTCCAGAGTAGCTCTATAGGTAAATCCATTACCCGATGAGGGAATTCCACACTAAATCTCACGCGAAAAATCGATATCGCCCGAGTCGCGCAGCGACAAGGGCGATATCGATTTTTCAAGTGAGATTTAGTGTGGAATTCCTGAGTCGGGTAATGGATTTCTTTGAATCCCATGCCGGAGGTTTTATTGAATTAATAATTTACAAAAAAGTATTTACGCGCGCCAAGGAAGCCATTGCCAAACTGTTTCAATTCCAGGAAAATGCAACTTAAAAATCACTTGTTGCGAAGTGTCTTCGTTGACGAAAAGACGTTTCATACAGTGTTTGACAGAGTTTAAACTTTAGAAAGTAATTGTTCTCGCTTTCTCGCTTGATAAATTGTAAATTGTCGTGTTGAAATTTAATTTCGTGGGTGTCCTGTGTTTTCATTGAATTCTACTTTGCAGCCATGTAATTCCACAAAAAATCTCCCTCGATTTCAGCCAATCAGCACGCGGGATAGAGTCATAGCATGGGATTCTACTCGTAATTCTATCGGAAGTTTCGTGCACGCCATTTTGTACGGTCAAGTGAATTCTGCAGTAACGGAGAGCTTTCCACAATTTGGGGGTAGCAACAGAAAACGTTTGCTATCGCTGGCCATTGGTTTTCATGTTATTTGTAGGCTCAACAAGACGTGGTCTCTGGCAGCTCAATAACCAGTTCGGCGTTATGCCAGTTCGGGAATAGCCGTATTCACACTAGAGGACGGAAAACTCGTCATGACGGGTTTTTCGTCTGACAAGCTTTCCGTCTGATATGAATTCAGACGATTTCCCGTCAAAAATCCGTCTCGTCCCGGTTTCACACTAAGACGAATTTTCCGTCCGGACGAAAACTCGTCTCAGACGAATTTTCCCTCTCTAGTGTGAATACGGCTAATAGCTGTATTCATACTAGAGACGGAAAACTCGTCTGAGACGTGTTTCTCGTCAGAAAACGTTCCTGCTTTATGTCAATTCTGCTCGGAAGCACTTGCTTGTTATCTATCTAAACTTTCTTCTTCAAAAAAATTGTTTTCACGTGATCACAGAAGAACAGGGAACCATATTCAAGGCGAGAAACTCGTCTCAGACGAGTTTTCCGTCTCTAGTGTGAATACAGCTATTATGGCTAATGTCGATGTGCTCCAAAAAGTAGAAAGTTACAAAGATCCATGTTTGAGCTGACAAAGGTTTTGGCGAGTCCTTGAAAAACGTAATAAAAAACTTGAAAAGATCTCATGCCGAGAAGGGGTATAGTCAACCCTTTTGCCATCATGCCTTACTGAGTTAGCATCATCTAATTTAAAATGGCCAGAAATACATCAAAAGACTCGGGCTCGCCCCGAAAGGCTCGGGGCTCGGTGGCTCGCAAAATAGCAACCCTCTACTAGAAAGGCTTCTAGTAAAAAACTTCATACAAAACTCTCCATTTGTGACGTCCTACAATTCCGTCAATATTTTAATCAAATTACACGTAATTTCCTGAAACTGTTTATTCTGATGTAATGTCTAGAAAAGCATTATTTTTTACTACATTTACTGTTTATTTTGTCTTTAACTAAAAAACTGAATTATGCTAACCTTGCACTTGTTTGAAGTTGGCTTTCAGTCACAGACACGCCGGCGAGTATTCACCCTACTCCAGCGAATCCAACTAGAAGCTCTGTTCTGCAACGTTCCATACCCAAGCGCTTTCGCTTACAAAGAATTGGCTGAGAGATTTGGTGTTTCTGTTCGTTCATTGAAGGTATGAATGGTCAGAAACTGAAACATTTTAGGCTGTCTTCTTTATGTTTTGACGACCTGACGAAATAGGCGATATTTAACTCTGTGCAATGCATGATTAACGCTGTTCAATGTGTTAAACATGCACTGTTCAATACATGTTTAACGCTGTGCAATGCATGTTTCACGCTGTTCAGTGCATGTTTAACGCTGTTCAATACATGGTTAACGCTGTTCAATGCTTGTTTAACGCTTTTCAATGCATGTTTAACGCTGTTCAATATATGTTTAACGCTGTTCAGTACATGTTTAACGCTGTTCAATACATGGTTAACGCTGTTCAATGCTTGTTTAACGCTGTTCAATGCATGTTTAACGCTGTTCAGTGCATGTTTAACCCTGTTCAATACATGTTTAACGCTGTGCAATGCATGTTTAACGCTGTGCAATGCATGTTTAACGCTGTCCAGTGCATGTTTAGCGCTGTTCAGTGAACGCTGTTCAGTGCTTGTTTAACGCTATTGAATGCATGATTAACGCTGTTCAGTGCATGTTTAACCCTGTTCAATACATGTTTAACGCTGTGCAATGCATGTTTAACGCTGTCCAGTGCATGTTTAACGCTATTGAATGCATGATTAACGCTGTTCAGTGCATGTTTAACCCTGTTCAATACATGTTTAACGCTGTTCAGTGCATGTTTAACGCTGTCCAGTGCATGTTTAGCGCTGTTCAGTGAACGCTGTTTAACGCTGTGCAATGCATGTTTAGCGCTGTCCAGTGCATGTTTAGCGCTGTTCAGTGAACGCTGTTCAGTGCATGTTTAACGCTGTTGAATGCATGTTTAATGCTGTTCAATACATGTTTAACGCTGTTCAGTGCATGTTTAGCGCTGTTCAGTGAACGCTGTTCAGTGCATGTTTAACGCTATTCAGTGAACGCTGTTCAGTGCATGTTTAACGCTGTTCAGTGCATGTTTAACGCTGTTGAATGCATGATTAACGCTGTTCAGTGCATGTTAACTTTGTCCAAATCACTGAAAACGTAACTTCTCCCGAAAATTGTCTATTGTTTTTGTAAAGCCTATTGCAATTCTTCCCTGTAGGTAAATCTTTTCGGGCCCGAGTATTCTCTTCGAAAGTGGGCCGCTGGACATCCGGCTATAAGCTCATCAATAACCATTTTATTTGTATTTGTCAGATCTGGTTCAAAAATCGACGAGCCAAAAACCGGAAAACTCATCCTAATGCTCCTAAGCAACGCTTGCGCAGAACAACTCATGAAGGGTGGGTTCCAAAATCAGCCAATCAGCAAAGGCCCTCAGATGGCTGCCACCAGAGCCTCCCCTGCGAGGTGACGACAGAGCCGCTGAGGAAAGGAACTTTCTACGCATGCCCAAACGTTCAACATCAGCCAATGAGCGACGGCTCTCAAATGGCCGTCACCAGAGCCTCCCCTGTGAGGGGACGAGCCGAGGAGCACTGGGTACGAGAGTGCCCCCACAATCCCACCCCTGACACCCAGCTCCAGCCACAGGAAACCCGCCCTACTGTTATCAAGCTAGCTCCGAAAACAATGGCAATACATACCGCAGGCGCATGCCACTATCCTCTGCAGCCCACTGTGCTATCACGCATGCGTGGCACCACTAGGCGTGAGCCCAACGACGGCTTGTTGCTGGACAGCAGTGTTGGCCCTATTCAATCCTCCGGATGGATAGCTTTGCTGTCGACGACTAACGAACCCAGCCACAACACATTACATCATGGGCTCCCTGTGGAGGTTATGGCACCACCTTGGCAGTACATCAATAACCAAACAGCGTTTGAAGTTTACGAGCGGCCGCTCAGAGGCCCAATGATTTCAACTGAAGCCTTTGCAACAGTGCAGCCGTGTCTTGATTATGGTCATGAGGGATAATAGATCCCGAATTACACAAGCCGTTTATACGCTTCTTTATGTACATTATTCTCAACAAAGTATCTTGATAAGGACACAGAACTTACAGTTGAATGGCGTCCTACCTTCTTATAGAAAATAGCATTTCGAGTTTTCTATGAGTCGAACAGATAGTTATCTAAATTTATTTTCGAATATTAATTATTTCTCTAGCTATTTTTTCCATCATGATATTTATTATTTATGTTATTTATTACTAGTATTTGGTAATGTGTGTTTTTAACTCATGGATGTCCGAAGGACAGGAACGTGTTATACTAAAGGAGGCGAATAGCGTTGTCGTTAGCACGGCTAAAAGGGTCTGGGAACTAAATTACGGCTGCGCCCGCGATCTCTTACCACAGGAAACCCATCAGACCGGAATGATGACAAGCCATAGACTAGGCTAGCCAGAGGACCACCAAGTCTTCTTAGTATTTAATTCAAGATAATGTGTACATCACTGACTATCAGTTTTAACTTTGTGCATTGACTGCAAAAAGTGGCCGTTATCACGCAAAATTGATTAATAATATTTAATAGTTATCAGAAAATGAAATCCAGTATTCAATTCTACACATCCGTATTAGTAAAATTGCAAAGTTTGGTAAAGGTTGCTTGAATACTGAATGAGATATGAATTTTGAAAACTTCGTATTCTGGCCCGTATTTTTTACAAGAAATGTATGGGAAAATACATCGAAACGAGACTGGACGGGCATGGATGCCCGTCCAACCTCGACTTGACGTATTTCCCATACATTTCTTTGTAAAAAGTAAGCCAGAATACGAAGTTTTGAAAATTCATATATCTCATATATCTTGAAGCAATCTTCACCAAACATTGCAATTTTACTAATACGGATGTATAGAATTGAACATTGGATTTCATTTTCTGATAACTATTAAATATTATTAATCAATTTTTCGTGTTAACGGCCTATAGTATTATAGTTGATGGCTCGCCATCCACGAGTTCGCCATTGCGGCGCTTTGATTTTGTTTTGTGTGCGTGTGTATTATCCCGATGTTTGCAAAACTTTTGTTAAACTCATCGTCTCAGATAAGTTGGGGTAGGTACTGGAGCGCTTGCAAGGTACACCCTCCAAGCAAGCGCTTCCCGAGAAACCATGGAAACCAAGCCACAGCTCCCCGCCCACACTGGAGTACCAGTCACACTTAGAAGTGACTCAGTGGAATTATACATACCAAAAGCTCATGAGCTTTTGTACATACCTAGACCCATCTAGCGGCGGATGGGAGGGAAACAATTTTCTAGAGGCAAGCACGAGTTTCTAGCTGAACTGGAAGTACAACCAGGTCAAAGGCACCCGAAGTGACGGGGAGTCCCAACGCACCCTGCAGGGGCAGATCCAAGGAGCGCACGCTCGACTCGGTTTAACTCCGATAAAATTATTCTCATTTTGTCTGCATCAAAACTTGTACCTGACTCCCTGGGACTTTTAGCTCTAGTTATTTCAGGGATACAGTACCCATAATTATAAGGACTAAAAAAAAAGTAAGTGTATTTCAATACTGTAGTTGTTGCTTTGAGTAATAAAGAATTGTTGTTGTAATTGTTTTAGTATTATAGTATTAAGTAAGTAGTATAAATTACACCGTTCTAATCGGGCTGGCGAAGAACCGTGAAACACCGAACATTAATATTCATTATTGAAGCACACCCGCAAGGCAGGGCATGCTTATTACTATCGAAATCACTAAAGCGTGTGTGTGCATGTTGTGTGACTTTGTGACACGTTCACTGCGCAGGCAATTCGAGGCCTTATCACGGTTTTCGCCGCCATTTTGTTGGGTAGGCAAGAAGTTCAAAATCCCACATAAACTCTGCAAATGTGAAGTGAAATCATTGCGAAAATATTGCACATAGTCTCGTTGCGTACTTTTTTGTTCATGACATTCTGTGACGTCATCTGTGTATCTATTACAGTACACACGCACGCAAAACGAGATCTATTTGTTAAAGTTTACTGTTTAAGTGCCCATTTTCCGTTTATTCATCTCAGTTACACAATTCGCCTTTGTCACGCGCCGCCATTTTGTTTCCAGAATGACCCAGCAAAGCAGAAAAAAGTAATGAGCCAATTAACTTTTTGGTTCTAAGACAAATAAGGATTACTTTTTGGTAGCTTGGTCAACTTTTGTACCATAAATCCCAGCATGAGGCTTCGCTATCCAACATGAGCAAAAACCGGGCCCTTCTTGGCCTCGTTTCCATGCTGAATAAATCGGCTGAAAAACTCAAGATGGCGCTTGTGTGACAGAGGTGAATGTAAATGTAAAAATGTAAATGTCTGCGACCGACTCCCCAGACTTTCAGCTCGTAACCAAGCGGTCATCACAGGCACTGAGGGTGGTCACTGCCAGAGGACTTATTACGTCCCCAGCGGTTCTTTAACGTCTCCCCTGATACTGAGTAGAGTAGAAAGGCGAGACGGGACCTCGGTTTATTAGGGACTTTAAGATGTGACAACGGCAAAGAACAATACACTTGATTGCAGAGTACAATGCTCGCACGTGCAAATCCATAAAGTCAAATGCATTTCAACCGTTTTCTGAACTGCGACGTGAAACTGTCATGTTTTACGCTCTGGTGAGAACGGCAACGTGGATGACGATTTTGCTGTATTTTTGTCTCATAAGATTGAGAATGGATGCGGATCTGATGTTATCAAGGTTAAAATGCAAAGGAAAATTGGAAACGGTTGATGAATATTGAGAAATGTGAGGAAACCAGTATACAAAAATTTTAGTGAGACGTCGCCGTTCCCGTTGCCGTTGTCGCATCTTAAACTCCCTATTGTCTCATCTGAAAGACGTGAAACACAGTAGAACAACGTTCAACTCACAATATGAACCAATTTCGACAAAAAGACAATTTCCTCTGTCCCGGCCAGGAGTCGAACCCGGACCACAGCGGTGAGAGACCCAGCGCCGTAACACCGAGCCAACCGTGCTTACCCTAAAATGGATGGACGTATGCAGGTAATTTGCTTTTCCAGGGAATGATATTAATTACAATTTCCATTGATTTTTCAGATAAAAAGACTTCCAAAAGAGAAAAAGAGAAAAGTGAGTTCAAACTAATAAGTAACAAGTGCATGCAGCAATTTCGAAGACCTCCTTGGCTTGGGCGTAATATTTTCCCATTTCAGATCACGTGGCATTCATTTGAATAATCTTTCTTTGTTTGGGTTGCTTCCATATTCATATATCGTTCGGTGCGTAGCAGAAAAACAAAGAAAGAATACTCATGGGAATGCCAAGTGATCTGAAATGGGAAAACATTACGCCCAAGCCGAGGAAGTTTTTTTGCTGGGATGATGGTTCATATATGTAAATGAGCACTAAGTCAACAGAATGGAGATAAGGAATTAACCTTGTGTGAAAGCTAAAGTGCTGATGAAATATCCCGTGTGCTTATGGGCGTTAGGCCCTAGTAAGCGGAGAAAGAGAAGACAGTATCTAACCCCAAGAGGGATTTGAACCCATGATCACCGGAATAGACGTCCGATGCTCTACCAGCTGAGCTATCCACCTATTATACCCCGACCTGCTACCAGACTGACACGGATAGCCCAGCTGGTAGAGCATCGGACGTAAAATTCCGGAGGTCGTGGGTTTTCCCTCTTTCTCCGCTTACTAGAGCTAACGCACACATGGGATATTAGCACTTTAGCTTATACATAAGCTTAATCCCTTAGTTCCTTTTTTAAGGGCGTGTTTTAGAGATCCCGGCCTTTACCACACCCTCGGGCAACCTTAACGTTGCGTCACTATACTTTAATACAGCAGATTTTGTATGACTGCGAAAAGTACCGCGACAAAGTTGTATTGTGCCGTGACCGTGGCGCGACTACGCGATTTCATTCCGTATCTACAGCAGGCCAGGTTCCGTGCGCTGACCGCGACAGTACCGCGCCGTGTCGCCGCAATTTTTCACAGTCATACGAAATCTGCTCTATATACATTTTCACGCTCCGTCATCGGACGCAAGTTCTTTAACGCTAGTTTGTTTGTTTAACGTTAGTTTGTTCTTTTTATCGTCAAGTGACTCTTCGGATTCTGCGAAAGCTGCTGATGCTACGAAAGCGAGGACGGAATCTGTGGATGATTTACAGGTAGTAGAGTGGTTATTGCAGGCCCGTAGCCAGGGGGGGGCAAAAAGGTCCACATTTAAGGGTTTGAAAACACTGTTTTATTGACTAAATGGGCCAAACAGAAGACTGTAGTCACTTTGGCATACAGCCAGTTTCGTATATTTGCTTTTTCTAGTGAATTTTGGCTAGCGGTTAATAAATTCATATCGCGTTGGTCCGCTTTTTCTAGATAAGCACCCCCCCCCCCCTTCCACAAAATCCCTGGCTACGGGCCTGTATTTCAGTAGGATTGTTGCTCGGAGCGAGCGCAGCGAGCGGAGAGCAAGTCTAATCTTGCCTTCATTACAATATGAAATCGAATCCTACAAAATGTATGGAACTAATTATGTGTAAGTATGCATTACATACCGCTTTACATTTGTTTTTATTCTGTTTTACTACAAACCCTGATTGCAGCCTCTTGTTTTCTTGTACCTGTGGTGCATGCGCAGTACGATTATTTTCTGATCGGCGAGTGTCATTTTGGGTTCGCTGGCACGCCTTCCCGTGCTCCTTTGCACAGGTAGATTTCTTTCCTCGTGGGCTAGCTGTTCGATGTGGATGTTTTTGGGGAAGTTTGTCTGAGATAATCGGTAAGTTAAAGCTATGAATTGCCTCAATTACCTTTTAACAAGTTATCGCAGCTTTCAAAGCGTATTTTTCACTGGTGTGAGAACATTTTCACTGCCGTTTTCCCGAGTTCTAGAGCGAATTTCGAACGCACGACCATCAACGGCTGCAGTTGTTGATGTCGAACAAGAACACAAGACGTTTGGCTTTGCCAAATCTCCCCATCTATCGGGGGCTGCCTGTAATAATCAGGTCTCCTCCAACTTGGAGGGATTATCATCCCCGGTGCGGTGTGGGGAAAATAGACTTGAAATGATAGCACAAGCAACTTGCTGTGCATATTATAATAAAATCAATTAGTTGAGAGCTAACCAATATAAGTAAGATGAGCAGCTATTAACTTGTAAGCTACTGTAGTACAAACCAGTAATAAAGCTGAATACATTACCAGGCAGCTCATAGTAAGCTGCTGTAGTACAAAGCACATATTTTTTTTTTCAAAAATAGCGCACCCTTTATGCAATATCATTTAACGTGTTCCAGGTAAGTAAATGATAATAGAATCTTTCGTTGTTGTTGTTTTTTTATTATTTTTTTCATTTTTTGTAGATCCATCCTAGAGTCATAACGAATAACCCCTCTAAGCAACGGCACAACATACTCTTCAGTGGTTGAAAGTTGCCATCCACTGATTTATGTGAAAAATGATTCACTTGACATAATCTACATGGAAACCCCCATCTCTACAGCAAGCATCAAAACAAGGGAGAGACATAATTTATTATCATTGCAGAGAAAACAGCTGTCACAGGAACCAAAACTAATTGTTACTGCTAATCCAAACAAGGTTTACAAATGGATATGGGCAAGGAGTTGTTGTGCTTATTATATAGCAAGGGGCCATGTCAGTGTGTTTTATGAACAACGAGAACAAATTGGAGACAAGTTCAAGTTTAGTTCAAGTTCAAGTTTATTTCTATTTACAAAATACAATTATCATTACCAAACCCGCAGGTAGCAAAGCTAATCTAGGCGGGCAGGAAATATATATATAATAACTATTTGAGAAAAAAGAAAAATGGAAGACACATAAAAAGAGAAAAAAGAGTTGAACAACAGGATTTAGTATTTCAAAAGAGAAAGTAGGAATTACGTAAAATCAAGCATCAGAATTTTTGCATATTGTTTATCAGTGTTGGCATATCAATATATTTATTCTCCTCAGCAAGAATAGATATTAATTGAAGATGAAGCGTTTTTTTAAATTTTTGTTTTGGGAGCGAACGAATGCTTAAAGGAATGCTGTTCCACACCTTGGCACCAATTCTAGGTATCGACTTTAAAACATAATTTGTTCTTGAATATTTCATTTGAAAGTTGCCAGATGAGGCAAATCTAGTATTATAATTATGAGTTTTTGAAGAATTTGTAAACAGACTGGAAATATTTACAGGTAATGCATCATTAGCCACATCGTGCATAATTAAAGATATTGATTTAAAGTACAAGAAATTTAAGGGAAGAAGGTTTAAAGAATAAAAGAATGGAACAGCATGTGTCCTAAAAGGAGCAAAGAAAATCGAGCGCATTGCCCTTTTCTGTAAGACCAAAAGTTTATCCAAATGAGTTTGTGCTGCTTGTCCCCACACAGTGAGGCCATATAAAAGATAGGGTTGAATTAGAGAACGATAAATATTAAGAAGGGTATTAGTGGGAACAAAATGCCTTAGCCTAGAGATGATGCCAACTGCTTTACTAACTTTAGTAGAGATATAAGTAATGTGGTCTTGCCAAGTCAGTTTAGAGTCTATAAGCACTCCGAGATATTTGACATAGTTTTTTCTTTCTAATATTACATTATGACCCACGTTATTATCAAAGATGTTTATTTTAACGTTATAGCCAGCATGTCTTTGGTGGGGATGAAAAATAACATAATTTGATTTTTGGACATTTAAAGTTAATTTGTTTGTCATTAGCCAGGTACTGACTTTAGAAAGTTCGATATTAACGGTTGCTTCAAGAATTTTTAAATTACTATTTGCATAAAGCAGATTCGTGTCATCAGCAAACAAATAAAAATAGAATTTGTCAGAAGTCATATATATATCATTTATATAAATAAGAAAGAGAAGTGGTCCAAGGACCGCCCCTTGTGGTACACCACAGCGACACAGCTCCTTTTTAGATATATCACATCCTACTTGAGTGGTCTGGTATCTGTTTGTGAGGTAAGAGAAGAACCAGGTATTGATAATTCCTCTTATGCCATAGTGCTCAAGTTTGGACAGTAAAATTGAATAGTCAACCGTGTCGAAGGCTTTCTTTAGATCTATGAAGACGCCACAAGAGTACAGTTTCTTATCAATGTTACTTTGAATTTTGGAGACAATATCAATGAGAGCGTGTTCAGTAGAGTGGTTATTACGAAAGCCATATTGTGAATGATACAAAATTTCATGTTTATCAAGAAAGACTCGGAGACGATTACACATAATCTTTTCAAAGATTCTGTTAAAGATAGACAATAAAGATATGGGCCTATAATTATTGGGATCACTAATATCATCTGTTTTATACACAGGTATTATTTTTGCATGTTTTAATTTAGCAGGATATATTCCCATTTGAACAGACTTATTTATCATTGTTGCCAATGGCAAAGAAAGGAGATGACAAGCAGACTTAAGAATTCTCACTGGGGTAGAATATAAGCCCGCTGCTTTGTTGAGAGGAAGGGAGCAGATTTCATCCTTGATTTCACAAGGCAACACTGGTGTAAAAACAATTAATTTTTCTATTTATTAAATTGTTAATGCCTTCCCAGGTCTTTTCATATTATTTATATTAAGCTCAAAAAAATTATGGTAATAATTCCTTTTACTTATTCTCGTGAGAACAGTAATCTTGTTTCTATAGTATTTATATTTGTCCTGGTCCCCAGAAAAAAAGAGCGCATTTTTTATCTTAATTGATTTTTTTTTAGACCTTGCGTGATCCAGAGCTTGCGCAGCTGCTTGGTTTTTCTTTTGGATAATGTACAGAGTGGGGCATGCTTATTTGTTAATTTATTTAGTTTATTATAGAAAGTAGAGAAATGCCTATTGATATCATCACCTGTAAACAACATCTCCCAGTCAAACTGCGATAATTCTTGTAAAAAGGTTTCCTCTGAGAATTTAGAATAATCACGCCAGATAATTTTGGGGGGCTGAATCGGTTGAACAAAATGATTGAAGTATAAGAAATTGAGAAAAGTGGTCCGTAATGTCAGAGACAACATTCCCACTAGCAAAATAATCATCAATCTTATTGGTAAAAAATATTGTCAATTAGCGTAGCCGAGTTATTGCGAACTCTCGTTGGCTTATCAATTGTTGGTATCAAGGCAAAACTCTGTAGACAACTTAGGAATTTTTGCGAATATTTGCACGTATTTGCTCGGAGGAGATTTATATTGGTATCGCTTAAAATATAAATTGGTTTTCCCGTAACGCTCAAGCGCCTCTTCAAAATAATCAAGAAAACATTCAGGCGAATTGTGTTGTCTATAGATTACACAACAAAGCACATTTTTCCTGTGCGAGACTTCTAATTGCACCCAGAGAGCCTGAAATGCTTCATTAGCCACTTTTTCAACAACAGTATAACTCAGATTCTCATCTATGTACATGCCAACGCCTCCAGCAGAAAGAGGTGTTGGAACAAATTCGAAATTATAATTAGGTAGCTTGGGGATAGTCAGAAGTTGTGCTATTATAAATTCTAGTTTCTGATAATCCAATGATACTAAAATTATAATCAAGTTCACTTAGAAGATGAGTTTGTAAGTTTTCAAAATTTTGTTTCAGGCTACTGATATTAGTATGCAAAAGAGAAAAATGTGCTTTGTTGTTTTTGGGCCTGGCTGACATAAATGAAGCTGGAGAATAGTATCTACAGCGAATGGGTTTGTAAATATTATTTAAGTCTGGATCAATGCCATTATTGCTATTTAAATCAAACAAATCAAGGTCATGAAAGTTGGGGAGTCGTTCTAAATACTTTTTTGTAGGAAATCTTCATATTGATAAGATTATTAAATTGGCCATGAGCGGTAAGCAAGTTTACGCCATGGTAAGGCAAGTCACGTAAGAGACGCTTATTACATTTCGTATCCGTAGAATTGAATGAATAATGTTTATATCTGATAAATAATAAATACGTTTACTTATCTATGTTTGGGACTCGAGCTCGTCTTGAGTGAGATCCTGCAGGTATTTCAAGTTCTTGACCTTAATGACTTGGCTACTCTCATCGTGTCGGAGATACACGTTGGCGTTTTTGGCCCAGCAAAACGCGTAACTGAACCTCTCTTTGAATTTCTTGGCTTCGTGAAGGAGCGTTTGGGTTTTCGGAGGAAGATGATCTAAAAGTACTGCATTGCCGAAGGTTACAGAGTCGCTTAGCCCAACGTCAGCAGGACCAACACTAGAAATTCCTTTACGACGAGACATTACCTCCTCTTTAGTAAGGCGCCTCACAAATTTGCAGATTATTGGTTTTGGATGACTTGTATCCAGTTTCAGTTTCAGTTTCAGTTTATTTGCTCCGATGATCGACTTGGGACCCTATGTGCTATGTCGATGTCGCTTAACGCCACGTCGGCTCCCATCTTATTAAAGATCTTGATACAAAGTTTAGACGTATCTTTCGCTGATTCTTTAGAATCTGGATCGAGCTCTGGGACCCCAATCAATTTAACGTTGAACCCATAACTGTAGTTTACCAGCTCATCTAGTATGGTTGACATTTCGTCCACTTTGCCACTAAGAGATTGCAGGCGACCGTTCATCGCCGCTAGGTCTTTCTTCGCCTTTGTCCGGAACGTATTTAAGTCATCATATTCCTGTCCCATGAATTCAAGAGACGCCAAGGTTTCTCTGTCCGGTGACTGGCCGCCATTACTGGCAGCCGCCTCGTGTTCTTTCAGAGTCTCTTGCAGGCTACAAAATTCATTTCTCAATTTTTCCATTTCTTTTTGCAAATTAAAATTTTGTTGTTGTAGCTGTTTCACAGTTAAACCAGTCTTCGGAGGCATAATTCATTGATAATTTCTCAAACTAGTACAGAGCTTTGAAAAACGTGGCCGCACAGTAGCAGTACATGCGACAATCAGCAGACGATTTGGAAGCTTTTACAGAGTGTCAGAAACACCAAGCATAGACATCAACTTTAAGAACACCAGTGTCTGTTATGGAAATAATTATGTCAACAACAAAATGTCTGGCTTTGGTAAAATAATGTGAAAAAAACTGGTTCGATGCTGTATCTAATGCATGAAAAGTATAATGCTGTTATTATTACTCGTTTGAAACAATGCCAGAACTGAATCAAGAAAATTGACTGCTTGCAGTCCCTTGCTCGGGGAACGTCCGTAATAAGAGGGTAAAAGTCTTACTTCGCGCGCGCCTAGTACTGTGCATTTATACCGGGGTCACGGCACGATAAGCACGCACCACAGAGTCACGTCACGATAAGCTCGCACCACAGGGGGATTCACCCCGAAACAAGGGACTGCGGACAAAGCTTTCATAAAAGAGGATTTGTCAGTAGAAAATCTACTGAGAAGACCTGAGCAATCTGATTGGCCGAGAGCCATTATTGCTGGTGCTTATCCATCATCGGCGAGCCAATAGCAATTGAGGTGTTGATGTGCACAAACCATGACGCTTTGAGCCCGAATAATAACTAACCCAACGCTGTGTGTGACTCGCCGGATTCTGTCGATAGACATGAGTTATGTCACTTCGAAAATAATAGACGATTGCGTTACAGAGTTCAAGTTCCCTTCACCGAAAGCAGAACAACGGAGCTCCGTTTCAAGTTTATTAGAAGGGAAGGACGTTGTGGCTGTTCTTCCCACGGGATTTGGGAAAAGTTTGATTTATCAGCTGTATCTCTGTGCCGCGAGGAAGATAGCCACAGCAAGTGGCAAAGCGAGCCCTATAATATTTGTCGTTTCGCCGCTGAAGTCAATCGTTGCAGACCAAATAAAAGATTTGGAAGACATAGGGGCTAAAGGAACCTCGCTTCTCGGGATAATGTCCTAGAGGAACTAGAAAAAAGCAAGTTCGATGTCGTGTTTGGGTCAGCCGAACAATTCTTGGCACCAAGCTTTCTTCAAAGCCTTCGGAAGTGCGAAAAAGTTCAGCAGAGAATTTCGCTCGTAGTCGTTGATGAATGTCATACAGTTGAGACTTGGTAAGTATCATATAATATGTCGCATTTCGGGGTTTGTTATCGATTATAACATATATTTTAACAGAAGAATGGTCACATTTATCGGTGATTTTTGTATCTCGGAGAACGACCTCGACGAGTCTGATCATAACAACATGTTAAACTTCAGCTTATTTCACGCTTCTTTACTCAATGCTCGATTTTTAGGCTTAAACTGAAATGAAAGTCGATCGCAAATAACGTGAAGCAAAGCTTTTTAAACCTATAAAAGCACGACCAAATGCTTAGCTTCGTGTTGTGTTTTCAATAAGAAATAAAAACAGCAGAGAAAGCTTGATTACAGTGCGAGCTTATGATTCACGCATAAACATCTTATTCATTTTTGTTTTCCTCTTTTCTTTTAACAGGGGAAAAGGAAAAGGAAAAAAGAAGGCAAGAAAGGCAACTAAGGCTTTCCGTAGTGCCTTTGGAAACCTCTCGACGCTTAGGTCGTTCAGTCCAGGTAAAACCTGCATTGACATTTTCCCAACACGCTTGATTTAAATATCAGGATCCCCTTTGATTCTTTTTCCCTTTCTGTTGTTTTGTTGTGTTCTCTGTCGACATCTAGCAAATTGCAAGTTATGGCTCAACACAAGACAGTAAAGTACCCCTCCCCCTTTCTCGGGAGATTTTCCCGTGACTGTATTTATTTGAACATTTAAAAGTCCCATGTTTTCACTATCTGCCCCCCACCCCCCCCCCCCCCCCCCCCTTTCAGAAATTTCTGGATCTGCGCCTGAAATGCAAGGGGAAAAAGTAGCTAGCAAGCAAAAATGTCGGCGTAGCAGAGCTAACAATTCTAGGGGGCCCATAGCCGATTTATAAAAACTTGAGGGCCCTAGGTTAGACAAATAAACCAAAGTAGTGAAAATATATTAAGAGAAACAGAACAGCTTTGCACAAATGGGGATGACTGGGAGCCCAGTAGCCCTGCCATAACAGTAGAAAATAATTTGACTTCTTGACAATGCTTTTCTCTCTCTTTAATTCATTCTAATTTATACATCCATTCATGTTTGATTTATTAATCAGCAGTTATATTTCTTCATTAGATATTCCAGCATTGGCATTGACTGGCACAGCAAATGGAGAAATGCTCAAGGCCATCAAGGAAAGCTTGGCTATTCACAAGAACAGCATTACCATTCGCCTTAGTCCAGAGCGTGAAAATCTGAGGTATTCTGTTGTTAAGTCCAGTCGACAAGCTGAGTTGAGCAAACTGAATTGGTTGGTGGAAAGTTTAAAAGCAAATGGGATCAAAACACCAAAGACCATTATCTTCTGTTCTACAATGAATGACATAGCCAATGTTCTGGGCTATTTGCTGAGTAGGCTTGGTGATCATGCCTATGCAAACCACCTGCCAAAGTCTGCAACTAGCAGGCTGGTTGGCCTCTATCATTCTATGACTTTGGACAAAAACAAACACAGGGTTTATGACTCTTTTAAACTGGACAAGGGAGTTGTAAGAGTGGTCATCGCTTCTTCAGCCCTGAGCATGGGGGTAAACTTTAAGGATGTCAGATATGTAATACACTTGGGACCGGCACGATCTCTTGTAGACCATGTGCAAGAATCTGGTCGAGCTGGTCGTGATGGGCAGCTTGCTCATAATGTAATCATATACCATGGACAGAGGCTGTCTTTCTGCGAGCAGGATGTAAAAGATTTTGTTAAATCAAGAACTTGTTTACGGAAAGCGCTCTTTATGTTTTTCGATGTTGAGGTGGCCTCTGTTGTTCCTGGTCACAACTGCTGCACATATTGTTCTGCCAGCTGTACCTGTGGAGGTGATACATGTAATCAAGAGACATTTCCCTTTGAAAGCCAAGACATTGCTGACTCTGATGCCTCTGAGGTAAAAACGAGGGAGGTCAACATGGATGACAAGGCTGTTTTACAAGAAGCCCTACATGAGTATCGTGAAAGTCTAGTGATTGGAACCTCATCATTATTTGATATGACTGCCTGCCATGGATTATCTGACCTTGTGATCAATGACATTCTGGACCATGCATGTGAACTTTTCACCCTGGAGGACCTGCTGGCCAATGTACCATTGTTTTCTGTTAAACACGCTTTGTCAGTTCTGGAAATATTCCATGAAATATTTGAAGATATCCCCTCAGTGAAAGATGTTTTGGCATCATTACCCCAAGAAGATGAATTTCCCTTTGCCCAACTGGATGACCTGGTTTCTTACTTTGATGAGTCTGACAGTGATATTGATGCAGATCTAGTAAATGTTTCAGAACTTGAAAATCTATAGATCTCAAGGAGGTAGAAATGATCTTATGTGAAGGTTGTCAATATTTATTTGGCTTTTTCCAATCAGGCACCAAGGTTAGTAAAAACAGGCCATCATTAAGTGTATCCATAAAATATTTATACCCCCTTCAAGAAAAGAATTGTTCTGGGTACAATTCGTGTATGTAAATTTATTTACTGTTTGCTAGTGTACATATTTCTTGTTCACAATTTTTTAACAAATTTATCATTATTCTGCATAATTTTATTAAGCAATCAGGTCCAGCCTTAGACCTAAGTCTATTAGAATTTCAGATGCAAATTCGTCTAAGCAAAAGGCCACCTAAAATTAATGGTGAAAAGTTCATGTTTAAAGTGATCTTGTATATGTTAGATTTGGGCAGACTTAAATTGCATTGTTGAAATTATACTATTTGCTAGTGTACGTATTTCTTGTTGATAATTTTTAACAAATTTATCATTATTCTGCATAATTTTATTAAGCAAGCAGTTCCAGAATGTTTACCGTAGACCTTAGTCTATGTCAGATGCAAGATTCTCTAAACAAATGCAAATGGTGAAAAGTTCATGTTTCTATGTAATCATTGTATATGTTTAGATTTGGGCATTTTTGCATGGCAAAACTGTTAAATTGCATTACTGAAATGTTTGAAGTTACCATCTTGCATGAATGCCTTTCGACCAATGTGCTTTTTTGTGTTCTCAAATTTTGAATAAACGTTAATTAAACTTGGTTGATTGCCTTTGAGCATCCCTTGTGTAAATTTGTACAAATATAAATATCACAAAATCTTTTAGGTTATAGGAAGACTCTCCAGCAGTCATCCTAGCAGTTATAGTGTGTTTATACTCTGATGGAAAGCATGATGATTGAATTATTGACGCCCCTTCGCCCATAGCCCACTTTCAAAATACAACACTTTCCCCAACTGCAAGAGAAATCACCAACCTTTTATGAAAGATAGGAAGTACCCTTTTTTCACCTTTTGGGCGATCAAAATGGTCACATTTCTTTGCCAACCTATTGTTTAACTCAATGGCTGATTGCATTTTTAAACCGCATGGGGGATCTTGAGGGTCTACGGATAATTTTCTGGGGGAGGGGGTACTTTATGAGGCTAGAAAGTGCAGGGAGGATGTCTGATTCAGAAGTGGAGTTTCTAGGTATTTTTAAGTGAGGTCCTCGACCCCCCATGTAAAAATGAGAGGCGGGATCCCGGCCGGGACAGGCGGGATCCCGGCCGGGATAGGCGGGATCCCAGGTGGGATGGCGGGATCCCGCCTATCCCAGGTGGGATAACGTTTCCCGGGTAGGTGGGATCCCGCCTGGGATCCCTGGGATCCTGCCATCCCGGGCGGGATCAAAGGTGGGATGGCGGGATCCCGCCTATCCCAGGGGGATAACATTTCCCGGGGAGGTGGGATCCCGCCTGGGATCCTGCCATCTCGGGCGGGATCCAAGGCGGGATGGTGAGATCCCGCCTATCCCAGGTGAGATAATGGCCATCGCGGGCAGGATCCAAGGTGGGGTGAGATGGTGGGCCCACTTATTATTATGGTGGGATAGCATTTCCCAGGTATCCCAGGATCCAGCCTTTCTGGGCAGGATCCCAAATGGATGGGATAGCAGGATCCTTGTTGGGATAGGGGGGATCCCGCCTATCCCAGGTGGGATAACATTTCCCAGGTAGGTGGGATCCCGCCTGGGATCCTGCCATCCTGGGCGGGATCAAAGGTGGGATGGCGGGATCCCGCCTATCCCAGGTGGGATATCATTTCCTGGGGAGATCCCTGCCATCCCAGGCGGGATCTAAGGTGGGATGGTGGGATCCTGCCTATCCCAGGTGAGATAATGGCCATCCCGGGCAGGATCCAAGATGGGATTGTGGGATGCCGCCTATCCCAGGTGGGATAACATTTCCCAGGGATCCCAAGATCCAGCCTTCCTGGGCAGGATCCCAAATGGATGGGATAGCAAGCAGGATCCTTCTTGGGATGAAATTTCTCAGGGTCAGGTGGGATTCCCAGTGAGATCTTGAGTACCTAATGGGTGGGATCCCGTATGGGATGGCAGAATCCCAGAGGGAGTTTTTTTTGAGGTGGGAAGCCAGGATCCTGCAATGATGGGACACCACAGTGGGATATAAGGGGGAGAACCTGGGTGGGAAGAGAAGAGTGCAGGGAAATTTATCTAGCTGTGTTGGGAATTGTCAGGATTTTTTGTGGGAGGCGCTGGGATCGGGGATCCTGCAATGATGGGACACCTCCATAGTGGGATGAGAGTGAGACTGGAGAGCAACATGTGAATTTCCTGTGAAAATGTTGTGAATGAACCTGTGAACTATTTTGACCTGTGAAAAAACCCTGTGAAAATCATGAGAAAAATGTGACATTTTGAATCAGGAAAAACGTGAAAAAAAGCTGTGAATTCTATATCTTAAGTATCAACAAAATGGTATGAGAAAATATGATGTGAAGAAACTGTTAATTTTGGTTTTCTTTTGAAATCAAAATAACAACCTTTGTTGTGATTCGATGTTTAATTAAATTTGATTTGATCGTAGCCATGATTTCCCAACTCTAGCTTTGATTTTCATTATTATTATAACTTGTTATTTCTCAGGCACATCTTTCAGTATCTAGGGGTGATGGAAGCAGTTGGATGAGGGGCACTCTTGTCCCCCCTGTAATTCTGATTGGGGAGGGGGGAGGCCCCCCAATAATATTGACAGTGGCCAACAGTATTAAACCTGATATTTCCCAAATAATACTTACTCTAATTTACTGCAAAATTCAAGGGGAAAACTCCTAAAAGATACCACAAACTGTGATTTCTTACCCATCATATTGTACACCCCTACCTCAGTAATATAATGTGAGAAAGCCCCAACAGTCTACATAGTACATCTATGTTTATAGACTAAAGTGCACTGAGGCCTAGTTCATACGTCGTATTTCGGACAAATTTAATTGAGACAAATTTAATTATCGAAATTAAGTGACATATAAACTAGGCCTGAGCCACAATGAGATTTTACCTATTCCACAGCTATAACTACTGGAAGTTCACTCATGTAGATAAGATTTGTCAACATAAACTTTATATCATTCTGCCAAATTTCATGTGTATCCATGATAATAAATTTGAAGAATTATGTACTATTCTGTACTATTTCTAGGTTAATTTACAATTTAGTTATTGCGAAAAAATGTAACATTTGTCTTGTGCTTGAACTCGCCCATTCTGATGTTCTCTTAGAATTCCAGTTGTCATCAAAGAAAAAGGCATAACTTACAGAAAAAGACAGTCCGAATGCATTTAGAAAAATCTTCAATAATTAAATCGTTTAGCAATTCAACCCACTTTTCGGATAAGCTGTTTTTGCACCCATCTTTCCACATTTCATGGCAAGGAACGACCGCGAAACAAGAAGCAAACAGCAAAGGAAGGAAGGCGCCATGTTTGATTAACCACACCACAGGCAGCCCACACATACGTAAGCACAAGGTCACGTGACACCAAAAAGGCGCGAAACGCGACGCACACGCGTCGTCTTTTTTCACCACCAAAAACGAGAAAACATGTCTTCAGTCTTCGCCTCTACTATCGTATCGACATTTGAAAGAAACTAAGCTACAAACATAGGCAAGTATTTGTTATTATGTATACTGATGTGATGTTTCTTTTCCTTGTATAATTTGGCCGCTAACGTTCTTTACTGTTCAAAAAAGCTTAGAAAACAAAATGCCATAGGGAAAACCGGAGAGGTGACAAGACAAGCAAGAGACTTGGCCACAGTTCAACATTTGATTCAACATTAATTTGTCAATGTTTGTTTAACAATTTCTTCATGATTAACAAGCTTTCGGAACCTGACGAAACTCAGTTAATATTGTTCAATGCATGTTCAGCGATTAATAACGTTGAAAGTAGTAGTCTCTGAAGGGGAAACTTAATAAGTTATAATCATCTGAAATCCGCCTAATCCAAGAAAACAAGTCCCAAAGTGATCATTTTTACCACTCGTTATTTGCTTGACTAAACAAATTTCAAGACCTCAATTGGCAATCGAAAAGAAAACACAAGTATGATCTACTTACAACACTTTATCTGAAATCCACTCTAATCTATATGAAGTTGCCATTTATTAATTACTGTGGTTTTTCATAGTTTCATAATCCTGTAATCAAACATAGTAGCTTTAGGAGTATTTGCAAAATAGTCTGAGACAGAGGAATAAGCTGCTAAACCATGGTTTGACTAGAAATTGCTTCAGAGTTCACATGATTACATGTATGAAAACTCTCATGGAGATCAGAGAAACTGAATTTTAAAGTTTAACAAATAATACAGGAATGTATAATTTGGATAGCCTTGGCAAATATTTTTCATGCTTACAGCCATTCTCAGTTACACGCGGTCGCCTGGAAAAAAGCTTGCAAGCGAAACTCATTTTGCTGTCTTGTCTGAGCGCGACAAGCCGGCGAAAGCACATGCATTGCCATGGAAACTTTGACAAAAAAAACAAGTTTTCGCTTGCAAGCTTTTTTCCCAGCAACCTCATGTTGCATGTAACAGAGCATGTAACTGAGAACGGCTGTAATGAGCAACATTTCTGTGAACTTTGGCAGGGACAACAGCTTATCACTTATATTCATACCTTTCAAAAACACCAATACCAAAGTTAAAATATTTGTTACATTTTCG
Source organism: Scolanthus callimorphus (assembly GCA_033964015.1). NCBI lineage: Eukaryota > Metazoa > Cnidaria > Anthozoa > Actiniaria > Edwardsiidae > Scolanthus > Scolanthus callimorphus. Next base: position 22,922,923 of record CM066917.1, read on the forward strand.
TAACAATAATCTTGACAACTAGTGTTCAACTTGCTCGCTTATAAAACAACCTGTCTTAATTATTCACTCGCAGGTTGACAGGCACTAGATCATGGAGCATTTGATTCTGTTGTAATGACATACAGGTAATTAGACAAGGCTTGACCTGTTGGAGTGACCACATCCCGAACCACGTCCTCTACGGTGATCTGCCTAGAATATCTGACAGGGTGACCTGCCGCAGACTTGGCCTCGCCGGTCATTGTTACCGCCACGAAGAGCTCACAGCAAATCATCTCGTCTTGTGGGAGCCAACGCACGGCAACGGCCGCCCCGGCCGACCAGCGACTGGAGCTCGAGATGCGAGGTTTGGCTGAGGCCGCCGCAGTAAGTAAGTAAGTAAATGACCTGCTCACCTGTAAAACTATGTTTAATGAGTCATTTAAGCTTAAGCAAGTTCTAATGTATCCTGCTTGTCACGTTTTTCAGGTAAAACCAGATGCATATGCATACTGCCATCAACAGAACTTCACGCTGCCTTCAGTCTGAAACAATCAAATAATCTAGCCAGCAACAAATGAAGGAGCTAAGAAGCAGCACATGAATTCAAGTAAAAAATTATTCATAGTTTTTACCATGGGGTTTTATTCACCATTTTCAATATACATTGCTTAAAAATGAATAAAACAGACTCATCACCTGCACAGAGTTTTGGTGTCACATTATGTTCTTAGAGTGGATTTGATATTGAGTGTTGAAATCTAAATGCATAAGTACAAAAGAGAAGTACAAATTGAGCGCAATAGAGCATGTTGTGATGTTGGGAGAGTAAAAACACAGCTGCAAAAGGAGACAAAGTAATTGCAGAAAACAAGAGACTGCATGTTTGTTTGTTCTTCATGCTCTGGTATCATCTGAAATGCTCTTTTAAAGAACAGCATAGTCACTGTGGTAGGATTCTGTTCGCATGAGGTGAGCTGTCTCTGGGGGTTGGCATGGGGAAGGTGGGGGCGTAACTTTCAATCCTTGAAAAAGTATAGTATTTTGCATCAGCTAGAGTGTTAGAATTATTAGTTTTTTCCTGCTAAATGCAACATTTTGTGAATTGTGAATTTTATATTCTCAGAGTAACAAATTTTGACCTCTTGTAAAAATTGCTTGAAGTTCTTAAACAATTTTTCACCGGTTTGTTGGCCAAATTTTGGGGTTCTTTTATGAACATTTTTCACAGGTGCTTCACAAGTTTTTTCACAGGTCTTTTTCACAAGATTTTCATTGGCTGATTGCATTTTTAAAACGCACCGGGGGGGTTGAGGACCTCCCTTAAATAGTCCCCCTCCCCTGGAATTTCCACTTGTGAAACAGACCACCTCCCCTGGAATTTCCAACCTCATAAAGTACCCCCTCCCCTGGAATTTCCATTTTTTCTGGCAAAATACCCCTGGAAAATTTATTTTTGGATAAAATGTCCCTGGAAAGTCACCTTTTTTGCCCCTCCCCCCTGGAATTTCCAGTCTCCTGACACACCCCCTCCCGTGGAATTTCCAGAGTCCAAAACAACCCCCCTGGAAAATTTTCCATAGGTCCTCAACCCCCCCGATGCGGATTAAAAATGCAATCAGCCATTAAGCAATAAAACTGCTTTCCACATGCTTTGCATAGACGGGGGTCTCGGCAAGTGTCTATGCAATATAGACAAGTTATATAAGTTCCTCTGTAAGCATTAGTCATGTCACACATTATTAGGAAATCTTGAAACATATATCGATGTCTCATTAATTGTAAATGCATTTTCTTGTGATGACATCAGGGGACACATAGGTTATAACCAGGGACACGTCCCTGGTTAAACCTGCTGATAATAATAACTGTGTTATGAGACAAGTTTTCTTTTTCAAAGTCCATATAAAAGACAGAATTCATCTGCAGTGATGGCCTTTCCTGTAGGCAGGATCTCGATTGGGATTCTGGGTGAGATGGCGGGATCCTTAGTGGGATGAGAAGATCCCGGTGGGATAGCAAGATCCCGGGTAAGGTGGCAGAATAATGCAAGATCCCGGGAGGGATGGCAGGATCCCAGTTGGAATCCCAGGTGGGGTGACACGATCACAGGTGGGATGGCAAGATGTGGGATGGCTGAGGATCCCAGGTGTTATTGCGGGATCCTGGGTGGGATGGTGGGATACCGGGAGGATGGCGGGATGGGTGGATGGCAGGATCCAAGGTGGGATGATGGGATCCCAAGTGAGGTGACAGCATCCCATGTGGGATGGCAAGATCCCGGGTGGGATCCCAGGTAGAATTGTGGGATCCCGGGTGGGATGGCGGGATCCCGGGTGGGATAGCGGGATCCCGGGTGGGATCCCAGGTGGGATCCCGCTAAGGCGGGATGTCCACTAATCCCGGGTGGGATGGCGGGATCCCGGGTGGGATGGCGGGATCCCGGGTGGGATGGCGGGATCCTGGGTGGGATGGCGGGATCCCGGGTGGGATGGCGGGATCCCGGGTGGGATGGCGGGATCCCGCTAAGGCGGGATGTCCACTAATCCCAGGCGGGATCCCGGGTGGGATCCCGTCTTTCCCAGATGGGATCCCGACTGGTGAAAAGGCGGGATCCCGCCCAATCCCAGGCGGGATCCCGTCTATGTTTTTACATGGGGGCCCCTGGTGTGGTTTAAAAATGCAATCAGGGAATCATAAGAAAAAATCTGGCTGATCGTTCAAGTAACAGCTGGGGACAGTTTAGTGATTTTTTTTGTGTGTTCAGTCAAATGTTTCCTGGATGACTTGACTTTGTGATTTCATCAAATCATAAAACATGGAAAGTGGGCTATTACCAGTATCATGACATTACAATCTTTCCTAAACATTAACATTTCATGGTTGCATAAAGAGGGGGACATTGGGGTTGGCGGTTCCGCGGTTTTGGCAGTTTTATTTGCATTTTTTCGGTTTTCTTAAATTTTCAATGCGGTTTCACGGTTTCAAAAAAGCCTCCACAGCTTTTTCTGCTATGACCGCCTTCTGCTCCCCTCTCTTTTTCTAATGAAATCTAATTTGTGAATTGCAGTTTCGGTTTTGATACGAGTTTGCGATTTTGATGTAATTTTTAGGCGGTTTTGCGGTTTCTGTACTTCCCCAATGTTCCCCTCCATAAAGACTGTTAAGTTATAAATATCACTATGCCTTATAACTTTTTGTTTTGGTGCCTGGCTAACACATGTTGATGAAAAAAAAAATTGTATCTTGATAGCAAAATGTGCAACTGCAATAGGTAAAATAAACACACTATTACATGATACTAAAAAATCATGCATATTGTATCAACTATACTATCTATGCCTCGTAAATATTGTTCCATATTTTATGGAGAGACTTGATCCAGTCGTACAGGTTCCTGTAGTCTAAATGACTAAGAACATTTGAGCTTATTCTTGGAAATGAGGCATAACCAGCTCGGCCTGCAGTAAATGTAAATGCATCTACAGAAATCAAATCAGCAACTATAATCTTAACACTCTCCTCCTTAGCTTTGGGGTTATGTCGCTTCGAGATATGCTGGAGATTACAGTCTTTGTCTGTGCTCTCTAAAATAGCTTCAGTCGATGCCAGGGAATGAGCAACTCTATTTGCCGAAGCCTCACAAAAATTAGCTCCTAGCCCTTTAAGACAAGCCTTTAGGAGGTTGTTCAGCTGCTCCAGGCGCAGGTCCAGGGGGATGTTGCATCCAGGTCTGCCAAGGGAGTTGCAGAACCGATTGCAGATAAGGCTTTCAGCTTTCTCAGCTGGTAACACTGAAATCAATTTCGTAAGAAGCAGCAATGTTGTGTACGCATACTTGGTACAACCATAACTCTTGTAAATGAGTAGTGCAAACTTGTATGTGTTCACTAAACGATGACCGTCTCCTTCCCTTATGGCATCATTGATGTCAGCCAAAAGAAGCCCATATCTGAGCTTTGCCACATGGTAGTTTCTCTTGTTGTCTTCCCCAGATGGTTTCTTTGTTGGTTCACTAGGAGGTTGGGCTTCAGGAGGCTCCATATTAGGGTGCTTCTGTTTCTCATGTCTGAATATACAATCAGAATTTTGCAATGTGCTTTTAAAACTTCAATATGAACACAATTTGATAGGCTCCCATTCTTTGAATTACCTTGTTCTTGTTGCCTTGGTCTTGTAGACCAGCTTGCAGGTTAGTTCCCTGCACTTAAAGTAGCCTGTCATATCCCTTTCATCATCATTTGGTGTATCTTCTGTTCTCAGGTTTGGATGGACACTTATTTCATGTCTAAGTGGAAAAAAATATGTGATTTGGTTTATTCTGCAAAACTTGGTTGTGGCAACAGCATTTGCCCATATTAGAGATTGTATGCAATTTTATAGTTAACCAGCTTAAGTGCTTACCTCACACGCCCAGAATGGAATTTATAACGATGCCCACAGCCTTCTGCTCTACATAAGAACCCTCCTGACTCTGCCTCAGCAAGATCTGCTACTCCCTCAGAGATTGAGGTGGCTACTGTATCCATTACATACTATATGAAAGTAAAATAGGAATCATATAATATTGGTCACCATAGTAGATTCCAACATTTCTGAGGGGGAACAGGGTTAAAGAAAAACGTGACAAGAAATAAATGTTTTGCAAAATGCTCAAATAGATTTCTTACCAAATGATAAGGGACCAAAAGGGTCACTGTTGAAACAACAATGAGGCTCTTTTAAATGGCACTTAACACTGGTTATAATATACAGTGCAAAATTACTCGATGCTGATTGGCTAAGAACGAAGGCATATTTTCTTAGGGCAAAATTACTTTTGCACACATCTGAATATGTGCTGTCAACAAATTTTTTCAAATTGCCCTCACCGCAGACGGCGTGGGCAATTTTGGAAAAAAAAATGAAAACACTTGTGAAATTAATCCCTAATTTTACTCGGGCCCCATGCGATTACCTATACTAAATACCTCTGAGATATAACCATTGATGATCTTGTACAGCCATGCACGCTTCACTTCCCTGGACTCCCAAGCTGCTGGTTCTAATGGCAATTGTGTGGTGATGTCATCTGTCATGAAAGAATATTGTTAGTAAACATGCGCTGCAAATCAATCTGGGATACATCAAATGCATTTCAAAATTTTCAGTTTATTGTACAACAAAAATTACCAGAAAGGGTAAGTTGTATTTCCCACAACGAATAATCAGTGCATTTCGTCCAGAGTACCTCAAGAAAATTCTACCATGCACTATCACTACCAGTGAAAACACAGAAAAGAGAGCTATACTAGCAAGCTAATCCTTTGTGAGGGTTATTCAACTTAGTTATGAATTCAAAAAGGAGAGTGCATTATACAAACCACTCATAGAAGCCATGCCACAGTACTTCATGAATGAGGCGATCACATGTGCTTCTAACTCTCTGTCATGAAATTCCCTGTATGCGTTGTAGTCGCCTTCTGCACCTTTCTTGGCATTTGTTTTGCCTGTTCTGTTAATGGAGGCTGTTGTTGTGCCGATTTCTGAGGCAGAGGACAACTTCAGGAAAATCTTGTTCTCAACCTAAAGTACATTTGAAAAATATCTAGACCACAAGAATATGCTGATAGGAATACCACCAAGCTTTAGGGTCCAACACGGATTAAAACAATAATGGTATATCATTGAAAAAATGACACCTAACAAAAAATTCCCCAAAATAACAATATTTGTAGTTTCTTGGTAATATTTTGGCATTATTGACAGTTTTTCAATGAAATACCAATACCTTTTTTATTTTTTTCCTGGGTGCAATTTATCTTTGGCAATATTTACCACACTACGTATTTTCTTTCAAATGTAGTATTATTTACTGTATACTTATGGTGAAAAATGACATTCCCATAGCTCCTCATGATTTAGACTGCTTTTAGTCCCTACTTTGGTGTATCCCTGTTTCCCAAATGCACCCCAACCCTAGTGTGCCCCAACCCAAGAGCGACAATGACGTACGTGGTTACCCCAGCATAAACGCACAATAAATTGATGCGCACTCAGCAAGACTTTTACCCTCTTATTAAAGACGTTCCCTGAACAAGGGTCTGCAAGCAGTCTAATCATGATTCCAATTTACTTACATTGTACAAGTTAACTTTTGCATGCCAGTCTGCATGAAAAGGCTCAAGACCTTCAAGGCGGTCAAATGCATCCTCTCCATCCTTAAACACCCACTGGATGTTTCGCGCCCTCTCTTCGGTTAACTGGTCACCATCAAAGAACACAGTGTCCAGGATTTCGGTTCCCTTCGACAGGGGCACATAATTATTCTGGTTCCTCATTAAAAGATGCGCCATTTCACCCCCGATATTTGGGTTGAGGAACTCGAGGCCAAGACAGCACTGAAATTATTTGAGAACAAAAAGAGCAGGTTAATATTTATAAATCCCTCATTCCAAATATACTTTGTGCTTTGTGTACAGACTATTTTGTAGCAAGTGACCAAATATAACAGTGCACGTACATGCTCTTAACTCACTTCAAACCACATCAGCTAGCCCAGGCTTCGCATCCACTAGGCTACACATCAGCTAATTAGTCACTTCCATTGTGTCTACAATGTAGGCATTCCAAAATTTACATAGGAGTTTCATCACAAAAATAAGAACCTCACCACATCTGACTTTTGTGACATCTCCTTGTTATGCTTGTGAGGAATGTGATGGATGACAACCTTTCTGTACTGTGAAAACCTGGGCAGATACTGTGTTATGATTCTAGATATCAGTATTGTGAAGTCTTGTCTTAGGAACGCATTGGCTTGTGCTGTTGGGAGAAGCTCTTGGAGATCGATTTCATCTATGGACCTTTGTCGTTTTAGGTCTTCCTTGTAGGTGGTGGCCACTGGAACACGATCTGCGATTGCATATTGATGCGTCCAGTGTATTGACTTGTTGCCAGCTGCTGTGCTTTGGATGCGAGCCTTGACTGAAAAGTCAAGGTTATCTGCAACAATCCTGAAAACCATGAATAATAAAGAGAAATGTTTATGATGCAATAACAGAGAAATAGGGCATTCCAAGAAATTATTCACGTGAGACAGGAAGTTAATGTGTGGTTCCAGAAAATATCCATATTCCCCCCCCCCCCCCCCCCAACACAGACATAGACATAGACATGGTTTATTGGTACCGTGTATATAAAAATACATAGGCATTAGGTTCCAATAAATGTGTAGTTAAAAACAAAAATACAGATAAAGTCCCGGGGGGGGGGGGGGTGGGGGGTTAGTGACCCCCCACCCCACCAAACTGGAATTTTCAAAGAAAAATACAGTATTTGTATGGAAAAGATCAGGTAAATTGACCCCCACCCCTCCAGAATTTCCAATCCCTTCTGTCCTGGGGGTTTGGATAATTTCTGTAACCACAATGTGAAAAAATGAAAGCAAAATTTATTTGACTGTAATCGTGCCAGGAAAGAGAGGAAAAATGGTTTTAAAAACAATCTAGTTTTACCTAGAGCATAGCTAGGGCAGGGCAAGGAGGCTGCCCTATAGTTTTGAGAAACAAAAAATTCCATTGCCAACAGATTTGTTTCAATCGCCTAGCCTATGGTGTAACTATGGGGTTCTCGAGCTTCTCTACAAGGAGGAAATCAAAAGATTTCCATTTCTTGGGTGGGGTTTTCTTGTGAAAATATTTGTTACATTTTCAACTAAAATAGATTTCAAGGATAAGGAAATTTCGATTAATGAGCGAACTGATATTTACATTGGCCTGATGTTTTTAACGGACACGAATCTGCAAAGGGTATTTTCATCGAGAAAAGTAGCAAGGTGTGTCAATGATAAACTCTTACCTGTATGATGGCGGTAGGCTATCAAGAAGACGGCGATGAACTTCATCAACATTGTTTGACTCCAATACTTCTCCTTCTTTCAGAATTCTGCCTAACGCTTCATCGCTAAAAGAGGGGCAGCACTTGACCGCATCCTTAGTTAGATCAAATTGGATATCGATGTCCATGTCGTCCTCGTCTAACTTAGGGGTTTGGCGTACTTTAATTTCATCTAGCAACTTCACGCTCGTCAAGATTTCTTCGCGGCTTTTCTTCCAACCCATCACCTTCGAGTCGAAATTTTCTCCCATTGCCTTTTGGAAGCGTACGCTTTCTTTATGGGACATGCATAAGCCAAGCTTATTAAGTCGAGAGAAATCCTGCGACTTTGCTCCACTATGTAGCAAAATTAATGACACTCTCTTGGCGAGTGCCGACATTCTTGCGTTTCGAATCCTGGCAATAACTGCGGTCGCGAGTGCCACGGCATTCTTCGTTTTTTCCAGCTCCATGCTTGCTTTTTTCGTCCCAACTGCACCAGAAAGAGCAGCAAGCCAAGTGGGGCACATGGATTTCACTTCGTGCACAATTAACTTGTTGCTGAGGGTCGCGATTTCCTCTGGCGTGCTATGCTGCAACACCGACGTGTTGCTTTTGCAAAAGTTCCTGAACTCGCTGGAAACTTTTGATTCTAGCGCCGCGCGGATATCTTTCTTAAGCATTTCATGCCGGAAAATTGCCATACTGGCTAACTTACGCTTGTTAAGGACCAAATTCTTGATGATCGAGGCTGTTATTTTCTTGGGGCGCTTGATTTCGACTTTCTTTCCGGTTGAAACCAAAACAATAACCCCGCGACGGGCTTTGGCATCAGACAGTAATTTGGCTTGTGCTTTTGGTAGCACATCTTCAAGGTTTTCGTTTTCCTTGTTTTCATCTGAACCAAAGCTGATGCTTCGCCTTGCCTGAGGCTGATCGGGTTCTGTCTCTGTGAGGTTGCTCGCGGTTCTCTTGGCGAGAGAAGACTGGCGAGGTGAGTTATTCATGCGCTTGAATCGCACTCTTAGGGCGGACGGTGTAATTTGCAGGTGTGCAGGTGTGCAGGTGTGCAGGTGTGCAGGTGTGCAGGTGTGCAGGTGTGCAGGTGTGCAGGTGTGCAGGTGCAGGTATGCAAGTGTCTATAAATAGTCTATAATCTATGTACAGGTTATAGCGGAGCTCCCGCGGGCGGCGAAGGCGCCCGCGAGCGGAGCCCCATAGCTACATGCAGGAGGAGAAGGAACAAAACAAAAGTGTATATGCATCAAACGATTCTGTCATGGACTTCCGGTTTGTGCGTACGTCCGTCCGTCCGGCGTAACACAGGCACCCCAAACGTCAGCTAACGAGAAAGGGTATATATCTTAGGAAGGGATGAACCTCAGACAACCAAACTTGGGTCAAAATATCTAAGTGACAAGGGGGGTGCAACTGCATGGTAGCGTGGTATGACGTCATCAATGACGTCATCAAATGAGAAAAGGTCTATATCTTTGGAAGGGATGAACCTCGGACAACCAAACTTGGGTAAAGTTGTCTAAGTGGGAATGGGGGTGCAACGGCCTGGTCACGTAGTATGACGTCATCGATGACGTCATCAAACGAGAAAAGGTATATACCTTGAGAAGGAATGAATCTCAGACAACCAAACTTGGGTGAAGTTATTTAAGTGGCAAGGGGGGTGAGATGGCGTTGTCACGTGTTATGACGTAATCGATGACGTCATCAAACGAGAAAAGGTGTATACCTTGTGAAGGGATGAATCTCAGACAACCAAACTTGGGTGAAGTTATTTAAGTGGCAAAGGGTGTGCGATGGCGTAGTCACGTGTTATGACGTCATCAAACGAGAAAAGGTATATATCTTTGGAAGGGTTGAACCTCGGACAACCAAACTTGGATAAAGTTGTCTAAGTGGCAATGGGGGTGCAACGGCCTGGTCACGTAGTATGACGTCATCGATGACGTCATCAAACGAGAAAAGGTATATACCTTGAGAAGGAATGAATCTCAGACAACCAAACCTGGGTGAAGTTGTTTAAGTGGCAAGGGGGATGCGATGGCATAGTCACGTGTTATGACGTCATCAAACGAGAAAGGTATATATCTTTGGAAGGGTTGAACCTCGGACAACCAAACTCGTGTTAAGTTGTCTAAGTGGCAAGGGGGTTAAACGGCCTGGTCACGTGGTATGACGTCATCGGTGACGTCATCAAACGAGAAAGGTATATATCTTAGGAAGGGATCAATCTCAGACAACCGAACTTGAGCCTGAAGTTGTGTAAGTGGAAAGGGGGGTGCGATGGCGTTGTCACGTGGTATGACGTCATCGATGACGTCATTGTCTTATTAGCACAAAAATATGTAACCGGGAGCTTGTTGCCAGTGGCTAAATCTATATATTATTGTTCCAACTAACCAATCTTATCCAGTTCGTCACTGAGTAGAGAGGTCAGTCGAGAGCCGTGAGCAGCCCGAGCGCCAAATGCTGTTTTTTCATCAAAGTCGTTTTTGTTTGATACTTCTCAGGAATGGAGCTACCTTTTATCGAACGTTTCTTAGCTTAGAAAGAACAGTCAGCGTCTTAACTAACCCTATTGCGAGATACACATCGAAACGCCGCCGAGATTCGGCCATTTTGTTTACACAGGCAACCCATCAATCAGCGAACTACAGGATACCTAGCCTCGTTCCGATGCCAAAGTTCTCGCGTGGTGCCAAAGTTCGAGCTCGACGGGATGGACATTCTTAGACCCCGTCCACACTACACCTTTTTCAAACGAAAACAGATACTTTTTGCTTCGTTTTCAAAACGATTTGCGTCCACACTTATCGTTTTCGTATTGTTTTCGCCGCTTTCAGTGATCGTTTTCGGCGTTGTAGTGTGGACGATAGCCGTATCCGGAGCAAAAAGTATCCGATGGGTTTTTTAGGGTTATTATTGACAGGAAAATGTTTTTTGCTCTTCTAGAGGATTGTCCTGTTTTCTTTAAATCAATCTGAACATTAACATTAAATGGTATCCATCCAACAAGATGTGATTTATCTGTACTCTTATATAGCTATCATAGTAGGTATTTTGCTCTTCTAGAGGATTGTCCTATTTTCTTTAAATCAATCTGAACATTAACATTAAATGGTATCCATCCAACAAGATGTGATTTATCTGTACTCTTATATAGCTATCATAGTAGGTATTTTGCTTTTCTAGAGGATTGTCTTGTTCTCTTAAAATCAATCTGAACATTAACATTAAATGGTAACCATTCAACATCTGTACTCTTATCTAACTATCATAGTAGGTATTTTGCTCTTCTAGAGGTTTGTCCTGTTCTCTTAAAATCAATCTGAACATTAACATTAAATGGTATCCATCCAACAAGATGTGGTTTATCTGTACTCTTGTATATCTATCATAGTAGGTATTTTGCTCTTCTAGAGGATTGTCCTGTTCTCTTAAAATCAATCTGAACATTAACATTAAATGTATCCATCCAACAAGATGTGGTTTATCTGTACCCTTATATATCTATCATAGTAGGTATTTTGCTCTTCTAGAGGATTGTCCTGTTCTCTTAAAATCAATCTGAACATTAACATTAAATGGTCTTCATCCATCAAGATGGTGTTAATCTGTACTCTTATATAACTATCATAGTAGTTATTTTGCTCTTCTAGAGGATTGTCCTGTTATCTTTAAATCGATCTGAACATTTACATTAAGTGGTCTCCCTCAATCAAAAAACTGTTACAGGGGCGTAGCCAGGGGAGGGCCAGGGGGACCGCCCCCCCCCCCTTTCTCGGGGATTTTAGCATACATTTACTGTATTTGCTTGAGGAAACTTGAAAATTTTCGTCCCATGTTTTTACTATCCCCCCCCCCCCCCCCCCGCCCAACCAAAATTCCTGGCTACGCCCCTGTCTTATATATAGAAGTAATTTACAAAATGAAACATAATCTGCCCCAAAGCATAGACAGCTGGCTGCTGCGCGTACCGGGGCATCAGGAAACACGTTTATCCTAAACTACTGGTTCAGAATAACCGAGTTTCGAAATCAGCTGGCGCGCGGGACTGTGGCTCACCACAGTCACCAAAACGAGGGTCTGATGACAACGCGCGCCTGCGAGCACGCATTTGGCGCGGAATAATGTAAACAAAACATAGCGAAAAAAATATTTTAAATAGTTAGTTGAATATGTCAAAATGGTGAACAGCTTTTCCGTAGAAAGGGTGCGGAAACAACTCGGGTGCGGAAATAGCGCAAAATGTAGTGCGAATGGTTTCCGTCTAAAATCCGTTTCGTTGGGTATTCTACGTTTCCCTGTTCAAGTGGCGATAAGATATTTTGATACATTCAGCCAGCTAAATTAAAGTCTAGATGTTTTGTTTACCTTATTTCGCCAGTCCCAGTCAGTTCCAGTCCCGCGCGCCAGCTTATTTCGAAACTCGGCTATTATACATGTAGCAGACTAAAGTTACAAATGAACTGAGGAAGCTCTGGCTTCGGTTCAATCCGTTGGCATTATTGTTCTCTCTACAGCTGGATTCCAAATTCCTTACGAAGCTGTGCTTTATGAAGGTCGTCCAGTTTGTCACGAATATGAAGAGGCACGATAATGTTTTCGCGGTCTACAGATGTGCTTTTCTGCTTAAGGCAGCTCATGATTGGATGGTAATAGACATTTTCAGGACGTGGCGATATTGTAGTGCATAATCCTGTAGACGGGTGCGAGCGCCTGAAGACGCGGTGTTCTTTCCGGGTAAGCACGATGTTGTAGGGAGAGGGGGGTTCCACGTGTAGTGCAGGACGCACGACTCCATTGCACCCATAGCATTTCTGCATTCGCGTGTCTTTGACAAAAACCGCTGTCCACTTTTCAACTTCGGGAAATGTAGGCAGGTTTTGTTTGATCCTTGACGAGTAAGCAGACACATCACGAGGTTCTTTCACCTTCTTCCTCTTCCGCACTGTCTCGTTCGGTTTTTTCCCTGCTTTCTTACTAGGCTTAACCATGTCTGATATGTTTACATAGTAGTCGCCTATAACGTCGTCTAGTGTATGCTCCTTGTATGCAACTGCTATGAGATGTGCACAAATGGAAATTTCTTGGAATCGTGCACACGTGCACTTCGTTGGCTTGTTGTTGTAGCTCAAATTCACTGTCTGGTAGCCATTTCCAGACAGTGATAGCACAATTCGAGCTTCCCTTTTTCCAGGTGCGGGACCAACTCCGTCACTAGAGAGGATCTTTTTGGCATTCTCCCATGACCCTTTCACGACCTCTGGTAAACCAGTGATATTAAAATCACATAGTAAGTGAGCAGACTCACCGGATGCCAAAACAGGTGTGTCATGGGGAAGAGTGACTGTGGATGTGGAGGATGGGGCAAGGGCTCTTGGTGTGCTCGCTGTGGAAGTAGAGGAAGGTGGAAGGGCTTTGGAGGCAGTGACTGTGGATGTGGAGGATGGGGCAAGGGCTCTTGGTGTGCTCGCTGTGGAAGTAGAGGAAGGTGCAAGGGCTTTGGAGGCAGCGACTGTGGAAGTGGAGGATGGGGCCTGGACCCATTGGTTAGAAGCAAACTTGTCGATCTTCCTTATCCTTCTGAGTTTTTCAGCTGGCGTCAGTCTTGCCCACTGAGCCGGTGCAACGAACAGGTTTTTCTGTTCATCTGCCAACCGATAAGGACCCATTCCTAATATGGCGCGGTGAATATTGCGTCTTGTTTCCTCTAGCATATTATGGTAGTACTCAGCGGCTTCTGGTAAGGTGCAATTCAGTGCCCTCGCTCCTGTTGCATTAACCTCTTCTTTTTCGTTTCGAATATGCATTTTATACCTATGGTTTATGCTCTCTGTTGCATTGTCGTAAAAAAATTCATCTCCTAAACCGGCAGCTCTTCTCACGGGAAGAATCATCTTCCTTCTCATCTCCTCGGCGACATACGTCTGGAAGTACGTCATGAATTCGACTTGGGTTGTCTTCCTAGCCGCCCTCTCTCTGTTGTTCCATAAATCTTGCAACGAGAAAAGCTTAGTGTCGAAATCCTGAACGCTTTCTGAATCGATAAGACCTAATTCCTTCTTACTCTCACTTCCAAAAATATCTTCAAGAAATTCCTTCCTTGGAATTCCTTCGATCCCTAACGCAGTTAGCTTCCTTTCTATGTCGTTTTCGGCATGTCCCTTGCAGATAATGTGCATTGCTATTGGACAGACGCGACTAAAACCATTTGAGAAGCCGTTGAATCGGTCAGAACCAATTACTCGGATGTTTGAGATCTCTGCATTTACTTCGTGAAGGGTTTGCGCAAAATACGCAAACTGTCCCGTATCTTGATGTTGATGAAACATTGCGGGACCCGGTAGACTGGGATGCTTGCCACTTCTGTGATCTACCAGCTTCAGATTGCTGTAGCAGGTTGTGGTGACATAAAAATTACCAACATTAAAGGTGGTGTCGATTGTAAAGGGACTAAAGGAGAAAGAATGCGTACAGTTCTCAACAAGATCCTGGACGACTTCTTTGCTGAGGACAACAAATCTTGGTAATGGGGTCCACTGAAGGTTTCTGATGTACATCTTTTCTTTTGCGACCATCAGTAGGGAAGAAAAAACATCATGCTCCTTTGGCGCTCTGATCTTGCGGCGCTCGTATTTAATTTGGTCGGTACTTCGGGGAAGATCCGATGCACATCGAAAATTCATTCCGCCAGCTTCTTCAAATAGCTCATCAAATATTGAGCTTGGGGTTTGGGATGTAGAAGCCTTTTGCTTTATCTTCTCTTTAGTGCTTGAACTGGTTCGGGCCTTCTTACAGGGGCTGACTGCATGCTCTCCTTCCTCGAAAGTATAATGTATGAGCACAAGCGCACACTCTCCTCTGTCGTTCCACAGCTCGTAGATACGCCTTTTGAAGTCTTTGTGTTTCAGATGTGGCCAGTAGGTAGCTAGCACCATGTACTGGTTAGCCTTCAGCTTGGGTCTGTCCTTTTTAGCTCTTGGGATTAGGACAGAGGAGTCCACTTCTCCATCCGTACTCATGCTGAATATTCTCCCACAATGCCCCGAGTTGCGGAAATTGCCAGTGCCATCAGATAGTATGTCACCCCTCTTAGGCAATTTTGAAGTGTCGACAACAAAAGCTGCCTCTTCTTGTACATAGAGGGGGGCTTTTGTGCATATTCTATCCGGATCTACTTCAAGATAGAGTACTTTAAAAGCCTTCTCTAGTGAAAATTCACACTTTCCTTGCCAATAGTACGGTGTATTCAAATCATCGCCGAAGTAGGTCAGCGGCCTAAAAATATAAAAGATTGAATAGATTGGACAATCAATCTCGTGTACTCTAGAAGGAGTCAGGTAGTGAAACGGCGGTAGTTTTTTCTTCATTTCGACCCATAGGAGAAGTACAAAATTGTCACTACCCACCCCCAGGACAAAAATGTTGATTATTTATAGAGCACCATACCTACCCACCCCTCAGGACAAAAATGTTGATTATTTATAGAGCACCATTCAGATATTTAAAGAAAAATTCATATGTCGGGATGGAAAGATAGCAAGACAACCAAACTTGTCTGGGTGGTAAGGGAGGTAATACAGCATGGTTAGGTGATGTGTCGTCATCATTAAAGAACCTTCTAAAAAACAAGGAAAAATCCATGTCCAAAGAAGTCAAGATGGTAAAACAACCAAACATTTATATCTTGGGAAGGAAAAGGCAACCAAACTTAGACAAAATTGTCTAGGCCGCAAGGGAGCTAAAACAACATGGTCATGTGATGCTTCCTCATCGATGACGTCATCGTTTAGAAGTTTTTGACTAAACAAAAATCTCGAGAAGAAGAGATGGTAAGACAACCAAACTTGGACAAAAGTGTCTTGGTGGTCACGTGGTCCTTGTGATATGGACAAACCAAGTCACGTGCAGTGACATAAACAATGACGTCATCATTTAGAACCTTTGATTAACCAAATAAGTGTTCATATCTCAGGATGAAAAAAACTCAGACAACATTTTTAGAGTACAATGGACCATGCAATAACATGGTCAAGTGGTATGACATCATCAGTGACGTCATCCAAGTTGGGAGCTCCGCTTTTAGGCACGCCTGACATTAATGGATAATCAGGTGATGGATGAAATTGTCCCTACCATCCCCCAATTGTGGCACCCCTTCTGAAAACTGTGAAATGTTGTCTAACAAGAACCCCCATCCCCTTCTGAAAACTGTGAAATGTTCTCTAATTAGACCCCCCCCCCCATATCAGACATTTGTTGCACTGTTATCTAGTCAAATGTGAATGGAAATGCGGACTATACAGAAGAATTGTCATGGTCTTGTTTATCTATATAACTCTTTTATATCAATTAAATGTACTCTGGGAAATAAGGGAATACACAAAATTGCACCTACCCTCACCACCTTGGGCTGAAATATTGCCCAAGCTTGCCACCTTTACACACACCTTTAACAGACCCTAGCTGCTTTGTCCCTAGGTGTCTCCACTCAGAAGGCAGAGACCCTACTATTTGGAACAGGGCCCAAACAACATGGTCATTATTTATTCCTTTGCACGGGGGGGGGGGGGGGGGGATTTCCAGGGGTTCTCATCAGCACCCTCTAGTGGAATTTGAACAACCCCTCCCTTGATATTTCCAGGTTGTCTATATTTCCAAGTGCAGAAAGAAAATGGAATCAGCCATTTTATACATGCAACAAAAATTTTGTATGAATAGTATGTGGTGGTTATGCAATTTTGCAAGCAATATCGACTAGATTACTATAGAAAAACAAACCTTAACATGTTTTCTTCAGAGCTTGCTTCATCTTCCTCATCACTAGTTTCTGAATCTAGAAAAAGGAGGTAACAATCAGATACATAAGTCTACAGTGCTGTGTATGTCACCAAGGGTTTCTACAAACATATAAGAAATTGGGAAACCAAGAGAGGGTGGTAGAAATAATGAAAAGATAGCTATGCTTGGTTACCCTGCTAGCAGAGGTTTTTTTCTGTCAGTCTTTTCTTAGCTAGCATTAAGTTGTTCACCATGCGACATACCAGACACGTGAACAACTTAATGCTAGCTAATAAAAGACTGACTGAAAAAACCTCTGCTAGCAGGGTATGCTTGGTACACTGCATGTGGTTTCTACACATTGACAAAAGTGATAGCAAGCGGAGCTGAGCTATTGCTTTTTTAACCTTTTTTTTTTCTATCATCAATTAAAAATAATTTTAAATATTATATGAAATCATACCTTTGACATGTCTTGAAAAAGCTGTTTCATCACTCTCAGATTCTTCACTCTCAGATTCATCACCACTTTAAATAAAAAACACAGCTTTAAGTATTTGTCTAAAGAACAATGTTATTCCTTTTCATATGCGATCAAAGGGCAAAGGGCAAGGAAAGAAGTTCTACTTCTTTTAACAATATCATCAGAAAAGAAAAAGAAATGTTTGCTTGGATTTAAACACCAAATTTGTTAGAATTATTAGTACCATGATGATTAATTTTTAGATGGACCACCTGGCAATTCCAAAAGCAATTTGCCCAGGAGGTGTGGTGTGGTTTGATGGTACTCCCAATGGAAAAATACCAGGGATATTCATCCCTATCCCTCATGGTATAAATTTCTCCCTAGAGAGCTATCTCTTAGAGGGCCCAAAGAGTCTGCTATACCTTAGGGCAGTCTCACATGAAAGGTGACCTAGAATTTCAGTGACGACAGAATAAAAACCATAATAGAGTGGAGATAAGGAATTACCCTTGTGTGAAAGCTAACATGCTAATGAAATGATAATTCTAAGAACCATAATAACATTAAGTAGATTTGAAACATTTAATTTTGTTTACAATCCCTTGGGTTAAAGTTCACTTTTTTCCATCAATCCCCCCCCCCCCCAAAAAAAAAAGAATG
Source organism: Scolanthus callimorphus (assembly GCA_033964015.1). Classification (NCBI taxonomy): domain Eukaryota; kingdom Metazoa; phylum Cnidaria; class Anthozoa; order Actiniaria; family Edwardsiidae; genus Scolanthus; species Scolanthus callimorphus. The sequence goes on from CM066917.1 coordinate 22,940,687, forward strand.
CACATGGCTAAAATGTGAGGTATGCTTTTTTTTGTCCAATACAACAATACTTCAAAATCATGCATGTCTACTACTACATGTTTATTTTAATATTCTTGCAAAAAAGTTTTTATTAGGTACACCTACCTAGATATGATTAAGGTATCTTGCACCTTTGGCATATCTAAAAGAAAACAGGTTGGTTATCAGGCTTCTCCAGTATTGCGTGGTTCCAGAAATTATCCATACTCCCCCCCCCCCCCCCCCCCCACGGAAGGGCAATGGAAATTCCGGAGGGGTGGGGGGTCAATTTACCTGATCATTTCCAAACAAATACTGTATTTTTCCTTTGAAATTCCAGAGGGTTGGGGGTCACTTTTCAACACCCTTCCGTGGAGGGGGTATGGATGCCCCACGGGCGGCATTTGGAAATTCCGAAGGGATGGGGGGTTTAAGAGCTCGGAATTCTGATTGCAAGGGGGGGTTTTCGAAGCTGGATTTCTTGTCACAAGGGGGGGTCTGAAGATGCCCAACTTCTGTGTGTTTTTCATTCTGCTAAAATAGCGTTTTTCAGAAAGAAAATAACGTCATTTCACACGTGGAAAAACAGTCTTCGCCGCCATTCGATAGATAGAGAATGCTTTGAAATGTCATTTGCCATTCTTCAAAATCATTCTTCAAAATCAAACTATCATGCTCTGTATTAATATTCTGCTCTGTATTAATATTCTCTGCAACGTTTCCCTCTCGCAAATTTTTACTTTTTCTCGCAATAATAAACAAGGTGGTGATTATTTGGATTCCAGAGGGGAGGGGGGTAAAAGTTGAAATTTCTGAAGGGGAGGGGGGTTTAACCTACCCGGAATTCTATATGCATGGGGGGGGTAAACCATTTTGGAAATTCTGGATGCATGGGGGGGGGGGGGGGGTCAAAAACTAGTGCCGCCCATGGGGGGGTACCCTTATTTTCTGGAATTGCCCATTGACAAAACATAAGAGTTTGTAAATTACAGAACAAAGCGTATAAAAAGTGCATAACTGCGAAGTTTTGGATTTTACAACATTGTTTTTTTATAACAAGGAACAATCAGCTTTTTAAGCTGCCAAAAATATGTTTTTTAATGTCTCAGGAATGATTCTCTGCATAAATGCACACAGCGTGACTCCACCAGAGGATTAAATAAGCTTACTGGAAATGAAATATAATCTAGCTTGACGAACACAACAACTAAATATTTCACTGTTCTAACACGAGTTGAGGGAGAGAAGCAACCTCAAAAAATTGGCCGTAAGGAACGGAGAGTCTAACTCTAAGCTTGTGTTTCACTCCAGTTACCCGTTAAATCATTTCTTTGAGGGTGCTAAATGAAAATTACATGTTTGAAAGGCTTGTCTATTTGTCTCCTGTTGGCAAAGAGCGTGATAAACTAAAGGTGATATGAATTTTATTTGAGAATAGAAACCAAATCTCTTATGGAATGAAGTTTGCACCAGTGCCAGTGGGGGCGCGTTACCTGGAAAATCCGTGAACTTCTCCGTATCTGACAGATGTGAGGAGTCATCGGGGTCGCTATCATATCTGTAATGCCAAATATTATTGCTTTTATCCGTGGAACAAGTCAAAACAAAGTAATTCATCACTTTACTTACACTTTAAGAATGTCCATCCCGATCCCGTCGAGCTCGACTTTGGCACCACGTGCGAACTTTGGCATCGGAACGAGGCCAGGTATCCTGTAGTTCGCTGATTGATGGGATGCCTGTGTAAACAAAAAGGCCGAATCTCGGCGGCGTTTCGATGTGTACTCGCAATATAGGGTTAGTTAAGACGCTGACTGTTCTTTCTAAGCTAAGAAACGTTCGATAAAAGGTAGCCCCATTCCTGATAAGTATCAAACAAAAACGACTTTGATGAAAAAACAGCATTTGGCGCTCGGACTGCTCACGGCTCTCGACTGATCTCTCTACTCAGTGACGAACTGGATAAGATTGGTTAGTTGGAACAATAATATATAGATTTAGCCACTGGCTAAAAGCGGAGCTCCCGGTTACATATTTTTGTGCTAATGAGACAATGACGTCATCGATGACGTCATACCACGTGACAACACCATCGCACCCCTCTTGCCACTTAAACAACTTCACCCAAGTTTGTTTGTCTGAGATTGATCCTTCCAAAGGTATATACCTTTTCTCGTTTGATGACGTCATCGATGACGTCATACCACGTGGCAACGCCATCGCACCCCCCCTTGCCACTTAGACAACTTCAGGCTCAAGTTTGGTTGTCTGAGATTGATCCCTTCCTAAGATATATACCTTTCTCGTTTGATGACGTCATCGATGACGTCATAACACGTGACTACGCCATCGCACCCCCTTTGCCACTTAAATAACTTCACCCAAGTTTGGTTGTCTGAGATTCATCCCTTCTCAAGGTATACACCTTTTCTCGTTTGATGACGTCATCGATGTCGTCATAACACGTGACAACGCCATCTCACCCCCCTTGCCACTTAAATAACTTCACCCAAGTTTGGTTGTCTGAGATTCATCCCTTCTCAAGGTATACACCTTTTCACGTCATACTACGTGACCAGGCCGTTGCACCCCCCTTCCCACTTAGACAACTTTACCCAAGTTTGGTTGTCCGAGGTTCATCCCTTCCAAAGATATAGACCTTTTCTCATTTGATGACGTCATTGATGACGTCATACCACGTTACCATGCAGTTGCACCCCCCTTGTCACCTAGATATTTTGACCCAAGTTTGGTTGTCTGAGGTTCATCCCTTCCTAAGATATATACCCTTTCTCGTTAGCTGACGTTTGGGGTGCCTGTGTTACGCCGGACGAACGGACGGACGGACGTACGCACAAACCGGAAGTCCATGACAGAATCGTTTGATGCATATACACTTTTGTTTTGTTCCTTCTCCTCCTGCATGTAGCTATGGGGCTCCGCTCGCGGGCGCCTTCGCCGCCCGCGGGAGCTCCGCTATAACCTGTACATAGATTATAGACTATTTATAGACACTTGCATACCTGCACCTGCACACCTGCACACCTGCACACCTGCACACCTGCACACCTGCACACCTGCACACCTGCACACTGCACACCTGCACACCTGCACACCTGCAAATTACACCGTCCGCTCTTAGGGAGCTACTAGGACTTGACCTGGGACTTGGGGCAGACGGCAGCAAGTTTTGCCTCAGGAAAGTTATACCCGTGCATATGGATCGTATTTTTGTGGCACATTTGGAGCAACATTTGTTTCCCAGGCGATTGTACGGAAGTCCGAGCTTCTTCAAAAGTTCGATCAATGGCTCTTTGTCGCCGTATTTCTTGCGGAGATCGCTCGAAGCCTGGATATAAACGCCGTTTTTTCCAGTAGCGAGGAAGCTCTCCTTGCAAACACTACAATGGGAGTCCCTAGGAGCGTAAACCTTTCTTTTTGAAGGCTTCGTTGGAGTTTTTTGACTCATGGCGCGACTAGCGCGCGCCCCGACACGAGAAAAACAACAGAGGAAATTCGATACACTCTTTAATACAAAACCAAAATCGCACATGGTTTCCGTTACAATATGATTGGCATATTCGACAGGAAGCTGTCATCGGTTCTATTCAGGGGTTATTCACAGTCCCTAGTGTGAATGAATTCTGACAGCAAAAAAAATCCTCTTTTATGAAAGCTTTGTCCGCAGGCAGTCCCTTGTTTCGGGGTGAATCCCCCTGTGGTGCGAGCTTATCGTGACGTGACTCTGTGGTGCGTGCTTATCGTGCCGTGACCCCGGTATAAATGCACAGTACTAGGCGCGCGCGAAGTAAGACTTTTACCCTCTTATTACGGACGTTCCCCGAGCAAGGGACTGCAAGCAGTCAATCAAGAAAATGGCTGTGCAGCAAAAATATTCAACCAACACAAGAAACCAAGCTACTGCAATTGCAAATCCTGCTTGTTTCTGACCTCTGACCTAATTCCTGAAACATATGTGTACATTGACATTTATTGTGCAATTGTCTACACCCCTCATACATTTGGATAATTCACGAATTCAAGAATTCACCGGATACGTGTGGACAATATAGCCGTATCCGGAAAGAAAAAAGTTGCGGATTAAAAAATATCCGGATACGTGTGGACGGGGCCTAAACAAAACACTTTCTGCAAAGAGTAACTTCCCCTCCGAGCACTTCACTATCTACATAGATACTTCTAGTATATCTTATTAAACCGGGCCCAATACTGCGACCATATGGTAGCCAATAACGACTAGATTTCTGGTTTGGCGAGAAAAAGGTTCAACCTAGTCGTCAAATGACTTACCTTACCAGCCTGTAGCCTCCTCCGAAACGCGAAAACACTGTCTCGGGATTCCTGTGTTACACCTCGTGCCCACTCCTTCACGTCCATTGAACCCTAAGCACAGGAAGCCCAAACCGTCTAAAATTCCTTTTTTACCCAAAGAGTTGCCTGCGGAGGATGGCTATATAATCTGTAGATTAAAAAAATGCCTTTCTCAAAATTAGTTGTCAACAGTATAATAATTTGGGAGAAATAGCGACCACATTGCTATAATGGTGACGGACCATTAAAATTTGTATTTATTAGGCGCCAGTTTCAGCTCCTAAGAAATGTCGGGACCTGTATTCGATGTTTTTTTTTTTTTCATGTAATACAGTCTACGGTACAAGAGTAGATTTGCATAATCAATGTCCGTTGCCATGGCGCAGTTTTCACAACATCAAGGATCTGCGCTCATCTCTTGTGTTTTATTTTGTGATAAAATCTCACCTTGCGAGCAAGTATAAGGGTTGCGCTACTAGCAATTTAAATTACAAATAAGTATCCACCGACTTGCTAAACTTCGGCTTTTTTCCTTTTCCTTTGCTTTCAGAGTCTTCTTTCGATGCCCACCATGAAAGAGCAAGAGGTAAGGGCAAATATCACAACTGTCAAATGACAGTGCCCCATGCCTAGCGCTCTGAACTCTCTTCCTTGCGGATTTGGGTTTCCAGTATTGTCGTCGACAATAGACTAGAGGAAATATCAGAAAAGTGCAATATTTAAGGCGCATGAGGCATTTTTTAGTAAAAGCTGGCAACAAGAGTTTTCTTATGTAATTTTTCACACTGAATCCGAATTTTCGGGTTAACTCCGGTGTAATAACCATTCCCAGAGGACACCTTTGTGTTCAGTTCTTAATTCATCCTGATTCGTTCTACCAAACAAAGGAAGCTTTGTGACGCAGTTCGTGCGCACTCACAGGTTATTACACCGGAGATAAGCCGAATTTTCTTGTTGCCATCTCTGATTTTGCGTTTTAATGGGTGAAAATGACGTCATCATGATTGACAGCTGTTATATTTCAAATTCGAACGAATATTTAACTTGAACAGGATAGTTTAGAATGTTCTATACGAAAAAGTGCCGTATTATTGAATTCGAATATAGCGCTGCTGTGATAATCAAAATGGCGGATCCAAGATGGCCGCCATATCGTCAAATTTGAAACTATCAGTCTGGTAGTCGAAAAAGGCATGGAAATAAACAGCTGACAATGAATTCAAGGTATCACAGTATGAAATGCAGTGCTGCTGGTCGAATGAAGCCATATTAAATATATAAAAGGCAAATCAATATAAAAAAGGTGAATCAGATTCGGCCGCCACTTGATTTTATGATCTAAACGATATCCCCATTTTTCGATGATCATCCTTGGTCCCGGCAACGAAACTGTGCCTTCGAAGTTCTTATATCAAGAGTTCGCTCACAACGATCATGCAATCTGCTGCCCCCGTGGCATTATCGAAAAATCGCGGAAACATCAGGACCAGCAGGAAACCTCAAAAGGAAACCTCAGACAAGAAAGGGGTCGGAATAGGAGAAGGCTTTCATGCCACCACCAGGCTATAAAACAAATACGGAAAAGGCTGGAGCAACGCCTAAATTGTCAAAGCGTGATTTCCCCCTTTATCCTTGCTTTTTTGTTATTATTATTGTTCCTGTGCGTGTAAGAGGAATATTCTGCATGCATTTAAAACAATAGTCGTAGATGTATTTGACTACTTTTACAGTAGGGACGACTAACTTTGTGGATTGCGCTTCCTCCCTAAATTCACCTAACGACAATCATATATTGCCTATATAGTATTCTCTTTCCACCATAATAGTCTGTTGCCATTTTTTATGTATTGCAAAATCGTTTAAGTTTTTGTCTTTTTTTTTTAAGTTTAGCCTATGAACGTTATGGCCTCAAACAATCGCCAGATATCCAAAATGGCGGCACGGCGGCCATCTTGGATCCGCCATTTTGGATGACGTTCTACGCCCATCAAGCACCCTATGCCATAATATAGATACATTTTTTTTGAATACCCCATTGCCACTTATCCATTTGAATTTCACTGGCAGTTAAAATTTGAAAAGAAAAGTCGGCGAAAAATTCATTGTAGAGGTTTGTGTGACAGCTGTCAATTATGACGTCATTTCATCTCTTAAAATGCAAAATCGGCGTTGGCAACAAAAAAATTCGGATTCAGCGTAAAATTTTGCATAAGATGGCACTTGCTGCCAGCTTTTACTAAAGAATGCCATATGGAGTACGATTTTCCGAAAGTTCGTCTAGTCTACAAAGACGAGCACAAGAGGTAGTGGTAGTCAAGCTTGCGACCGTATCTAGTCGCTCTTGCGACCGTATCAGCGACTAAAATATATTGCTCAGTCGCAACTAAAAATACATCGCTCAGTTGCAACTTTTCGACAACTTTGTACGCTTTCTCTTTAGGTTGACTCTCTTGATTAAACAAGTATATATGTTAATTATGAGCCCTGCCACACCAACGTGTAGAGTTGCCGAAAACAGACACGACAGAATATGACTGGAAATATGACTGCCATGCCCCCGAAAACAGACACGACAGAATATGACTGGAAATATGACTGCCATGCCCCGACACAGTCTACTAGATTGCTTTTTTCCAGTTTGAGTTCTTTCTGTTAGACTGGGTCTTAACGAGATCAGCATTTGTGAATATTCGTGCAACATTTGTTCAACGTTTCCTTCTTTGAAAACTCGCCGAAGTAATATATAAAACACTAGCGAGCGTGTTTCATCAGTATCAAATAATGAGAAGTGGGTTGAAAAGGGCAAAGCCGAGTTTTTTTAACCGACATCGAGGTGTTTGAAATCCTGATGAAAAAACTATGGAGTGTTTGATGTTATTATATAAACACCAATGAAATACCAGGTGATCTCCCGCGCGAAAACTTGATATCTTCACACGTGAAAATATCATGTTATTTTCACATGTGAAAATATCACACTTGCCTTTGCTTGATGCTCGATTTTTAAGCTTAACTCAAATAAAATTTGAATTTGGTATTTCATTGATGTTTATATAATAAACAGAACATTACATGACCGCTTGGAGATACGAATTTTATCTTCTCGTGTTAAAAATTTATCTCACTCGTTCGCTACGCTCACTCGTGAGATAAATTTTCAACACTCGAAGATAAAATTCGTATCTCCGCGCGGCCATGTAATATCCTCTATTTATTTCTCAAACGAATGATTTAATGCCGAGAAAAAGAAGGATAAAATCTTCAATTTCTATGCAAATTAAGACCGCGTTTTCCGATCACCTCCACGCTTATGATTTTCTTAGTTTAAACTTGATGAATTATTAATGAGCTTGAGAATGCAATGTTCAGCGATGTGTATCGTTGTTCAATGCATGTTTAGAGCCGATTTCGCATGGCAGTGGTAAACACGCAAAGTAAATACAGCAATTCTGAACAAAACCTTTAGGAGGAAACGCACTAGTAAGTGCGAATTACTCACGATACTCATCTGAAAATACCCCGGGGGGAAATCCCCTCTAACGTGGATCACGGGCGGTAGGACCAGCTAGAGTATTTTTAAATGTACTGCTTTCCCGAATTTGGTCAATAAGTTCGTTATCAGCCGTGTCGAGAGGTCTTATAAAAGTTTTCGAATTCTTCTTAAAACCCGTTCTTTTTGAAGCCCGAAACTGCTCAATCTTAACGTTTATCTACTTATTTCTTTGTTAATAAAGCTTCTTTTAGCTTACCTTGGGCTTTTGAGGCATTATTTTGAGGCATTATTACGGAGAGCCAACGTTCGTGTTATTATACCTCGTGTTACCCGAGACGCGACTGGAGCCAACGTTCCTGTTATTATACCTCGTGTTACCCGAGACGCGACTGGAGTCTAACCTAGCCGTTAATGACTAAGCGATCAGCGCATGTCAAACTTGACAGCCCGAATTTCCCCACGCAATAGCAATAGCGCGAGAACTGCAAACGCGGGGTTGGCTACGCGGCGCAGTTCAGAAGTGGACCAGGGGTCGAATAGTAGATTTCTCTTCTGATACTGATAGTGCTAAGTATTTGGCTACTCCTTGAATAATAATGCTCTTTCGAAATCCTGGTTCTTTGATTGGCTAGTGGTTACACCACTCTGAACTCGAGAATTTTTCTCCTCGCACGGCTCTATAATGCTGCCGCCTCGCAGCCTCGCCTCTTGGCTCGGCTGCTCGTTGGCAATCATTATTCTTAACCTTACCCTTTTGTTGTTCAACATTTCATTGTTGTTTATTTTTATTTCAGAGTAAAAAAGTTGGAGAAGATATTCTAGATCTACTAAACATACCTTCACATATGGTGAGAACAAATTTACAAGCCATCACTTGTTTGCTAATTGATCATGAAACAAATCTTTTTACGTATTTGTCCTATCGGCTGCACTCGTGGCCTTAAACAGGACCGTAACTCATTTGCAAAAGAGAATACGAAATTTCGATTTGAGGACAATAGCTGAAGACAATAGCTGAAGACAATAGCTGGTTTTCTATTGTTATAGGAACGAGGAACAGCCGAAAAGTTCAAGTCCCAGGGGGGAGCATTCGTCCACGAATTCTGTGATCACGGCACGCGAGAGGACTGCAGACGAAACAACCGGGAGGGACCGCCCTGTACAAAGGTGCACTTCCGGAAAATCATCCAAAAACATACAGATGGTGAGTCTGTTGTGTGTGCGCTATATTCAGTGATGCACTCTCAGGGATGTCCAAGGCCATAGCTAGAATTTTTGTCTGGGTGGCAAACCTCGGTCATCCTTTGTTTTTGCTGGGGGGGGGGGGGGGGGGCAAACAGATTTTTCTTTTCACATGTTGACACTAAATTTTTTTACTTCGCTTGGGAGGGGGCAACTGCCCCCTCTGCTGTAGAAATTTCAGCCTGGTTTTCACATTTCAGCATGACAATTGTACCTCCCTGAACCGAACCGGTCACGTTTAGCTCGGATATGTTCTGGATGGACGCGTCTCGCTGTAAAATAGGGCTTATCTCCGGTGTAATAACCTGTGATTGCTCACGAACTGCGTCACAAAGCTTCTTTTGTTTGGTAGAACGAATCAGGATGAAATAAGAACTGAACACAAAGGTGTCCTCTGGGAATGGTTATTACACCGGAGTAAACCCTAAAATAGAGCGGCAAGCATTACTGTGGGACGAGCAATGACTCTCATGCCCTCGGCTGGGAATCTCCTGAGATCCAAAGAGTAAAAAGTAAAGCGAAACAAATGTTTAACGGGGGCGTTCCTAGAGGAAAGGCGCCTTTAGTGTGCATGGTGACCCCGCTCCTTTTCGTTTTTGGAAGAAAATATTGTAAAGAAAAAAATCGACAAACATTTTCGGTAGCTGTGATCAGCATGGGGACAACACAGAAACGTGCATGCATGTGAAATCCCCTTTGCCATCTGCTTTGAAAATGTGAAATAATCTTAACCTTCCGTTCGCTGTTAAAAATAGACCACTCGCTACTCCGAGTCAAAGGTGATGGCTAGATTACGTTTCAGTTTTATCCGGTCATGTCACGGAACTAACTTCCCATTGCATAAAGCCTCTTGCTCAAGTCTACGTGTAGTGCAGGCGCGAAAATGATCTCGTTAATGCAAGACCATGCTAGGTACCACAAGGCGTTAGATGCTTATACTGCAAAGGCGAAAGAATTCGAGACGGACTACAAGTGCTTGGTGGAGACGACTCCGAAAGTACTCAAGAACATGTGGCCGGAAAGGAAGCTCAACCACGACGGAGCCTTCTCGGTGCTCAGTATCGGCGGAGGGTCAGGTCGTAATGATGTCCCCATACTCGCTGGAATTGGGCAACATTTCGGCTCAGAAGCCAACAAGGCTACAATCCAAAACATAGTAGTCGAACCCAGTTTTAGCATGTTAGCCGAGTACAAGCCGTTAGCAGCGAACCTCCCACCCAACGTGGCCAAATACGCCGAGGTCAAGTCCGAGTTCTTTGAGAAGACGTACGAAAGTTTCATTCACGATCAAGACCGAGTACCTAAAGCTAGATATTTCGATTTAGTGCACTCTATTCATAGTTTCTATTACTTCCAGAATACCGAAGTCGAGGACATGCTGGATCATGTTTATGCCCGGGAGCTCAGCGAGAAGGGTGTTGCACTTATTTTGGTGGTTACTCCGATTACAATGTTCTTCAAGGTCGGCGACCACTTAAGCTCCATTACAACGATGCAGAGCTGCATGATTACTGCGCGGAAGTTCAAAGAATTTATGACAAAGTGAAGAAGAGCGGGTGGAAATATGAGTTTACTAACATGGTCATGCAACTTGATGTGAGCAGCGTGTTTGAAGAAGATTCCGAGGAAGGCAACTTGATACTCGACTTTGTGACCCTCAAGAAAGATTTCCGCGCAACGGCTCCGAAAGAGATTTTAGAATCTACTCTAGATTTGATCAGGAAGAGTTCGTGTTATGATGAAAACGGGAAGATGATAACCAAACATGGGAATACGTTGATCGCCATCTATAAAGGAATGGACTGAACTTTTCTAAAGTGCGTAAGCTTTCATGGCGTGACGTGAATGCGTGACACAAATAGAGAACCGACTTTGCAACACGGGAAAGGCCCCTGGAAAATGTTAGGTGTATTTTTAAATGCTCAAAATAATTAACAAGAATTCTATGAAATAAATGCTTCTTTGGAAACATCGTCAAAAAGAACAATGAACTTGAAATGTATAGCGTCACTTGTTTGTACCATAGTTTATAGAGGGGAATGGTTAGGAAACCTGACACCCTGTTATTGTACTATATTATATCTTTGTTCACTTTTTCAGAGGAAGCCTTTTGTTTGTGCAGGGTCACGGTACATCAGTACCAAAATTTAGCCAGTAAGATTCAGTGTACAACCAGTCATGCATATTAGATGAGCGTGAAACAAAAGATTGTGCAGGGTCAATATCACGTGATAGCCCCTCTCGACATCCAGCCCAAGCTATTGTGTTGACCCTTTGAAGTTTGCCGGGCTTCCTAACCATTCCACTCCATTAACTATGTTTGTACTTGTATGATGAGAAGTGAAAAGGTCTACCCTGCTAGCAGAGGTTTTTTCTGTCAGTCTTTTATTAGCTACCAAAGTTGTTCGCGTGTCTGGTATGTCGCGTGGTTGTGGGAAAGGTCGGGATTGATGTAGCCTGCAAGCCGGCTTTCTAGTGGGTTTTTTTTCCCGGATATTTTGATCGATTTTTTGCGCGACACAGGTATCCTGAACCCCGAAAAACAAAATATCCGAAAAAGCTCACTAGAGAGCCGGCTCGAAGGCTAGGATTGATGAATTCTATTTAGAAAATAACACCTATGTTGTATTGTGAATGTGCGCATTCTGATTGGTTAAAAAGCGTGTTTGTAAGAGACCTGAGAAACACGATTGTCACGCAACGCTGTCGCGCGTGTGTATGTTATTTTCTAAAAGCAATCAGAAAATAACACCTATGTTGTATTGTGAATGTGCGCATTCTGATTGGTTAAAAAGCGTGTTTGTAAGAGACCCGAGAAACACGATTGTCACGCAATGCTGTCGCGCCTGTGTATGTTATTTTCTAAAAGCAATAAAAATACTTTCTGCGTGCTCTCTGGTTTCTTACAAACACTCGGGGAATGTTGGTCGAACTGATAAAACTTGAAAGACACTCGCCTTCGGCTCGTGTCTTTCAAGTTTTGATCAGTTCTCCCAACATCCCCCTCGTGTTTGTAAGAAAGCAGAGAGCACGCGGAAAGTACTTTATTGCTTAATAAAAATACTTTCTGCGTGCTCTCTGGTTTCTTACAAACACCCGGGGAATGTTGCTCGAACTGATAAAACTTGAAAGACAAGTCAAGTCTTTCAAGTTTTGATCAGTTCTCCCAACATCCCCCTCGTGTTTGTAAGAAAGCAGAGAGCACGCGGAAAGTACTTTTATTGGTTAATGAGGACTCTCCGCCGTCTTGCCCTGATTGAAAATGATTACCTCATATCTGTAAACTCTACTGGCTCAATTTTGTTTATACTACCAAACAGGTAGAATTACTTTTGGCTCTTGAGAAAACGTTCTAAGAAAACACACTCGCTCTTTGTTCTGAAAAGTACGTGATCAAATTCTTTACCAAAATTACTCAAGCATTTATGCCACTGCTTTGAAATTTGTATTCAAAAGCATTCTCTTCTCCCGAAATTATCTTTCTTGCATTCTAGGGATTTAAATTTATCGGTTTGACGTTTAACGCTACAAAGTATTTATTGCAGGCAGGAGAGATTTTTCGGAGCCGAAAGTTTCTCTGTTCTTGTCTACACACTGGATTCCTGTGTGTCTGATACATTTCGCTGTATTCATGTTTACACACTGAATCCCTGTGTGTCTGATACATGTCGCTGTATTCATGTTTACACACTGAATCCCTGTGTGTCTGATACGTGTCATTGTATTCATGTTTACACATAGAATCGCTGTGTGTCTGATGCATTTCGCTGTATTCATGCCTACACATAGAATCGCTGTGTGTCTGATACATGTCGCTGTATTGATACATATCGATCGCTGTATTCATGTGTACACATAGAATCGCTGTGTGTCTGATACGTGTCATTGTATTCATGTTTACACATAGAATCGCTGTGTGTCTGATGCATTTCGCTGTATTCATGCCTACACATAGAATCGCTGTGTGTCTGATACATGTCGCTGTATTCATGTTTACACATAGAATCGCTGTGTGTCTGATACATATCGCTGAATTACACATAGAAACGCTGTGTGTCTGATACATGTCGCTGTATTCATGTGTACACATAGAATCGCTGTGTGTCTGATACATGTCGCTGTATTCATGTGTACACATAGAATCGCTGTGTGTCTGATACATGTCGCTGTATTCATGTTTACACATAGAATCGATGTGTGTCTCATACATATCGCTGAATTACACATAGAAACGCTGTGTGTCTGATACATGTCGCTGTATTGATACATGTCGCTGTATTCATGTGTACACATAGAATCGCTGTGTGTCTGATACATGTCGCTGTATTCATGTGTACACATAGAATCGCTGTGTGTCTGATACATGTCGCTGTATTCATGTTTACACATAGAATCGCTGTGTGTCTGTTACATGTCTCTGTATTCATGTTTACACATAGAATCGCTGTGTGTCTGATACATGTCGCTGTATTCATGCCTACACACTGAAACCATGTCTGTCTGATGAACGTCGCTGTATCATTTCGTATTTCATGTAAACACAGAATCGCTGTGTGGCTGAATGTTATATCGTTGTGTTCTGTTCATTCGTAAACAGAATCTCTGGGTGACTGCTCCTTCCTCAACACTTGTTTCCACATGGACACGTGCAAGGTAAGTCACGCCCTCCAACGTTTACAGGAATTGCAGGATCACCTGCAGACCCGTCAGATTGACGTTATCCTGTAGCGCCGTACGGGCCCGTCCACACTAACGCGTTTTTGTTTGAATCCGTATACTTTTTGATACTTTTAGGCCTTCCGTCCACACTAACACGCTAATCGTTTTCATCGAATCCGTATAAGTTTGAAAACGGTATCGAAAGTGGATAAAAACGAATCCGTATACATTTCGTTTTAGTGTGGACAGTCGAATCCGGATTAAAATGAAAACGATGACGTCAACTGTACCACTTAATTTGAGATTGTCCTTGCACGCGCCAACATCAAATAAAAACTGCTCGCTTGTTTGGAACTAAATTTCCCGTCCACGCTAACATGCTGATCGTTTTCATCGAATCCGTTTAAGTCTGAAAGCGAATACTTGAAAACGCGTTAGTGTGGACAGGGCCTGAGTACGTCGCCACCGCTATTAGTTTCTTCGATTTCAAGACTTCATGGTCGTCTTGCGCCCGCTGCGCGAATTATTGTTCTCGCGATAGTAGTCTCATATTATTCTGAATCACGGTGCTCTGCAAGCTAAAAGAACTTGATGCCGGTTTTTGTTTCTGCAGTATGTACATTATGAAGTCGACTATAACGACATGGAAATGAAGAAAAAGGAGGAAACGGAAAAGGAGAAGAGAAAAGAAGAGGTTTGCGGACTTTTCATGTAATATATCAAACACGAGACAGCGCGATTCAGGATTTCAAACACTGAGAAGTGGTTTGAAAAAAACGAGGCAAAGCCGAGTTTATTTTAACCGACTTCGAGGTGAAAAAATGAAGGAACAAAATCTCAACATTCCATGCAAATTACTGCGATTTTCATAATTCTGCGAACTCCCACTTGACATTTCCGAACGTCAAACTGCGTTTTGGCTTCCGTCAATCAAACCTTTTAGGTCAAGTCCACGCATGTTTTCTAGTTTGGTTTGCATTTCACAGTGAAAATTTGTGGTTTGAAGCGTACCTAACCCTTTTCCTGTTCACAAGATCTATCAAAGCCTCCGTGAAATGAACCAGAGCTGTTCACTCGTTTGATTGACGGAAGCCAAACCGCGGTTTGTTGGTCGCTGTAGAGTGCGCAGAATTATGAAAATCGCAGTAAGACCGCGTTTTACAACCTCCTCCATGCTTATGATTTTCTTTGTTTAAGTTTGATGAATTATATGAGTTTTAGAAGAATAGTAAACGCCGTTTCACACATCTCTTTCCTGTTGGCCTTGAAGTCGTGTTCAGAAGGACGAAGGCTGAGAATGCAGCTCAAAGTAGATTAGAGTAAATATTTTCTTTCCGGAAGTGATTCCTTCCACAATATTGATCCTCCCTGTCCACATAATGGTCTTCGAGTCGGCATGAAACATAACTCCCTTATCTATAAGACTATGGTGGATAAAACCTGTTGCGATACAGACGGCCTTTTTAGGGCCTCTTTACATGTTGGACTCGGGGGGTGGAGGTAACTTTAGAAGTCCCAAACAACGTTGCAAGGCAAGGGGGATGGACGGAGAGAGGACAAGATTAGCGAAAATAAGAGACCAGTGTCGAGAAGTGTGTCTGTCATTAAGCCGATAGAGCAGATTTCGTATGCCTGTAAAAGGTAACGCGACACGGCGCGGTACTGTCGCGGTCGCGGCACGGAACCTGGGCTGCTGTAGATACGGAATGAAATCGCGTAGTCGCGGCACGGTCACGGTCGCGGCGCGGCACAATATTTACAACTTAGTCGCGGCACTTTTCACAATCATACGAAATGTGCTCTAGTATCTTGTTGAGGCGTGGATCACGTTTGAGAGCGATTGTGTTAATGTATGACATCTTAGTTCCTGTTGTTATTTCTCTTGAAGACAAAGTCGTCCAAGGAAGACACTGGAAAAATCATTCTTTATCCGCCCCAGGTAGGAAAATGAAAACTTATACAAAACAGCATAAAAAATGTAGATCACGAGCATCAGAAACGCTCTATTTGGCTGGCAACATTGTTGCCCTCCCCAGCCAAAGTTGTCTCACAACAACACTTTGTTGCAAGTTATGACAAAGGTATTACAGGAGCTTTCTTCGTCCTATTTTGTACCTCAGATGTTTGTGAGAAAAGTTTGGTTAGAGACGTAAAACGTGCAGCATTATTAGAATTCGTTTGGTGACAATGTTCGGCTGCGGAGTTATTGGGTGTTTGGTACCTTGAAATTGCAAGGGCAAAGGCCGATTTACACTTGCGACTTTTGTTGCATTTGTCGCGGCGATTTTTTTCGCGCGAGTTGCAATTCCAACTCTCTAGTGTAAACGAGATGCAAATCCGATGCGATTTCTGTGCTCTGTTTTCTTCAAATCGCATCAAGTTGCAAAGAGTTTCGATCATGTTTGAAATCTCCGCGACAAAAATTGCGGTCGGTCGCTCCGAGTTGCACCTAGTTTACGTGAGTGGTTTTGAGCTAACACGTAGGTGCGAGAAAAATCACCGACAAAAATTGTAGCAAAAATTGCGAGTGTAAACGGGTCTTAACAGAGTCCAGCGTGAGTAAAGCCGGGGAAATACGAGGCACAAAATCCCTCAACTTGTCGCGCAACATTGCTGCGTTGCAAGTCTAATGTTTGTTGCTCGTTTTTCATCAAATTCACAACTTGTCGCGCAACATTTTGTTTTGATGATCACACATGCGAGACCAAGGCGAATTTGGCTCCTTAGCACTTCATTTCTATTGACCAACCAACTTGAATCGTAGGCAAAATGTTGCGCGACAAGTTGTGTGTTTGATGAAAAACGAGCAACAAAGCCAGAATTTGTGTCTCAAAGTAGACCCACGTTCTACTTCGCGCAACAAGTTTTCACAACCTGCAACAAATGTTTTTGTTGCGCGACAAGTTGTGGCGCGAGATGAAAAACGCGCAACATCATCATCAACTTGCAACGCAACAATGTTGCGCGACAAGTTGAGGGATTTTGTGCCTCGTATTTCCCCGGCTTAACTGCGGCGCTGAAGTTACCTGAATTCGAGTTATAGAGGTTGCACTATGATAAATAGCCCAAACAATTCGCACTGACGCTTCATGTATTCGAGTTAGTGAGGTGCTACTATAAATCCCAGGATCTTTCTTTCTGGCCTGTTTCTTCAGTGGATTCAATGCGACGTGAGGTCTCTGAACGTGGGCGTTCTGGGAAAGTTCTCCGTGATCATGGCGGACCCACCTTGGGATATCCACATGGAGGTCAGTTTTATACCCCGTTCACGCTCAAGTAAACATGCTTCAGAATGCATATCACCCCTGAGGGGAGAGGACATGGACTGAAAGTTACGCTTGAACAAATAAGAATGACGGAAATTCTGTCTCGATACGTTTTTTGATTCACGAGAGATGTGAGATCAAAGATTTATGCAAATTAGTTTTGATGACGTGGCGGGAGGTATTGTTTAAGATTGGTCGCAATACACAATAATATAGAAGCCAGATACACGTTATTCATGGAAAACAGTCACTGGATTATAATCGCACTTGCTATTATTAGCATGCATATTTTGTACCTCTCGCCACGTCATCAAATTGGCACGGAACATTGATCTTACATATATCGTTAACCAAAAAAGATACGGAAGCAGAATTTTTGGCATTCTTATTTGTTCAAGAACAACGTTCAGTTCACGGGTGATATGCACTTTAAACTTCAGGTGCAATTTGGTACAAATGTCACCATAGTAGATATTATTAGAGGTAAGCAAAACATCGGCAGTTCTGATGTTTCACAAGAGGTGCAAATGGGCGAGATAAATTTGAAACAGCTTTAGTCTGGACATGTTTCAGCCCTAGTGTGAACGCAGTATTAGTGCTACTATATTTTTCGAGCGACTGTGAAAAGCAAACTTTTGGCGAGTTGTTTTGGCTTAAAAACGTACACGTCTTGTAAACAAATTGTCGCGTCTCGCAACCTGATTGGCTAGAAAATAACGGTCTAAACATAAGCCAATCAGCGAGCGAGAAACGTGACTTCTCGTTAACAAAACATGCAAGAGTACAAGCCAAAATAACGCGTTAAAAAGTCTGTTTTTCACGCAGCTCGAAAACGGTAGTATATGTTGTTTCTCCCATAAGACACTGCCCCTTTAAAGAGCCTCCAAAGTGTCTCCTTTGCCACTCCTTTGTTATTGTTTTCATTCGGTATTAGAAGATGGATTACGTGTAGAAATTTTGAAATAACCATCTACAAACAATGTTTTCTTCTTCATTTACCAAATTGAACCGAAAATATCGCAGTACATTCCCTAAATCAGCCGATGGAAATGGATGCTTTTTCAAGCTCAGTATGTTGCTTGGCTGTCAAAATGGGCAGTCGCAAAAAAAATCCGCACCCCCCCTGTTGAGGACCCGAGTCACAGCTACCCACCCTGGAATTTTTAAATTTGAACCACCCACCCTGGAATTCCAGTGATTTTCTCATGACCACCCTGGAAATTGCGCTTACCCACCCTGGAATTTCGTATTTTAAGAGTGCCCACCCTGGAATTCCAAACTCTACTTTGACCACCCACCCTGGAATTCCGAGCTCCATTTTGACCACCCACCCTGGAAATCCAGAGGTCCTCAACAGGGGGGGTGCGGATAAAAAATGCGATTGCCCAATGGCAGCTGCACAGGATCTTTAAACCCGATCGTACGCTCTCTTGCAGCTGCCATACGGCACGATGTCGGATGACGAGATGAGGAACCTTAACATCCCCTCCCTACAGGATAACGGATATCTGTTTCTATGGGTAACAGGAAGGTATACAGGATCAGAATATTGTTGTTGTTTTTTTTCACCCCAAATAAAACGTCATTAGAGCAGGTTTCGAAAATTATTGTTTTTGTGTTTACTTTGAATTCTCATCATTGGTGATTACGTGCTCACCGTATGTGATCGTTCGGATGGCACTTGGCTTGGTTTGCAAGGAAACTATAGTCACGTGTTACATGACTGATAGTGATTTTCCTCTCTCGTGACTTGGAAAAATGGCTTGAAAGCGTGACGTTTTGCGTCATTTGCAGAAGTGACTTCCAAACGTGACTAGTCAAGTCAGCAAGTCACGTATGCAAGCAACCATTTCAAATGATTTCTTTTGTATGCAACTAATGGACGATTCCAGCTATAAGCGTGTGCGTTCTTCTTTATTCAGAAATGCCCAAGCCGTGACCCACAACTACCAGAATGCCTCGTGCGTTTTGTTTAACAGTTTGTTCGACAAATGTCCCATATCTACCGACATGCAGCACGGGCGTGCGTTATAGCTGGAATATCGTCCATTGTTATACTTTTGTTGTTGATTTCTTTCACGTTGTTATCTTTTTCTTGGTTAAGTACACTGACTTTGTCGTTTGCGTTTTACAGAGCCATGGAACTTGGCAGGGACTGTCTTGAAATATGGGGGTAAGTGTATGTTATAATTGTATCCAAAAATAATTAGAGAATTGATTAAGAATGACCTCAAATTTCCAATGGGCTGTTCCATATTATATCCGTTACCCCCTATTGATTAGCCTGGAATTTCCACAGGGGTCGCTGTGTTTGACCCTGGAATATCTACAGGGTTTGTTGATTTTGACCCTGGAATTTCCACAGGGCCATTCATTTCACCTAGAATTTCCACAGGGTATTCATTTGCAACTGTGGAGTTTCCACAGGACCACAAGAGAGTGAGGAATTTCCACAGGGGTTGCTTCAAATTTCCACAGGGGGTGTACAGGAGACTGGAATTTCCACTGGGCTAGAGCAATTTTTGAAAACTTGGAGTTCCTCGATAGGGGGGATACGGCCAATTTTTTTTGAAGAGCTCAAAATATGGCGGTGTTCGCGAAATTCCCTGACAAGGCAAGCAAATAATCAAAATAGCTCCCAAACGCTGTAGGTGGCACTAATGTCGGCAGCGATAGGTTGACCACGAATGGTTGTATTGTCATTTAGATACAAGCAATGTGACGAGCTGATTTGGGTGAAAACGAACCAGCTCCAGAGACTCATTCGGACAGGCCGAACAGGACATTGGATCAATCACGGCAAAGAACATTGTCTGGTAGTTTTACTGTGTGACTTGTACTTTATCTTCCATTCATTTCTTTGTTCACATCGCAGTAGACTATGTCATGGGATTGTCTGCGACTGCGGCGAAAGAAGTTCAAGAGCTGCCTAATTCTTCTTATTATTATTATAGCCCGCGTCAGGCACTCCTTTGTTATTGTTTTCGTTTGATATCAGACGACGATTTACTAGTAGAAATCTCTTAATAGAGCGGATTTCACATGACTGTCGTGAAAACAATTGCAATTGAGCAATCACTAGCCAATCAGAATCGAGAGAAATCACCACTTGCTCCTAAATGGCTTTTCTCTCAACCAATCACAAGCCGAACCAATTACTAAGTAATTACACAATAGTATTTACTAAAGAATTTGATTGGCTGAGAAAAAACGAGTAGCCAATGAGAACGCAAAGCAATCGCAATTACATAAAAATTGTTGACAGTCATGTGAAATCCGCTCTAAGGGAAGAGGTCAAAACAAATGAAATCTGGCTGGACCCAATTTGAGGGAGGTGGGATAGGACCAGCTGCCTACCACCTAAAATTTTCCAAAAACTCAATATTTAAAAAAATTATTTTTTAAATAGCTTCTTAGTCATAAAACCAATTTCGATTAGAACCAAATCAAACAATCGGCAATGTCCTATCATTTCGTTTAATGCATTCAGATTTTTCCCAGCCCCCCTAGGAAAGAAGTTAGGCGTGGGGTGGTACGAGGCGGTGACCGTTACCTCTCTGGCCCAAATTGGGTCCCTATCTGGGGAATGTGTTTTGACCTGCTCCCTAAACATCTAAAAACAAAGTTTCAGATTTGATTTACCAAAGTCAATGGAGAAAATTGCTCTATCTAAATCAGCCGATGGAAATGGATGCTTTCTCCGACTTGGTATGTTGCTATCCTGTCAAAATGGCGGCTGACACAGACTCTTTAATGTATTTGTATCTTGCGCAGGTCGGATTTAAAGGAGACGTAACAGGGTTCAACAGAGGCATGGATACGGATGTCTTGGTTGCAGAGGTAAGACTCAACATACAGAATTGTGAGATTTAGCATGAACTTCACAGATGAACGCCTCATATGTCCCTAGAGTAGTATAGGTGGGACCGGAAGCAGTGATTTTTCTTCTTCGAGGAAATAAGCTCTAATGATGGTTTTAACGATGTTCGAGAGCATCACACACATCAAGTGAGCCAGCCAAAAACCACGAAACATGTAAGTTACTTGCAAAAAGTAACATGTTTGTCCCGCCCTTACTTCAGTGCATGTGCTAGCAATGCGAGCAAAAACTACGAATTTCAAAAATAATTGACTTTAAGGTATGGTATTTTTTTGTACCGCGAATAGTTTAGACTGCTTGCAGTCCTATCTTTGGCAAACGGCCGTACAAACGAGCCGTGAAAAAACGAGCGTCGAAAGTGCGATGATGGCGTGAAGTACCAAAGGTACGAGCGAGAGCCGAAAGCTCGTGAATTAACCATGCACTTCATACACCATTGAGCTGAAAAGGCAGCATGACCTAAATATTACATTGCACTCGTGCGTTTATGAATCTACCTTATGGATTCTGTGCTGAGTCGCGGGACCGTCCAAGGCCGACGTCAATTTCTCCCGTGAAGTAAGCTCGCTTGCCTCGGTCGCGTATAACGTGTCGACTGTGCTTGGGTTTACCTTTAAATCTTCCCAAATCACTTTACGATAAGTGTGACGGTTTTTCGTGTAGCAAGACTCCGAATAACCATCTTAAAACAAAGATATTATTTGATTTACGTAATTTATTCGAAAATGTTGCAAAACATTTCTAGATCAGCCAATTGAAGTGGATTATTGTCTGACTGTATGTTGCTAGGCTGACAAAATGGCGGCTGACTGAGTCTCTCACCAAAGCCACAACAATACTTGACGGCCTCGCTACCGTGTACCATGAGATTTGTATGCGCGCGCAACATCGTGAAAACTATCAACCCGTGATTCTCCAGTATTGATCGTTTTTTTTTTCAATTGGTGTTCTAGGTACGTGAAACCAGTCACAAGCCAGATGAAATTTACGGCTTAATTGAGAGGCTTTCTCCAGGAACGAAGAAATTAGGTATGAAAATCATGCCATGTCATAGACAACCATGTATTTACAACGTTATTTAGTTGTTCACTACGTAACTCGGCTGAACACAAGAGTTGTGGTTTAAACACGAACCAGGGGCGGATCTGGGGGAGTGGTTGTGGGGGTTGCACCCCCCCCCCCCCCCCACGTCTCGATTTTCTTGCACTTCTGTTCTAGTGTAAACCACAGAACAATCTCGAACCCCAGAGCCATCCAAATCATGGAGACATCCATTTGAGGGCCTTTGCTGATTGGCTGATGTTGAACGTTGGAGCATGCGCAGAAAGTTGTTTCTCTCAACGGCTCTGTATGTAATCTCGCGCATGCGTCAATGGCTGTCACCAGAGCCTCCCCCGCGAATTGACGAGCTTGGGAGCTCTGGGTTCGAGAATGATCACAGAAGGGAAATGTATGAGTTTGATATCCTTGCGTCTGCGCTAGCGTTCGTTTGCTTCATTATTCTAACGGGAACATTTTTCTTCGCAGAGCTTTTTGGACGGCAGCACAATGTCCAACCGAACTGGTAAGGTCTAACTAATTCTCCCTTTTTATCGCCGATTTAATTTCACCAGCCATTGATAATGTGAAGTATAGTAATCAAGAAACTTATTCAAAATGAAAGCTTAAAACTATAAACACAAGTTTTGGAACTGGTGGGCTTGTTTCGTTTTGACACCTTGGAAAATCGCCTCAATTGAGTTCAAATTTTCAATCCAATTTTATTAAACATATTATGCTCAAAGGTTGCCTCGAGTTCACGTTTTCTGACCAAATCTTATAATTTCGTTTTGGGTCACGTGTCCCCGAGAATTAGGCGAGGGCCACCTTAAGCTCGAAAGGCTTATGAGCTCATAAATGAATGTAGCTTAACGCGTCTTGTTTCGTCCCAATCTATATTATTCCCTCGTGCTATTGTAGGATTACCCTTGGTAACCAGCTATATGGCGTCTTGTTTTTTTTGTCCCCATCTATATGATCCCCACGTGTTTTTGTAGGATTACCCTTGGCAACCAACTGGATGGGGTACGTCTACTTGACCCGGATGTCGTGGAGCGTTTCAAAAACCAGTACCCTGACGGAAACTGTATGATCCCCAAGAAAAGTTGACCCAGTAATCATTGAAGAAACTCACAAAAGCCATGATTTCGGCCAGATAAAGAAACTGAATCAACAAAGAGGAAAAGGAATTCAGAAACGAACAAACTAGCACGAAATCAAACAAACAAACGGGCGGGTGGACAGACGGACGACGGACACAAACCAACAAACCGAAAACAAGCAAACAAACAACAGCAAACAGACTGATGCCGACACCTTCCGATTTCTTCGGCTGATTCAGTGAAAGAGACAGTTCAAGCGAACAAAGTTACATGTAGATAGTTCTGTTCATATTTCTTCTGTAAATCGACTGTATTATTATGGAAAGTAAACGGTTTCAAAGGTGAGTTACGCATTGACTCTTGAAAAATGAAAGGTGCTCTTCAAACGCAACTGCTATCCACAAAGCTGAGAACTGCGCGAACATAAGGCCCTTACACTAATGTTCTATTTTCACTGATCTTATTAGTGCCAATAAGGCATTTCACTCATTAGAGCAGGTGGGAAATTTGTATAGCGCATGCGTTCGTCAAAGTGAGGGCAGGTTTGTGGGTTTATTTTGCTAGCGTCGAAAACTTCGCATTCCTGGCAAACTTTCGTTCGGCGGGATTAATTTGTTCTTTGTTTTATTGCATCGGCACTGATTAATTTTTGCGGTCAAGACCGCCTAACAATGTAATAAAACAAAGAACTAGTTTACCCGGAGCATGAAAATTTGCCAGGGCCCTCTTGGGTGCGCCCGCATTCATTTGTCAGCGGCGACATATTTCCCACCTGCTACTCATTAGCATATCTAACTAATTGGTTCCGTCTCCCGCGGCCAGGGCCGTCTTCCTAGCCTATTCCATTGAAATCGACACAATGATACAGAGTTTATGGTGCACAGTTCAACGATGCACAGAGTTATCACAGCGTGTTCCTTCGCATTGGTCTTTGCTGTAGCGCAGTTTGTGCGATATAAATGTCTTCACAATCTAAGCTAGCGAGAGTTAGATGAATATACAATCAAAGTCCATCTGCGGGAGTTGGATGTTATTTACCTCCTTGGTTTAATATCTTAGGCCTAGTACATACGCCGCTCTTATCATGAGCCGATCCTAATGCAAAATCTCAGTAAAACAATATTTTTTGGCCATCTCTCGTCTGCTTGTAGCCTAAACTATTCTAAATCAAACCGGGAATGTAGAATCGATTTTAACGCCGCGAGTTTCGAGTATTTCATGGTAACAGTTTGGTACGGCTCATGATAAGAGCGGCGTATGTACTAGGCCTTAGTTTCTAATTGTGGCGCAACCGTGAATTTATTTAATCAGTAACTCTCCAGATTCAACTCCAGGCCTACTCTTGGAACTTATCTCGCCTTATCTCGCAGCTCCTAATTTGCACAATATTTTCTTATCTCGCCTTAGCTCGCTTTATCTCGCCTTTCAATTGGACCATTTCCCCCTTATCTCGCTTTATCTCGCCTTTCAATTGCACCATTTCCCCCTTATCTCGCCTTATCTCGCAGCTCCTGATTTGCACAATATTTCCTTATCTCACCTTATCTCGCTTTATCTCGCCTTTCAGTTGGACCATTTTCCTCTTATTTAGCATGATCTTGCAGCTCCTAATTGGCACAATTTTTCCTTATCTCGCCTTTCAATTGGACTATTTTCCCATATCTCGCTTTATCTCGCCTTTCAATTGGACCATTTTCCCCTTATCTCGCCTTATCTCGCCTTATCTCGCCTTATCTCGCCTTTCAATTGGACCATTTCCCCCTTATCTCGCTTATCTCGCCTTTCAATTGGACCATTTTCCCCTTATCTCGCCTTATCTCGCCTTTCAATTGGACCATTTTCCCCTTATCTCGCCTTATCTCGCCTTATCTCGCCTTATCTCGCCTTATCTCGCCTTATCTCGCCTTATCTCGCCTTATCTCGCCTTATCTCGCCTTATCTCGCCTTATCTCGCCTTATCTCGCCTTATCTCGCCTTATCTCGCCTTTCAATTGGACCATTTTCCCCTTATCTCGCCTTATCTCGCCTTTCAATTGGACCATTTTCCCCTTATCTCGCCTTATCTCGCCTTGTCTCGCCTTGTCTCGCCTTGTCTCGCCTTGTCTCGCCTTATCTCGCTTTATCTCGCTTTATCTCGCCTTATCTCGCCTTATCTCGCCTTTCAATTGGACCATTTTTCTCTTATCTCACATAAACTCGCGGCGAGATAAGGTCGCAGAGTAGGCCTAATATAACTCTCGCGCTACAACTCCTCGCTCTTTGAGTTCTCTCTTCTACTCTCTTCTCTTCTCTACTCCACTCTCTCTTCCTCTTTTACATCTAGGGGTGACAAATTTTATGAAGAACATTCTGCCAATCACATTAAGCTATTGTTATTGGTTAATCCTAAGTAACGTCGCTTACTAACCTACTGTCTAAAGGGTGTCTAAATATACGATATGTTGCCCTAAATGATTTTAGAAAATAACACCTATGTTGTATTGTGAATGTGCGCATTCTGATTGGTTAAAAAGCGTGTTTGTAAGAGACCTGAGAAACACGATTGTCACGCAACGCTGTCGCGCGTGTGTATGTTATTTTCTAAAAGCAATAAAAATACTTTCTGCGTGCTCTCTGGTTTCTTACAAACACCCGGGGAATGTTGCTCGAACTGATAAAACTTGAAAGACAAGTCAAGTCTTTCAAGTTTTGATCAGTTCTCCCAACATCCCCCTCGTGTTTGTAAGAAAGCAGAGAGCACGCGGAAAGTACTTTTATTGCTTAATTAGAAAATAACACCTATGTTGTATTGTGATGTGCGCATTCTGATTGGTTTAAAAGCGTGTTTGTAAGAGACCTGAGAAACACGATTGTCACGCAACGCTGTCGCGCGTGTGTATGTTATTTTCTAAAAGCAATAAAAATACTTTCTGCGTGCTCTCTGGTTTCTTACAAACACTCGGGGAATGTTGGTCGAACTGATAAAACTTGAAAGACACTCGCCTTCGGCTCGTGTCTTTCAAGTTTTGATCAGTTCTCCCAACATCCCCCTCGTGTTTGTAAGAAAGCAGAGAGCACGCGGAAAGTACTTTTATTGCTTAATTAAAGGACTCTGAACGAAAGTTAGGCTTGGTCTAGATTGTGCAACGCCATTACTTTTTACTGTTTACAAAAATGACATTTCAAGGCATTTTCCGATTCAACTGTCAGTTTAGTCGACCTTACAAACTTTCGCCCGCGAAATTTACCACGTAATGTCGCAACGGTTGGTAGTGCTGACTTCGGAATTCGCAGAATTATGAATATGGCGTTAGTTTATTTTCTAGTTTGGCTCGAAGGGTTTAGCGTATCAAAAAAGTAATTATGTGCGTTCCATCCTAACCTTGATGCGAACTCTTCTGTTTTATAAGTGTTAAAACACTAGAGCCAATTAACAATATAGCAGCTGCAGCTTTCAAAGCCCGTGAATTTCCCACACTAATTAGTTTCTCCAAGCAAAATTACACATTTTACTGCTGTTATCTGTCCATTTACCCGTAGAAATACGCTGATAAAAGAGGTGAGTTAATATAATTTTTAAGGGGAAAACAATGAAAATGAAAGAATTGTTCATTATCAATTTGTGCAGGCGTATAGGAGAGCGAACGAACCCCTTGAGGTCAGTTAAATCAGGTATGTGGTTAAAAAAAGATAGGAGTCTCAATAGAAGGTTTTCTATTATGTCTAATGAAGCGGTATCCTTTCAAAAAGGAATAAGGTTCGATAGAAGAGGTTCGACTGAACTATCTTTTCCGACGAGAGTAAGGTGCTTAGAGCTTTGAGAATAAGCGCTATAATATATGGTTACTTTACTTTACTTTACAGCTAGCCAGGCATGCTGTTAAACCTTCTTACTAACACCATGGAGATACTCTATAGTCGCCTAAAAATGTATATAAAACAAATCATTGGACAGCTGCCTTTAAATGTTTTCTCGAACTTTCAGATACGCGCAACGTAAAACTTTCCGCTAAACAACTCGTGATAGTTAACAATAATAGATACATTTAAACATGCGAATCGGAGAGAACTGGATAGTAAATACAATGTAATGTGTAGTGCTCTTAGTGTAGTTGTTATTATTATTATTATTGTTATTATTGTTAGTTTGCAGGGGCGTAGCCAGGACTTCTAAGAAAGGGGTTCCAAATTTTCTCCAAGAAATATAGTGCCTAAAAAATTACTAAGGGTTCGGAAATACCAAAAATGGCCCGTGCCGGAACCCTCTGACCCCCCGCCCCGGTATAAGATATGCCCCTATATCCACTGAGTTCTTCAGTTTGCATTTTGAAAGCGATGACAGTTACCATCAACTTGTTTTCAGGTCCGTAGCCACAAAAAATCATCGTTACCGAGGCAGAGTGAGCCACATTTCCAGAAAAACAAAATCGTTATACAATTTCAGTTCTTCCAATTATGATGAAGCAGAAGTTATGAAGCAGAAAGTTATGAAGCAAAAAGTGGTGCAAATTATGATAAAAGTGCCCCGCTCGCCTACGGGTCTGGTTTTGCGAACGTTTCACGTAGCGCACTCTAGGGATCCAGAACTGAAATCCACACATTAGAAAAACGATCCAGAGAATACAAAAAAAGAAACGATTTTGAGGCATGAGGCACTTGGACTGAAGGCATTTCAGACAAGAACTATCAATGTGAACTATCAAGCACATGGTCCTTACGGTTATGGTTTCACAAGCAAGTTGAAACATTATTCTCTTAAACCTTAACATGTCATGTGTTTGGAGAAGTTGTCCCCAAAAATAACTGCATATGAAATGAAGGGACTGGGCATCCTAAGAAAACTACTTATGTCTTTTTGTTTAATAACCGCCTGCCGCCCATTCGTAGTCAGAGGTATAAAAAAATATTTCTGTAGCAATTCGATCACTAGAAGAGGTCATATTTAAATGTGTTTCATTGGAAAAGGACGCCACCTTTTGCGCGCTTGCCCCTTTAATTTAATTTAAATTTTGAGAGAACAATGATTTATTTGATTTTCGTTTGTTATAGTGCTAAGAACATTGTTAGGTGAGAAGATGATTCTAGCGCCCGTTGACATTTTTCTTTTTGACAGAACAAGGATTATATAAGAGATTTATGCGCTTTGTGGTCGTCTCCATGGATAAATAAACAGGAAGACAAAATGAGTAACAAAGAACGTAGGCGTCTGTTGTGAGAGGAAGTGAATAATGAGAGAGATTGGTGATCTTCGGATAACACGGAGTAAAACAACGTCGAAAATTAACTAGTAGTTTACTTTGACAAACATATTAACGCTGGTTTGTCGAACAACGTGGCTACTATAAAGCAAGGGCATCTTTTGAAAGTGTTGACTTTGGAAATTACACGGAGGAAAGTTGGCATTCGAGATTCTGGCTTGTGGAGCAATGCGGTTATTGTACGACAAGGGCATCTAATGAAAGTGTAGTCTTTGGACAAGTCGAACTCTGATACGCGACAACGAGTCTTTACGAAAGTCTATTCAAAGTTAAAGACTTTGAAATTGGCATCCAAGTTACAGCTGGACTAGTAACATTGCTTGTTCACGGGGTTATTGTACGGTTAGGGCATCTTATGAAATTTTAGGCTTGCTACAATTCGACCTCTGATTCGCGACAACGTCGAGTGACTTTGTGAAAGTCTAATAAAATTTCTAAAAATGGCGGTCAAGTTACAGCTGGACTAGTAAAGTTGCTCGCTCACAGGGCTACTGTACGGCTAGGGCATCTTATGAAAGTTTAGACTTGAAACAAGTCGACCTGTCGTAGGATACTGAGTGCGTCAACGAGTGATTTTGCGAACATCTAATAAAAGTTGTGAAAACGGCGATCAAAGTGCAGCTGGGCTAGTAAAGTTCTCCGCTCACGGGACTGTTGAAACGGCATTTAATCAAGTCAAGCAAATTCAATATCGACTTTCTGTAAAATTAAGAAACTAATATAATTTTGTTCATAATGGAACTGTTTGACATAACCGTGCTCAGTGTATACTGTATTTTACTTGCCGCAACTCTTATTGGCAATGGTATGGTCTGCATCGTGATTGTGCGTCACAAGCGTGCACGGGCCCCACGAGACTTGTTAATGTTAAATCTTGCGTTTGCGGATATTGGCTTCGCAGTTTTATTGTCACCAGTTAGAATCTTTTCATACGCCTTTACACATCCAATGGACGATTCCGCAAAGTGGCTTTGCAAATTTCTGACATCTGGTGTATTGGGTTGGTTGTCGAGCACAGCTTCTGTGGCAACTCTCACGCTCCTGGCTATAGAACGATATTACGCGGTTACGAAACCGATTTTCTTCCGCGCCTGGTTTACAAAACAAAAAGCAAGAAACCTGAATATATTTGTTTGGGTGACTGCGGTTGTTTTTAACCTCCCGATGTTCTTTTTTTTCGGCTTTAGCGAAAAAAACAAGGCATGCCAGGAGTTTTTCCCATCAGAATTTCTCGGCAAACTCTACGCCGTCTTCTGGAGCACTACACACTTTTTCATACCGGCCTCAGTTATGTTATTTTGTTATGGATGCGTTGTTTATTCCCTTTGGACAAATAATAAACAAAAACAACAACTAGCCGTCATGAAATCCAGGAAAAAAGTCTCTAAAATCATAGCTACAGTGACAGTGATATACATTCTATGCTGGGCGCCCGAAGCTTTGTTTTATGTTTCGGTGGGTGATTGGGGGTCTGGAGTTGTAGTGTACGCCGTTCTTGAGGCTCTATTACTCCTCAATTCAAGCGTCAATCCTGTCATTTATTCACTCTGGAGCAAGCGATTTCGTGAACACATAAGAATTACTTTTGCCATAAGCAGACTGGCGAAGAAATCGCCCAAAGTTGGCCCGTTACCGAGAAAAAGAAAGTCGGTCAAAGTGAAACGAGATTTCTACACATGTTAGATATATGTAGATATCGAGGAAACATTTATCGCAAGTCGTTTTCTCGTTGTAATGTATCAAATTGGTTCAGGTTTTACACACTGTGAGTTTATTACAGTCAGGAAGTTCCCTTTACAGTGTTAGCCTATTTAGAGCAGTTTTGGCTTCTTTTAAGTGTTCTTCGAAAATGAAATGGCACAGTTGTCACTTTTTTTCTTTTCTTTTTGGCAGCTAGCTTTTATTGATTGCAATAAAATTCACATGGTTAATGAATAAATCCGTCTTGTTCTATTTGATCGGACTTCACTAGACTGCGATCAAGCCGACACCACTTAGCGCTCGCCAAAAAAGACTCCCGCAAAGATGCGTCTGCGCGCTCAGGCCAAACATTCCATACTGATGACGTATTTTGACCCCGGCTGGTGAAAAGATTTAAGGTCCATTTACACGCTGCGATTTGTCGGCCCGATTGTCGGACGGTGCATTTACACGCTGCGATTTGTCGGGCCTTTGCTTTGATCTGCAAAATGAAAAATCGGGCCCGACAACAAAAATCTGTTGAATCGCATCAGATTTTTAGAAGTCGGGCCGACACCGAACGAACGTAAACAAAATCGGGCCCGACAAATCGGCGCGTGTGAACCAGCCATTAGGCGGCGTAAATCATTTTTTTATTTCCACCGTGTCACACTAGTTGTTTAGGAATTTATGTGACTCCAAATTTTGAAGTAAGCAAATTAATTGAATTCGATTGGACTTCCACCTCGAGCATAACGCACCTCATAGAATATTAATCAGAAGCTTTATAATCAAGTAACTTGTGATCCCCTTGTGATATTCACGCTCAACATGGAACTAATGAAAAATTGAAGAAGTACGACCTCATGTCGTTAAAAACAGGTTTCTAAACGATGAAATGTTTCGAGCAGCAATTCTCAAGTCCCTTTATTACATTGATACCACTACTCCCAGAATCGACACCGCGGCAAAACGCAGCTGACATGCGCTAAATATTCACTGGCCTGTGAAATGAAGACAATTGAAAAAATCTACATAACAACAGCGAACGATAAATTTTGACTTTAAACCACAATTTTCGCCTCGGGTGCAAGCCTCAAAGTGCGAGGTGCAAAAGTACAGAGAAAGATATGATAACATTGCAGCTTCTCTGCAATTTTTGACCTTAAGTTTAGTGTCTGGAGCTTAAGTTTTCCAAATTTTCAAGACAGCACGAGATATTTTTGTTATGTAGATTATTTCTTTTGTGTTCATTTCACAGGAAGTGAATTTTTAGCGCATGGCAAATACGTTTTGCCGCGGTGTCCCCAGAATCCTTATCGTAGTTCCTTTTGTTTGCCTCATTAACACCATTATCTTGCAGCTCCCAAGGGAGCTCAAACTTTTGAATAACAAAACGAATTCGAAGATTATTCCGGTAGTAGTGGTATCAAGATGTTTTTATAAGGACTATAAGGGGAATTGTCAATTCTGAGTTTTACAAATATCGTGACTTGATCGATTGATCTTTAATTTCATTCTCTTTCTTTCAAATCTTCCACGAAGTCTAATTTGACTGAAAAAGAAATAAATAAATCGTCGTAGATGGGTTTTCCTGCGCCTTGGATTTATTAAAATGCCTGAATTTGATTCGGCAAAGCGGTTACTGTTTAACATCGCGAGCGCACTATTGGCGCGTTTAATAAATCGAGCCCGAAACACAGAGAAAGTGTTCGTATATGATTATCGGCGGACAGTCAGCTCGAGTCCAGGTGACTATTCGGCGAATATCACGTGTGACAGTTTTTCCTCCCAATTGATTTTCAAATTATTTTCCAAACCTCATTAATAATTATTCAAACTTTAACAAAGAAAATCATAAGCGGGAAGGGGGTTTGGGTACGCGGTTTTGATTTGCATAGATTTTTTAGATGTTATTACTTCTTTTTCTCCATAATAACATATTCGTTTGAGAAGCTATATCATACACTCGACAGTGTTTTTCACCATGATTTCCAACTAAACTCGAAGTGTCGGTGAAAAAACTTTGTGTTTTCTTTTTTTCCAACCCACTTCTCGGTTTGGAAATCCTGCTGAAACACACTGTCTCGTGTTTGATATATTACTTCACAATATAGTGGCTTACGGTTCCAGCCTAGTCCGTGGTGTTCTGAGCGGGATTCCTGTGCTCGGAGATGAACCGAGAGGGCTGGACCGAGTCCTGTGACGTCACACTTCCTATCTCCAACCCACCGAACCCACCACAGGGAGCTCGCACACAACTCCATGGACTAGGCTAAGTCCCGTTCGACAGAAGGACACATCTGTGCCGGTTGCTGTATCAAAGCTCTTAATGAATTTAAAAGGAAAAATGATTGCCAAAAATTTGCCCAAATTCCCTAATAGTAATGCTCTAAGGCCCGATTCATACGTCGTGCTTTTGCCGTGTCGAACCAAAAGCCTATTTGGGTCGACCCAAATGCATTAGGATCGACGTTGATTCAAACGTCGTGCCAATTTCGAGCCTAATCCACAAAACCTTCATTTTTTCTAGATTTTGGTCACCGAATACTCGTTACAATGTTACAAACCACTCCCAAATATGAAATTCCTTAAACGGGAAATTTCTGCCAAAATGCGGCCCCCAAGTTTGACATTTTCACAAGCTGTCAATCGCGCGCGCTGCTGATGCCAGAATAACGCCATTTACGAAGAGCGCGCGCTTCCTTTTTGCAGCCTCTTTCTAAGAAACGCCATAAATTGCGACAGGGCTTACTGACAGAAATTATGATGACAAATTAGAGCAGATTTCAGATGACCATCGTGAAAGTAAACGCAATTGTGCAATCACTAGCCAATCAGAAACAAGAGTAATTACAACTTACTGCTGAATGGTTTCCAGCCCAGCCAATCAGGAGCCGAACCAATTGGCTAGTAATTCCTTGCTTGTAATTAGTTCGCAATTTGATTGGTTGATAGAAATCAGCAGCCAATGAGAAAGCAAACCTATTGCAAACACGACGGTCATCTGAAATCCGCTCTATATTAGACAAGGCTGGGAAACAGCGCATTAATTAATAATAAAAGGCTTTGCTATAAAAAAAAATAATATGAAAAAACCCGAGATCTGAACAGCTGAGTAAATAATGTTGAGCTTTGGGAGGATATAATATACGGATGTAGATGAAATCGGATGCAATCAGTTTCAATGGGGTTTCTGTCATTTCTGTGGCGAACGAAAACAAGAGCTGATGAAAGCCGTGGCAAATATTCTGTTTCGTTATTTTACAAAGGCGACCATGTCTCTTTAGTTAATATCTCCTGATCTGCATTCACAAAATTCGTCTTCATCAAGGTACAGTTTTTTATTTCAATAATGTCGGTGTTGTTACGAAGTCTTGCGAGGTGTGTGAAGAATGACCAAATTGGGAAATGCTTTATCACGTGAAACTAGTCTGGTTCGGCCGATAGTGTTACATTCTCACTGGTCCCATTGTGCCATATAAGATATGGGGAGAGGAGACCTGGCTCCGCTTATCCGCTTGCATGGAGACTCACTATCTAACCTGATAACTCTGAAATATCCCAAAACTCAGAACTAGGTATATCCCAAAACTCAGAACTATCCCAAAACTCAGAACTATTCGTTAACCTAGAACTATCTGACAAATAAGAACTATCCAATAACTCAGAACTATCCAATAACTCAAAACTACCCCATAACTCAGAACTATTCCATAACTCAGAATTATCCTAAAATTCAGAACTAT
Organism: Scolanthus callimorphus; assembly: GCA_033964015.1. Lineage (NCBI taxonomy): Eukaryota > Metazoa > Cnidaria > Anthozoa > Actiniaria > Edwardsiidae > Scolanthus > Scolanthus callimorphus. Next base: position 22,974,366 of record CM066917.1, read on the forward strand.
GCAGAACTATCTCATAACTCAGAAGTGTCCCATAACTCAGAACTATCCAATACTCAGGACTATCCTATCACTCAGAAATACCACAGAACTGAGAGCTGCCCCCTAAATTTATTTCCATAATGTAAAATAGCCCATAATACTGAAATATTCCATAACCCTAAGATATCCAATAACTCATAACTATCTGATACACACATTAAGTAAAAATGGTAATGCAAGACTAGAACAAGCTGATAGTTAAGAAAATCAATCTTCTTTATGTCAACTCACATCTGTTATTCCATGGGCATGAGGATAAATCTCCCCAAAACTCAAAAGTCCCTCCATTACTGTACATAATACTGTACATATGGGGCTCATCTATGAGGGTATGTGCCGAGGTGCACGGGGTTGCTGGGTTTGGGGCCGCACCCTTAATGTGAACACAACAACAAAAACAGCAAAAGTCATTCATTGCCAATAGTCCGGCGGATTAGAGCAAATGTTCGAGGAAATTGCGCATTTTAGGCTAAAGCTCCAATTTTTTTCGAGGTGATAGTTTTCAATGTATTTTTAAATCGTAGATATGGAGGCACGCGAGAATTCTTTCGTAGCGAAAGCTAGGGAGGTTTTAGAGTGAACTATTGTTTAGCTCAATGGCAGCCATTTTGAATGCTTTGTTATTCAAATGAGGTTTAGAACTTAGCTTTGCGAACTTTCAAGTTGTTCTCTAGACTGCACAGCCATAGCAGCTCAACATTTGCTAATTTTGAACTATGGATTGGTTTGACTGACTTCGAGTTTTGGGTGATTATTAAATGTCACGACCAGTTTATTGGGAATGTTTATAATTTATATTGTAAAACAATAGCCTGACTGAGATTTGATAAAATGTTTCAAGAATGACCAACAAATTCTAAAAAAATATCAAGATAATTGGTACCATGTGTCGAATATGTAAAAAGAAGCTTGTCTCTGAAACTTTCACATGATATTTTCTACCTAGTACTGTGCTATACTCTATAAACACGGACGATAGAAGATTTTACTAAGTGCCGCAGAGCTCATGAATAACAAAGGATTCAAAGATGGCTGCCAATGGCAAAACAATGGTTCACATTAAAACTGTTCTAGCTTTCGCTACGAATAAAATTTAGCGTGCCTCCATATCTTATCTTCAATAAACTACTAAAAACTATTGACATGCAAAGTTTGGTGTCTTTAGCCAAAAGTGCGCAATTTTTACGCTAATCCGCCGGACTACAACTGCATGAAGTGTACATAAAATTTCCAATGAACTTCAAAACCTCTAAAAAAAAGTGCAATCCCAAACCCAGCAAACCCAGAATGCTCCGTCCGAGGACATCGCACTGGACTGATTCCAAGTGTCCCGAGAGACAAAAGGAATCAAAATTGTCCAGAGGACATTAGATAGCCTCTCCAGGAGTGCTGAGAAGGGGGGTGCGACCCGAGAAAATAACAAACAGTAAATGGCTATTTCCTGAATAAAACATACGTTTTTATATATAGAGTTGAGCAATTCTCTAGGCCATGCTTACGCCAATCCAACTGAGTAAAATAAATAACTATTTTGGAGCAGAGCAATCTCGCTTATAGGCCATGCCTAATGCCAAACTGAGTAAATTAAATAACTGTTTTGGAGCAGAGCAATCTCGCTTATAGGCCAAGCCTAATGCCAAACTGAGTAAAATAAATAACTGTTTTGGAGCAGAGCAATCTCGCTTATAGGCCATGCCTAAAGCCAAACTGAGTAAAATAAATAACTGTTTTGGAGCAGAGCAATCTCGCTTATAGGCCATGCCTAATGCCAAACTGAGTAAAATAAATAGCTGTTTTGGAGCAGAGCAATCTCGCTTATAGGTCATGCCTAATGCCAAACTAAGTAAAATAAATAACTGTTTTGGAGCAGAGCAATCTCGCTTATAGGCCATGCCTAATGCCAAACTGAGTAAAATAAATAACTGTTTTGGAGCAGAGCAATCTCGCTTATAGGCCATGCCTACTGCCAAACCACGTGAAATAAAACACTAGAGAAGCTGCAAATGGAATCATAAGGTGCAATTATAAAGCCCGTGAATGTTATTGCAAGGTACAGGTACTTGAGTCTAAACTTAAAGTCTAACTGTATTAAGCAAGGGAACTAAGATGAGAACTAAACTAAAGAAGCTGCCAAATTGAATGAAGGTGCAACTATAAAACGCGTGAATAGATATTAAATGTTATAGCAAGATACAAGAACATGAGTCTAAACGAGACTGGAACTAGAAGATACCTGACGTAGCTCCAACACGTGGCGGCGAACCAAGCTTAAAAAAAAAAAAAAAAAAAAAATGCAGACGACACCAACGAAGAGAAGGAGACTTGTAAGTGCTGTAGGAGGGAGAAATGAGTGGAGACGACGAGGAACGTTGACTTTAATTGCAGAATTGCGAAGTCTTGTGAAGAGCAGAATGTAAACTAGAGTCGACAAGAGAACGACTTGCCAGGCTCGAGTTCTAAAACCAACTGATTATGCTAATCAGTTGATATCTTATATATGCACTGCTGGGGGCCCAGTGAGAATAGTATACTTTTTTCTGGCTATTTCCAAACGTCGTTTTGGGTTTGGGAATTAGTTTTTTTTCTGTTCTGCCGGTCAGAACGTCTATAAGCCAATCAGGTTCTTGCTCTGTTTCGCCTGCTGCAGTCAACTGGGTTTTCGTCGCGACAGAAAGCCAGTCGACTGCACAAGTCGAAAAAGAGCAAGGACCTGATTGGCCGAGATGGCCTGATTTGACTGAACAGAAGAAAAAAACAACAATTAAATTGAAAATTCAGCTCGAAAAAACGATTCTGGCTTATCAATGATTTACTGCAAGACTGGTTTTCTACTGACAGCCTGCAGGTGTTTTAACGGCCAAATATTTTTATGAATAAAGGAATTAAAGTTCATTTCCTTTGCTGACGACAAAATGAACTGAAATTATTCAGAGAACGCGCTAGAATACTGGAGCTGTTTCCATTAACTTTATATTTGACTACAACACAACTGGACAGCTTAAGGCTGCATTCATTATGTATACTACAGGGGGGGGGGGGGGGGGGCAGAGGATTTTTTTGGGGGGATCTCAAAATTTAGGAACTGGAAAAGGGGGGATGTCAAGTTTTTTTCATAACATGAAGGGGGGATGCATATTTTTGTTGAGGTATTATATATATTTAAGACAAGGTTGTGCAGTTTGATAGTAAATGAAGGAAGGCTCAATTGTTGAACACCGAGTTTGAACCTCCTTCCTGAAGAAATATCAATTGCACTACTATTCTCGTGTATTCACCCTCTTTCAACTGATATGTTGAAAAAAAACTGCGCGCTTCGCGCGCATAAAGAATTATATTAAACTTAAAAAATCGTAAAAGGCTTTCTTGTTTTACTACAATTCCTCGAGGTCCTCTTCAGTGGCTTTCGTCTGCCAGACAAAAACGCCTTTGGACTTTTGATTAATAGTCTTGTAGCTTCATTGTCAAAATTGCTGCGCGCTTCGCGCGCACAACGGAAAACATACCAAACAATCAAATACAAAATAAATGATACTCAGCCTATGTGTAGTAAGGCTCCAATCGAGGAGCGCACCAGATCACTTGGTAGAAAGTCACTACCGACACAAAAAAGTAAAGCCACCTAGGATTTTTATTTGCATTTTTACGCTTTGTATTTTTTTATCATTCAGCCTTGTTCTTTATTTTTTGAAAAAATGTAAAATTGATATAAATATAAATTGAAAAAATTGTCTCCGGGGTGATGGGGGGGGGGGGGGAGGGGGGGCATGTTTTTTCCTTTTGACCAAGAGGGGGATTCGTAAAAAATATGTTGTGCCTTGGGGGGGATCTGAAAATTTTGCATTGTCAAAAAAAATTCCTCTGCCCCCCCCCCCCCCCCCCCCCCCCCCCCCTGTAGTATACATAATGAATGCAGCCTAATGTCAAACTCTTTCCAAACGATCAAGATGGTCTGAACGGAAGTGAGCCAGCCAACGACCAGCTAGGAATTTTATGTTTTTTTTCTTAGCTAGAAAGATGAGTCTTTTGATAATTTTTTTCTGAATCAAATTTTTGTGAACCAATAACAGTAGTATCTCCTAAGCAAGTTTTCCAGGAATTAATTTTCCCGAACAAGGTAAAACCGTAAAAAAATACTTAATTTTGAACGAATTGTGTATGTTTTTTATATTTTTTTCCAGTACAGGAAACATTGGGGTCGAAAATTTCCAAAAAATAAGAACGTTTCCATATAGTTACAGTAAGAAATTTCCCTTTTTCGCCCAAACTGAATGAAACGAAATCTAATGTGCATCTTCGGTATAACTGTCCCAAATTTTATCAAACCGGATTCCCTGTTTTCAAGCCGTTGAGATTTGCTACATTTGAGTAGCAAAAAACTCTTGACTCAACATAGACTCATTTTTCATTTATAGACTGCCATTATGAAATTTATAGGAACCAGTTCGACATGATGTCTTCCCATTTGGTATGAAAGAAGCGCCTAGTATTTTTCTCTTGAAACTAGAAGTGTTTTTCGCGTATTCGGAGTTTCACTCGTAAAATAAAGGAAACTTTGTTTTCGCTTTCACACTTATTGTTGACCATAGAGTCATCACCCACTTCAAATAATATTAACAGCAACGTGTTTTGAACCATTAACAGGGTACTTCAGGCAAATGAAACTGAGAACTGAAAACTAAAAATTCTAAGTACTCATAGTATTATCCATAGTATTAATGGAAATGTCTGTGGTTGAGCACCGCAGCAACCGTTTGAGCCCGTAGGAATCCTAAACAACGTTATATTTGAGATGTCTTTAACGACTACACTTTGCAGGCCGATTTGTCTAGTATCGTTTGACAATTTTCAAATGTTTCCTTGCGAAATTTGTCCCCCAAAACAAGTCGGACTTTCCTATTGGATATCGAAATCGAAACTTGAAAAATGTCAATTTCTCCAGGAAGCAGCATGTCATAAAGTTGATACAAATTATTTAGCGGACACTTATTGGAAAAGATTCAATCTTGGGTTTAAATACTTAAACCACACATGTATTCCTCAATCACTATACGAATCTGCTCGCAGTATAAGCTCAACTTCGTGGCAAAAAGGAAACAGTTTTGCCTAGGGAAAACATGGCTAATTTATCGCATAATCTCTCAGAGGCTGATGGCCCTAGCTGCCTCGGGTCTCTAACAACATTTAACCAAGGGCTCGCTATAAGTTTATCCTTCGTGTTAGGCGCCATTGCAGTAACTTTGAACTGTATTGTTCTCTGCGCCATTTGGAAAAATCCTCGACAAAACTTGCGGAAGCCATCCTCCTTGCTCATAGCAAATCTAGTCACTTCCGACTTCATAACTGGGCTACTTTATTGCAACCTGGCGGGGGTAAACTCCTATCTACGCGGAAATGGGGATTGCAGGTTTGGAAAACTCATCGATTTGTTCAGGGCGTTACTCCTTTTCGTTAATAACTTTACAATAACGGCGATGTCATTTGACAGACTTATCGCAGTCTCAATGCCTCTAGACTATAGAGTTATTGTAACGAATCAACGCATTACCGTTCTCGTTGCAGCCATCTGGATTCTTGCATCTGGGTTGTGTATCCCGGTAGTCGGAATATCTACGGAATCGGAACAGGTTTTTGAGAAGTTCATCTATCCTCACAGCCACATATCGTTTCCCGCAGTGCTCTTAACAACGACTTATCTTTGCATCTTCAGAAAACTCAAGCAACAGAGGGAGAGGCTCAAGCAGAGAGAATATAGCGTTTCGAACTTGGCTGTTTCGAGTTTTCAAGAAACGAAACGGATCGAGCGTGACCGTCTTCTAACGTGGACCATCATATTAGTCATGGCGTGTTTCTGGCTTTCAGCGCTTCCATATTTCATCTCGTTGAACATCTTAATCATCGAACCAAAATCCAACCGAGCGGTTTTAAACGCGTGGCTTTTTTCGGTCCGATTTGTGATGATCAATGCGGTGATCGACCCGATCTTGCTGACTACCAGGCTGCCTAATATACGAGCTGCAGTGAATATCGTCGTCAGAGGCGGGCGGAGAACCAGAGGTGTGGTGGGAACAACTCCCGTTCGTTCTGTGACTGACACAGAAGACTCGGCACACGCGCGCAAAGAACTGCGCCGTACTAGCATTGAAACTCGCAGAGTATCGTTTGCACCATGCACGAAAAAGGAATAAACTTTGCAAAATAAAAATCGTCTTTGGCTCTCTTCTGTTCGTTCAGTGACTACCTTAGAAGACTTGCGACACGTGCGCATAGAACCGCATCGTACTTGCATTGAAACTCGCAGAGAATAGTTTGCACCATGCGCGAAAAAGGAATAAACTTTTTGAAAAAAAAAAAAACGTTTTTGGCTTTCTTCTGTTCGTTTAGTGACTACCATAGAAGACTGACCCACCCAACGCGCGCAAAGAACCGCGTCGTACTAGCATTGGATCCCGCAGAGTGTCTTTTGCACCATGCACGAAAAAGGAATAAACGTGGAACAGTCCACGTTCGCATTGAATAAACACTTTTGCTGATGAACATTCCCTTGGAAATGTTGCAGGCTGCAATATTTTTTAATATTGCAGGGTGGTCTATAGCCTTACCCCTGTTAATTTCTCTTCTGACAGAAAAAAAACGCTCCCGTTTTCCAAGAGTCTTTTGCATATCCAATTGCGACACCCTGCAATCGATTTGATATAGTGCAGCGCGGAATTGGGTGTTGAATAGAGAATAGGGTGAGTGTGTGAGTAGTGTATATTTCGAGATTTCTAAACGTAATTAGTCATCTTTATATCGAATGGAAATAATTACAAAGGAGTTGCTGACTTGGGCTCTTCAGAAAATAATTATCGTACTTTTCTCGTGATTTTCCTATAGAATAGAAACTTTATATGTCAAAAGGAACCTTGTAGTCTGGGCTAAGCCCATACATATAATAGGGGACACAAACTGAAAATAAAAATAAAATTTACAATAATACTAGCTAAGAGAAAATGATCCCCAGAGAACGCAACCCCATGACCCATCTGAGTGGCAGCAGTTCTAAAAATAGATTCCCGTTGGGAATTGCACGCGCATTCGAACTGTTTTCCGTTTGTTTAGAAGCGCGCGCGTGTTGATGCAAGCAGCGTTGTCTGCGCGCACTCTTATTTACCATGGCAAATCAGCCAATCATTACGAGAACAGCAACAGTACAGCGTCACGTAGCATGCTGGTCACACATGCATCCTCAAGTGATGTCTGTTGCTATAGGACATGTCCAATCAGAAGGCGCCGCTAAAAATATCTCCCTGTTCTAAAAATAGAAAGTGTCACGCTCTTCTGCCACTGCGTTCTCTGGAGATAATTTTCTCTTGTACTAGCCTAATAAAAAAATATATACTATGTAAATTTACATTTTCTCTTGGTGAAATATATACATATATATTATTAAAAATAATGTCCTGTATTTGAATATATTAGTCCCAGTGCTCGCCTGTGCTCATCTTGGGGACTCAGTAAGAAGTAGCTATCATTGTATTGGAAGCCGCGCGCGCAGTTTACGCGGGAACGATCCAAGACGACGTTACATCTGGACAGCGGTATCCATATAAAAAGAACATGGCGGCGCGCAGGCAAGAAATTTCCCCTCGTAAAACCTGATCGTCCGTCAAAATACTGTCCATATAGGAGTCTAGAAAGACAACCAATGAGCGAGAAAAGGAATGATGGCTTAAAGCAACTTATAAGTTCGTATGACAACAGCGAATCGGAAAGCTCTGATGAAGACGAAGAAGAATCGCAAACGCAAATCACGACGGAATCAAATAAGATTCCGAGTGATAGGAAGAGAAATATTGTTATTTTAGATGATAAGGATGACGAGAAGTTTTCAAAAGCGCGAAAGAAAGATACAGATGTCACGCAAGGAAAGTGAGTATTATGAAAAAACAATTTGTCCAACGTGCTAATGCTAATTAACAATTAGACCTCGAGGCCGAATGTGCTATGATGAATAGATGGTCTATTGATATCATAGCACATAAGGACGAGAGGTCTAATTGTTTTCTTATAAACCAACTAGTTGGTCAGTTTTGGCAATGAATTCCATTATTTTATGTTGAAATATCAAGTTTCCTTGCAAAGAAAGGTGGTGGTTTTGCCAGACACGGTCTATCACTAATAGACCATTAGTAGGTCAGCCAATCAGAACGCAGGATTTGTAATAGACCATTAGTTGGTTTATACTAATATGGAGTAGACCAGATATGGAACCCACTCTTTGTTCAGTTTTTCAACAACAACAACAACAACAACAATAATAATAATAATAATAATAGTCTTTATTCAGTGGAATCAATGGATTCAGTGGAATCCTTTTGTCTGTGCAAACGTTTTGCAAAAGATTGTGTACTGTCAATGTCATGTGATAGCCCCTCTCAATATCCAGCCTATGCTATTGTGTTGGTCCTTTGAAGTTTGCTGGGCTTTTAAATCATTCCACTCCATTAACTTTGATCACACTGCAACTCTTTCTTTTGAGATCCTTAGTTTTGGTAGATTGCTGGCTATTTACCAGCTCAGCTAACCAATCATTAACAATGTCTTTTATGCTTTTTAGGTCTTCTGGCCTTCCCCTTCCAAAAGGAATCCTCGACATGTTTAATGAGAAAGGTAGAGTTAATTACTTTGAAAGGACTTGAATAGACCATATTTTCTCGTGTATGCAAACACAACAAGATGTGGTTCCAAATGATTACAGCTGCACAAAAGCTACCACAGAGACTGATTCACTTGTTGACCAGTCCTAAAGCCAAACTAGTTGTGCATGCATACCTGAGAACATGGTTTAAATAGACCTTTTTAAAATATCCTGCAGTGCTATTCTACTTATAATTATGAACATTCTTTGCTTTCAATTTCAAAAGAATAACTAAAAACTCTGTTCCATTTCTGGTCTATCACATGCTCACATTTCAAAAGAATACATTTGTCAAAAGAGGAGTAGTCCTTCCCAGCTTGACAAGTGTTGTCCTGAACCCAGCGGACACCAGCTGAACTGCAAGGCCTGGGTGTGTCTCAACTGTATAAGAACTGGTTGCCGCAAGACCTGTGCAATCCTTAGGTCCATCGGTGCAGGCAGCAGCGACACTTGTGAATGTTGCTTGCCGCAGACTCTGCACTCCTCAATGGTCTGGAAGGCATGTTTCAGAGCTCCACACAAGCATGCTTTGATGGCTCCAGAGCATCCCGGTCTGAGAGATTACATGTCGAATAACAACAGCTGTCCTTAGTAGGAATTGTGTGCAGTTACATGTACACACATGCAAATGGATGACATTATGACAGCACTTTTCTTTGATGTGCAATTTTAAATATTCAACCCCTCAGACAATCCAAATCCAGAAAGAGATGCGGAACACCAAGGGAGAATAAGATCATTTGAACACTTCCCTGGAAACTGGGCTATGCATGTTTATATCCCATGTGAGTATGAAAGGCATGACATGCAATTTTAACCCTCCAACTTTTGGCTTTTTTCCCACACCTTGTCAGAAGCTCTGTATAAACCTACACTCTCAGCCTGACATTCTTTGTAATATTTGTTGAACATCTAATTTCCTTGGGTGAACTATCCCATGATGATAATTTTTGATCTAGCTGAAGAACCCTATTTTACTAGATCTCTGCATCAGTTCCCATCCAAGACATTTTTATTCCCCACCCTATTTTACCATTTCAAAATAATTTTCATTTATTTTTCTTCCCAGTCTTTGGCTCAGCTGAGCTTGAAACAGTCATTTCATCTCTAGTGTCCAGTCTTCCATCTGCCGTAGTACCCAAGATGCACCTATTCCCCTGTAAGGAGCTTCACCTGAGCGTGTCTCGTACTGTTCCAATACGGCACTACTGGATAGATCCCATAGTGGAGAATCTGAGGGTGGCATTTGCTAATAAACAAAGGTACAACATTATGAGCACTATTTACTGCACTGTATGAAAGCAATTTGATTGGTTGATCAGTCATTTCGCGCGATGTAATTGGCTGAATGTTAATGAGAAGGCAAAGTTCTGTGCCGTGCTGTGTCTAAGCATTTTAATTGGTTGATCAGTCATTATGTACATGTGATCTGATTGGCTCAATGTTCATGAGAGGCCACAGGTTCTGCGGCATGCCCTGACTGTCCAACACCGGTTACCCGTGGGGTTTCTATTATGAGCATGGGATTTTTGGGGGTTGTCAAAGTGAACATGGGATTCCTCATGCCTCATTCACACCTGTCCTCCCTTATACAGAAAGTCTTGAGTACCCCTGTGCTTATGTGTCTGCCATGTGTTTGTGAAAAGAATTCTAATAGTATTGGGTTCTTTCTTTTAAAAGGTTTTATTGCATCTTTGAAAGACCAAAGGTATACACAAACGATGAGAAGACAAGGTACAGTACCAATAAATGAAATGTTTATATAACAAAGAGTAATCTTATAATTAAAATCCTTTTTGTCTGCTAGAGGAACGTTTGTGATTGGCTGATTTTTTCCCTGCCTTTTTTGGCACGTGTGCTTGCAACACGGGACGCCTGCAGCGTAAACATTTTGCTGAGCTCCGAATTTGAAGGTTACGGAGTTGTTGGAAAATAGTATTGATTCTATTTTTTTTTCTGCGAGAAACTTTCAGGAAGAAAATAATTTAAATCTTTTTTGTTAGCATCTGTCAGAGAAATGTTTGTGATTGGCAGTTTTTTTTTCCTGCCACTTTTTGCGCGTGTGTCTTTTCAGTGAGAAAATTTCAGGAAGGAAATAATTTAAAGCGTTTTTATCACAGTTTTTTTTTTCTGGTTATATAATTAATTACCTGATCATATAGAGCGGATTTCAGATGACTGTCTTGAGTAATTCGCAATTACTTTGTAATTACTCCCATATGTTTTGTTCAGAATTGGTATAATTACTTTGCGATTGGTTTCACGACAGTCATGTGAAAACCACGCTATACATGTACTACAGTTGTATTATATGGTACATTTTAGATCTTTTATTGGACTGCAAGTACTCACAGGCACTAAACAGGTATGTTTCTGTCATCCTTTAATATTCCTTCTTATTGAATTATGCTGCATTGGAATTTGGTTTGACATACTGCTTTGACTACCTTCTATCCCTCTTTTCTCTATATCACTGTCCGCCACCAAGAGTTCATTAGGCATTACTAAGAGTAAGAATCTCCCACATCATGTCCATCTCCAAAAGCACATTGTCCCATGGAATTGAACATAGACTTGAAGTTAACAAATGCACTGGGCATTTGACCCATTAATCAGGGTTCATACATGTCCTGGAAATCTTGGATTCTCTTCCTGGAAAGTCCTTGAAAGTCCTAGAATATTAAGGAAAATACCGGAAACATGTTTCAACTCAAATGTGGTTGATTGAGTCAATTTCGTCAATCTTATTTTTTGGCTGCAAATTATGACTTCAGCATGTTATCATACCTGCAACACGAGTGGATAGAAAATAAAGTATGTAAATTGCTGTAGATGCAGCTTTCTTTTGAAGTGTGTATGTTTTTTTTTTTTTTGGGGGGGGGGGGATTTCCTACCCCATAAAAACTCCTGGAAATCTCTGGAAAAATAACTAAAGACCTCCTGGAAATTCCTGGATTTTTGTCATTTAGAAAGCGTACGAACCCTGATTAAGTGTATCTGACAGTAAAGCAGGGGTAGCTCTGGCCTTGAATGCTTATGTTTTCTTTCTAGTTGCGGTCACTTGTTTCCATAGTAGATGGCGTCTTTGAAGAGTTTAGCCTTCCAAAATTTTATGAGGTATTTATTATATGCTGCTTATAAATTTTAGTGCAAGCAGAGTGTAGTGGAGGGTGTAGGTAGTTGTTCTTTGATTATTTGTAAACAGGACCGAGCACAAAAAGTGGTGATATTTTGTTCTCTTTGTCATGCCGCTAGTGCGATTTGCGATTGCATTCCTGTGATTAACACTTGGACAGACATACACACTTTGACGGATGGACAACAGATGGACAGACGAATGAAATATCATGAGACATGCGATCTTGATCCTTATGAAGCCGGGAAAATTAAATACTAGGCACAAAATTCCTCAACTTGTCGCGCAACATTGTTGCGTTGCGAGTCTTCTATTTGTTGCTCGTTTACAATCAAATGCACAACTTGTCGCGCAACATTTTATTTTGACGATCACACATGCGAGTCCATGGCTGATTTATAGAATATAGAGCAAGTGAATTTTATGCTAAATCAAATCTGAAACTTTGTTTTTAGATGGTTTATTAAAGAGATTTCTACACGTAATTCTTCTTGTAATACGAAAACAACAACAAAGGATTGATCTGACACAGGTTCTTTAAAGAGCCTCTGTCAGCCTCCATTTTGTCAGCCTAGCAACATGCCGAGACAGAGAAAGCATCCATTTCCATCGGCTGATTTAGGGGATGTAGTGCAATATTTTTGATTGAATTCGATAAATGAATAATAAAACTTTGTTTTTAGAAGACTATTTCAAGATTTCTACACGTAATTCGTTGTCTGATATCGACTGAAAACAATAACAAAGGAGTGGCTGACAAGGGCTCTTTAAAGCAGACATTTTTTCTGGCTTGGTACGGCGTGCATATTTTCATATGTTATGTTATTTTTTTGCATTTCTCCAGATTCCGTCCTTCCATGTCAGTGTTGCCTGGTTTCTTGGGGAAATCCACGATCATCTAACTGAAGCAGACGAGCAAAAACTGATGGTATGTTGAATGTTCTTTACTCAAGTTAAATTAATGTTTTTCATGCCCTTTCGATATTGGAAAACCTGAATAACAACATACCAGGACTTGAAATTGAAACTAACTGAACAGCCAATGAAATACCCTGGTCAAGGGAAGGGGTTCTATTTTGTCGCAAACAATGTTTTGAGCCGTATAGACCAAATCGGCTAACGGTGTTTACATCTTGTTGCCACCCAATTCAGATCACGTGTTGATTCATTTGGGTGGATACTTTCGTTTATTATATACTGACTGTGACCAGATACCAGTGAATAAAAATCGTATCAGTGAATGATACCATTCACGGTACGAATAAAATGCAATTTTTCATCTCTTTATTTCTTTTGCTATTTTATCAGACTCAGAGTATATAATAAACAAATTATCGTATTATTCACTCGTTTCGCTCGAAGACTCGCTCGTTCGCGCTACGACACGAAAAACTCGTGAATAAAAACGATAAAAAGTTTTTACCATGTAATAGTCTCTATTAGTTCTGCACATACCGAGTGCACTCGGTATGTGCAGAACTAATAGAGACTATTACATGAGTGAGAAATAAATTAACAATTGTAACCACTTAAAGGAATCATCACATGATCTGAATTGGGTGGCAACAAGATGTAACCACCGTTAGCCGATTTGGTCTATTCCTCGTTTTAATGGAAACTCTTTTCGGGAGTCATTCTAGCCAAGGAAGTGTGAAATGAGTTCTGGCCTTGTTTTCGTTTATAAGTTTCACTGACCTCCTCGGCTTGCTCGTTTGTTTTGCCCATTTCAGATCACGTGGCATTCCCATGAGTATTCTTTCTTTGTTTTTCTGCTACGCACCGTAGCATATATAAATATTGAAGCAACCCAGACAAAGAAAGATTATTCAAATGAATGCCACGTGATCTGAAATGGGACAACCCAAGCCGAGGAGGTCTATTACGGGCTCTATCCGACATTATGGGAAACACGCTTGATGGCGTGGAAAATCAGGTGGAAAATCACGCTTGATGGCATGGAAACTTACGGTTGATGATGTGGAAAATCAGGTGGGAAATAAAGCTTGATGGCGTGGAAAATCAGGTGGGAAATAACGCTTGATGGCGTAGAAAATCTTGTGGAAAATCACGATCATAGTCTTTACCTGAAGGATCTACCGTGGATAAATAAAGCTTTTACTTACTTACTTACTTACTTACGTTTGATGACGTGGAAAATTACGCTTGATGGTGAAACACGCTTGATGACGTGGAAAATTACGCTTGATGGCGTGGAAAATCAGGTGGAAAATCACGCTTGATGGTATGGAAAATTACGCTTGATGGTATGGAAAATTACGCTTGATGGTATGGAAAATTACGCTTGATGGTATGGAAAATCACGCTTGATGGTATGGAAAATTACGCTTGATGGCGTGGAAAATCAGGTGGATGATTCACCTTGATGGCGTTGAAAATCGCGCTTGGTGGCGTGGAAAATCAGGTGTGAAATAACGCTTGATGGCGTAGAAAATCTTGTGGAAAATCACGATCATAGTCTTTACCTGAAGGATCTACCGTGGATAAATAAAGCTTTTACTTACTTACTTACTTAGTTACGTTTGATGACGTGGAAATTACGCTTGATGGTGAAACACGCTTGATGGCGTGGAAAATCAGGTGGAAAATCACGCTTGATGGCGTGGAAAATTACGCTTGATGATGTGGAAAATCAGGTGGGGAATCACGCTTGATGGCGTTAAAAATCACGCTTGGTGGCGTGGAAAATCACGCTTGATGGCATGAAATATCAGGTGTGAAATCACGCTTGATGACGTAAAATTCCGACGCTTTAAGTAATGGTCCGTATAAGAACTACCCAAGCCAACGGCAGAGCATGCTGGAATGCAATTATTTTCTATTGAAAATATCGGCGATTTCATTGGCTTAGACACAAAAATTGGTCAAATTACCATGAAAGAAAGACTTTTCTCAGGATTTATGGTAAGATATAAGCACATGTGGTACTCATATACAGGATATATATGGGGAACCTAGTGTAAAATAGTGATTCTCTTTCCTTTGTTTTCTTTAATCTGATTGGTCTGGAGAGTTATTATCGCTATATTTTTTTTCTTCGCTATGCTAATTTTAATCTACGCTGCCCGAAATTCAGTAGGGAGACAGAAGGCGGGCTCACTTTTTCCGTTTCAGCCACCCGCCTTTGGAATAGTCTCCCTATTGAAACAAGGCGAATCGAACGTCCTGCGCCCTTCAAGAAATCTCTTAGAGATCGGGCGTTTTCGGAGCAGCGTCTTTTACACCATTTTAAAATTTAATTTAATTGAATTGTCATTATTATATGTTATCTTACTATTCAATTTAGTGTAAATAATATTTTTATATAATATTTATATTTATATTTATATATATATATATGTATAGTATTTTTTGTAATTATGTATTTAAGGGAGGGCCACAAGTTTATTAGCATTGCTATTATGTGTTACCCTCATTTTAAATAAAGTCTTTATTATTATTATTATTATATCTCAAGCAAGTCGAAATCAATAATTGTTTCACTTGTATTATGTTACTAGTCATGACAACTTTCTGTGGTAAAAGAATGGAACACATCCTATGTGGGGAACCCTGAATGCCGTAGAACAATGGAGTTTCGGTTCCTTCTTGCATGGATGATTACTTAATGTACAGGACTGAGTGAGCGCTGAAAAACAGAGAATTGACCTTAGAAGAAGTTCAGTTATTGTGTCGTTATCATTTCAGGACATGTACGACTCGCTTGTGTCGCAGCTCACCACTACTAGCGCGACTGCATTTGAAGTAAGCGAGATACGGTGCAAAATCGGCAACAAGCTCTTCTCCTTCGCATTAAAGGCAAGATGACAGAGTGGATTATACTTCCGTAAGTGACCATTATCCAGGAATTTCCCTGCTAAAAGGGCTCTTAAAAGAACGCTGACTGTAGCTCTTTAAGATATCATAGAAGCCAAATAAAAAAGGCTACAGTTTTGGTAGTGGTTTGCGGACTAAAACTGACGGCTTGGCGACCACATTGGTCCGCCAAGTGGCCACAGACATTCTATAAGATCTCTCTATCCAGTAACGAAAAAGTGAGTAACAACAAGTAAAAATAATAGTTTTATTTCAAATAAATGACACGCTGTTGATAGTTTTCTAATGGTAGAAATGTGTTAGGGACAAAGACACAATGTCTGCCTAACGATTGAAAAATAGTAGGGCTTCAATTCTGTAGGTCCATACTCAGGCATGAATACTGGCCCCTAATGACTAAAAATAGAAGGGCCTCAGTTCTGTAGGTCCATACTCAGGCATGCATACTTGACCCAAGTCCCGCCGGGCCCATAATCTCGCCATGGAATCGAGTCCCCCGTCGAGCGAGCATTTTGACTGGTATAGCCAAGCGAAGTCCCTGAAACACGGAGTAGCACCAGCGGGTTTCATCATCTACAAATAGCAAATAGATTGAGATGTTATTAATATTCTTAAAGCTTAAGGCACCATGGTCCCTACAGAGAGAAGAAACCAGAATAAACTGTGCCTACAGGGTCCAACATTAACTTTTTTCGCTAGGCGCCATTGGCGACTAATTTAAAAAATTTAGTCGCCAAAATGCAAAGATTTAGTCGCCACATTAACGTGGGTCTCAGCTGAACTCAGGAAGCTGGGGTGACATTTGGCGACTTTATCTAAAAGTTTGGTCGCCAAGCCCCAAAATTTAGTCGCCACTGGCGACCATATTGTCACAGTGTCGGGCCCTGGCCTAAGGGCGAGCCCGACCATAAGTTCGTTTGTCGAATCGTTGTCATTTTCTGCGTACTTTCGTAGCTCTGAAACTCAACGAAACTGAATGCTTCACGCAGGCTTTTTATATAAAAGAAACAAACTTGGTATTCTTACTTGTTCCCATTTTTCAGCTTCTGACGACAGAAATAAGTGAGAGTTTTTATGTCGCCATCGATGACGTAATATCACGTGACCAGCTTATTTTACCCCGTAGTGTTGTCGAAAAAAAATGTTTTCGGGATTCCTGTGGTGCGCCACAGGAATCCCGGATAAACACACTGGAGAGCCGGAAAGCAGGCTAGTTCTCGAATTACAAAATTTGTCTTATGGCGAACCAAGTAGGTCGCAATTCAAAGCCACTCTTATTTTATTGTTTTCATTCTATATTAGAGACGACATCCATGTATAAATCTTGAAATAACCATCTACAAACGAACTCTCGTACTTGATTTACCGAATCCAATCTAAAGTATCTCACTACATTCTCTAAATGAGCCGATGGAAGTGGATACTTTCTCTAACTTGACATGTTGCTAGTCTGACAACATGGCGGCTGAGTGAGGCTGTTCATCGTACCTTGCATGACGTACATCTTTCGATACGGCACACCACAGACGAAGGATAACCTCTTCTTTTTCATGTCGTCCTTGTTGCTCGTCTTAGCTGGACTGGGCTCCTTCTCCTCTTCCGTGGCTGGTGGACCACCAGCTATACGCTCTGCCGAGAACCTGTAATATTGGCTTTAATATTAGCAGATTTTTTTTTTTCGCGCAAGAGACCCAGAAACTCCCATTCAGAATCGACATTCAGAACATTACCAGTCTCGAACCCAGACGCTTTCCGAGGTTATTAGGGTGCGCAATGGGCTGTGGGATGGTTTTAACAGGGCGCGCAGAGAGTTTTGTCTTTAATCTTTAATTGAGATAATTGCCAATAGAATAAACTAATGAGGCAATGGGTGGTCGTCTACTAACATACATTCGAACGAGTCCCCGCCTTAAAGGCCGCTAAGGACTCGTCCTTAACAATATTGGAAGGCAAAGCGTTCCACATTGGGGTAGTTCTATTGTCTTTATGCCGGCCTCTGGTGCCTTGCAACACCAAGAAAGAGCCCAATAACCAATCACCCTTCCCATGGAATTTGCAGCCTTAAAGCAGACCTCAGATCATTGCCCCGGGAATTTGAATCCTCAAAGCGCATCCCCTGTCCTGGAACTTCCTCTGTTGGGACGAAATGGCCCTTTAATGATGCGCCTGGTGGTAAAGTGGTAGAAAGTCCCCTCCTTTATTGAAAGTCCCCTCCTTTATTGAATTTCCAAGCTTCAAGCAGGTCCCCTCCCCTGATATAAATGCCTCTTCTATGCCACTATACCATTGCCAGTATAATTATCATTGTCGCATTAAGTGATGGTAGCTGCTCTAGCATGTTGAGATCTGCCGAAATTTTATATTACTGTAGCAGCGATATGTTGCGTGACTCGTGACGTTGAATGTCGAGGTCACGCAGCGCTCTACCGCCGTTCTCCTGGGCTGTCACTTATGTAGGGGCATTTGCGCTGTTTACGTTCATTGTAATGTAAGTTAGCTTACTTCTTCCAGTAATGTATGAGAGCCGTGAAGACAGACATGGCTGCCTCGTGGAATATCCCTCGCTCCACGATCCCACTATGTACCAAACTCATTATGTTCTCGGCCATGTCATTAGGGATATTAATCTGGAAAGAGAAAATACTTATCCATTATCCTGCGAAAATGCGCAGAACATTTACTACCATTTGCGTTCAACCCTGAAGCTTGACAATTTTTTTCGCGTAGGCTTACTTCAAACGTGCACGTTTTGTCGAGAAGTAGTCGCGTTTCTTGTACTCTGATTGGCTTAAAAATAACGGTCAAAACAGCAGCCAATCAGCGAGCGAGAAACGCGACAACTTCTCGACAAAACGTGCACGTAAAAAAAAGTCAAGCTTCAGGGTTGAACGCAAGTAGTAGTAACCATTGTCCTGTGAGATTGCGCAGAATGTCGTCTGATACTTAGCCGGCGAGGGACGCAGTCTCGAACAAACGTTGAACAAACGTTCAATGAAGATGTTTACAGACTGTTTACCGCCAAATTCGTAGCATCGCGATAAGTGCATGATCCATAAGTCTAGAGTCCGTGTTTTAGTTTTGGGAATTTTGTGCTTTTAATCATTACTTGAAGGCGAGAATATGACTTTGAACAATTACAACGTTTGAGAAAGTTCAAGCCATTCGAGATTTGTGAGTGTTTTTGTTTTCTTTAACCCGCTTTGGCTCAGGCTCGGTTTTCAGCTATAGTGAGACTCAGTTCACACGAGACCGGTACAAAACCGGACCGGTACAATTGTGGTACGGTACCGTCGCGCGTTCACACGGGACCTGCGGTACCAGAACGATTTTGACACGGCTAGGCGTGCACGGTCCCGTGTGAACACTGTTGCAAAACGTGCCGGAATTGTACCAGTACCGTATGAACAGGCGGTACCGTACCAGAATTGTACCGGTCCAGTTTTGTACAGGTCTCGTGTGAACGGGATCTGAGTGTCAGCCAAGGAACTCAAATGGCTTTCAGCAGGTTTCATTCCAACAAGGTAACATTTCATACCTGTACCCGGGGAGGAAAGTCCGAGTCTATGAACACTCTGACAATAGTCCGCGCCTTGTCTTGTACCATACGCTCATCGTCTGCGCTGTAGTTCCCGGACTTTGCACACTCGGTAGCGTTATCTGCGATCTCCTTAAACCTTTAACGACAATTCATTTTGTTGTTACGTTTTTGCTCTCAGTTTTTGCTCTCAGATTATGAAAGGGGCACTCGCACGCTTGTCTGACAAGCACATAATTCAAATCACAATCCAATTCCATCCTCTTGATAATAGATAAAAACACTATAGAGTTGTATTGATTTATCTGTTAAAAGGTCATTAAACAAATCTGGACTGTTATTTTGGTTATTCCTGGTAAACTTAATTGTATTTTTGGTGATTAGAATTCGACTTATTTTTTGACAGGATGTACAAAAATTAAGCGTGCGAGTGCCCCTTCATGAATCATGAATTTAGGATAGAGCTGACCTCAACACTAAAAACGTCTTCTTATCTCACTTCAATACAAATTTGTTTTCCATTCTTTTTTCGTCTTGGTATAGATACGACTAGTCTCCCTCGCAGCCCGTTCTTTGTGTCGGTCGTGGGGAGGGAAGCGTTGCGTGACCGACGCAAAGAACGGGCTGCGTGGGAGACAGAGTTCAGAAAAGGTTGCAACCGTCACAACTATCTGTTGTACACCGCGGTGTATCGTGAGGGAAAATAAGAACGAAATTCTCGTGTTAACCCAGTACACATTTCTTGCGAGTCATGTATTGTAGAATCACTTGGCATAAACAAAGTGATAAGATGGCTATATATCCTAAAAATGAGTGCCCATGATTCTGTTTTTGTTTTTGTTGGCGAGGTATCGCGGGACAGACAGTTTCTGAAATAAGTGCAACCTATTAGTTTTTAACTCGTAGATGTCCGAAGGACAGGAACGAGTTATACTCAGGGGGCGAAAATGGCGTTGTCGCTAGCACGGCCTAAAGGGTCTGGGAACTAGATTACAGCTGCGCCAGCGATTTCTTAGTACCACAGGAAACCCATTAAGACCCGGAATGACGACAAGCCATAGACTAGGCTTGCCAGGGGGCCTCGAAGTCTTCACTGATTATCAGTTTTAACTTTGTGCATTGACTGCAAAAAGAGTACAATATTTAACCATTAGACCTCAAGGCCGAATGTGCTATGATGAATAGACCATGAGGCCGAAGGCCGAATGGTCTATTGATATCATAGCACATGAGGACGAGAGGTCTAATTGTTTTAGTATAAACCAACTAGTTGGTCGGTTTTGGCAATGAATTCCATTATTTTATGTTGAAAAAATCAAGTATTTTTGCAAAGAAAGGTGGTGGTTTTTCCAGGCACGGTCTATCGCTAATAGACCATTAGTAGCTCAGCCAATCAGAATGCAGGATTTGTAATAGACCATTAGTTGGTTTATACTAAAGTATTTTAGTAGAAACCCACTCGCATACTATCACGAATCCTGCAATCTGATTAGATAGTAATAGATAGTGAGTAGCGAAAACGCTAGCGCAAAACTTTCTAAACCATGAAAATAAATACCTTTTAGTAACAACTTGTCGAAGGTAGTATGCTAGTGGGTTTCTACTAAAACAATTAGACTACTCGTTCTCGTTTTCTATGAGTCAAATAGTCAACTCGGCGCTACGCGCCTCGTTAACTATCTATTGACTCATAGAAAAATCGAACTCGTAGTCTAATTGTTAAATAGTTGATGGCTCACCATCCACGAGTTCGCCATTGCGGCGCTTTGATTATTAAAATAGCGACGCGCACAAGAGTTATCATACTCACTTCTGCACTTCTCTCCAAAAGTAGACATCACTTATTAGCTTTTCCGTGTTGATAAACTTGTTATTAATCATTCGCCGTGTTGGGTTCAACGCATGCCTTCTGGTATCTGGTGGTTGGAGGAGATTATTACATACTCAGCATTCTCCGACATTGTGACCACTTAGTCGAGAAATTTACGGCTTTGGCAACAAGAAATTTAGGCGTTACATCGTCGCTTAATGGCAAAATTGTGGGAAAACAGCAGAAATGCTCAGTATTTATAAGACAGCATGTTAACATTGCTTTATTACTGTGGTACTGTGTCCTTTTAAGTGAAGTTTTCGAGTGGGAGAATTTCGTTCGCGTGACTCTGCTTATGTGGCGACCAAAATTATAGTTTTGCGACCAACGCTACGCTTGTCACTTGACGACTAGAAGGGGCAAATTTCCTTTACAGAAAACGTTATAGCTGAAACCGTTTTTTTCGCGCTTGTTTTATTTTGCTTTTTCTGTCCCGCCTGTCAAACCACCTATAAAGCCAATCAGGTACGTGCCTCGTTTCGCCTGATGCAGTCGACTGGCTTTCTGTCGCGACGAAAAACCAGTCGACTGCACTAGGCGAAACAAGACAAGTACCCGATTGGCTTAGATGGCTTGACTGACAGAAAAACCCCAAATCCCAAACCCAACGCGACGTTTTGAAAATACGCAGCGCGAGACATCGGATTTAGCTCAAGTAATGTCAAACCATGGACATACTCACTGTGTTCTACGGTTGCCTGTTTTTCCTTTTTGAGGAAGCGGAGAAACTCGCTCTCCAGGCTGAGGTCGTGGATTCCTTTCTGGAACTTCGCGATGTTGCTTGCAAACATCGCCCATAAGCCGCGCTTTTAGGAGGAAAGCATACATCGAGTGAGATATATATATATCAGGCTTATTCAATCTGAAAGGGCTACCCTGAGCCTTATAATTAAATAAAAGTTTCTGTTCTGTTCTGTTCTTATATCAGATTTATAACGGTAAGTCGTGCTGTGCAGTCTAAAACAATAGAAAGTTTTGGATTATAAAGTATAATGAAGCGACATCCTTTGAAAAGCTGCTTAGCTATGTCTTTGCTATCTCTTACGAGACCTTATAAAAGCCACGCCAATATTGCTAACTCTTTCAGGAGTGAATTTCATTTTTCCTGTGAAGCAAGCCTGACCTTTTAATATGGGAGCCATCATGTCCTTACCGGGGCGTAGCTAGAGCTTTTTGTAAGGTACGCAAGAATAGTCTCATGGGACTGTCTGATAGACATCTGCTAGCCGGCTCTCCAGTGAGTTTTTCGGATATTTGATTTTTGGCGTGCGGGATTCCTGTGTCGCGGTGGGAAACAGGAATCCCGACACAAGAATCCAGACACAGGAATCCCGACACAGGAATCCCGCGCGCCAAAAAATCATATATCCGAAAAAAAAAAAACACTGTAGAGCCGATTAGCAGGCTATTAGCGTATTGGTCAGACTCGTACCCAGTCGCCATGTTGTTTTCTTCTAGCGGCGCGCGGTGCATCACGGTCAGGTCGAGGTTTTTCAAGGTGCGCGGTGCATCACGGTCAGGACGAACTCACAGAAAATGGCAACAGCCAGTAACGCAAAAGCGAAAAAATCGAAAAGAAACACAATTAACGACTGGGTACGAGTCTGCGTATTGGTAGCTACGTCGCCCCTGCTTACCGTTTTTCCATGTGCAGCCATCTTGTAGACTCCCGCTAGGGTGTTCCTCATGGCGTACTTATCCGCACTCTCCCCTTCGTCTTCATCAGGGAATGTCGCCACGTACTTACGGAACCTGGAATACGAGCCAATGTTTGAAAACTCAATTCAAACGTTTGTGAGCTTCGTTTGTCACTAAGTAGAGTGTCCATTTATGCACATTGCTTCGTTCTATTCATAGTCTTTAAAGGGAGGCTGTCACGCTCGGTAAAGCAAAATATTGAAAAATATGACCCGTCGTCTTCTCAGACAACCCCTAAATCTATTTATATACTTCATGTGACTTTTAGAAGCAATAGAAGCAAAATAATTTAAGTTTGTATTCGTTTAGTACCATTTTTGTGGCATATTTTCAATTTTCGACAACTGCTTTGTAATGTACGGGCCGTAACGATTGAAAAACATCAAGTTTTAATCCGTTTCCATCCGCTCAATAACAGAAGCAGATACGCCAAATTTGTATTCGTTTGACAGATAAAAGGTTCATCTACAAACCATTGTAGATCTAGATAGTTATTTTGGCTATTCTCAATAAACGAAACTGTGTAAGACTAAATTTCGTTATGCCGTGACAGCCTCCCTTTAATAGAACGAAGATAGTTGTATTAGTGATAGTCCCTAAAATAAGCGAATCTATTCTTGAGATCATGTCGCAGCCACATACATTATGGAAATTTGCATATACTATTACCATGTCTCCTCCATGGTCCTTGCCACGCAGGCCTGGGCCGAGAGTAGCATAGGGGGCGTGACTTTCTCAAGAACTGGAATCTCTCGGACAATCTCCGCTTTGCATTGAAGATTTTCGACTGTAGAATCAAAGAAACAATTAATACACTTCAATACAAGTGTGAGTTGTCACAGACGGGGCCAAAACGGAGTCTGCGATAACTCACCAGCTAATTCTCAGGTATCTCACACTACAATATAAAAATATAAACAACTATTTCATGAAATGATTAAAAATATCTAATATCTAAACAATTTATCCAATATAAATATTCTATTAATAAGTATATATAAAAGGACTCCATGCTGTCCAATTAAGAAAAAATTGGATGATTCTGAGAAACTCTAAAATTGGATGATTTGCTGAATTCAGCGTAAAATCGGGGTATCTTTAAATCGAGGATCGTAAAATCGGGGTTCCACTGTAGAGAACTTTACATCGGACACTTGGAACTCCTCTTTGCTCCGACGAAGGGCTAACGCCCGAAACGTCAGCAAAACACTATTTCTCCACGGCGTTTAACAAAAATCTCAACATTCGGTTGTTGTTGTCCATGTTTACGTCTCCGCCGACGCAGACCATCTAGTTTTCCCGTAAAACTAGTCACACCAAAGCTTAGCCTGAGTTAACAGACGCCTAACCAAAATCAACCGTTTTGAGTGAGACTCAAATCATTTGATTTTGGGTGGGCGTCTGTTAACTCCGGCTAACCAAAGCTCGGTTTTGTAGGACTTAGAAGTCAGACTAGTGAGGTATCATCAACATAGGATATTTTGTTTCTACCCATACTGCCTTTCGGTCTCGGCGCGTAGGCTTGAAGCCTCACAAGGTCGACAACCTTTATTGAAATAGCTGTATACGAAATTTGGTCTAACTCAGTCCAGTGTAGCTTTTTGCCAAGAACTATCATTGACTGGAATAACCTAAGTCAGTTTATTGTTAATTTATCGGCAAATCCTGAGAGCTTTAAAGAAGCCTTTTTAGTAGCCATCTATGGATCTCAGATCTGAGATATTAAGGTTACTGAGAACCTTCGCGGCACGTCCTCGGAAAAACAATCATACACGTCCTTAGTTTAACCAAAACATGTCAACCTATATATCGTTGGAAAGCTTATAGAATGGACTAGCGGGCTATGGCAAAAAGAAATCTCTTTTTGATATCTGTAATTTTTTTTAAAGCATTGATTGAATATTTTGGTGTGCCATTTTCACGAGCTAACGCTGTCGAACTACAGGACCTTGACTCCCAAGTAACATATTATTTTAATCCTTAAAGGTGTTTCTCAAAAACCGTTTCTGCGTTTTTTTAATTTTGTCTAGTTCAAAAGTTATGAATTTTTAAAACTTTTAGAGCGTAAAAATTCAATAAAATTTGACCTTCAAAATTTAAAAGTTTGATAACTTTTGAACAAAGCAAAATTTTAAAAATCGCAGACACGGTTTTTGAGAAACACCTTTAAGGATTAAAACAATGTGTTACTTGGGAGTCAAGGTCGAGCTGTTCGACAGGGTTATCTCTTGAAAATGTCACGGACGATTTTTTTATAAAACCTTTAAAAAAATTATATTTATGAAAAAGTATTTCTTTTTGCCATAGCCCACTAGTTCATTCCATAAGCTTTCCAACGATATATAGGTTGATATGTTTTCGTTAAAGTAAGGACGTGTATGATTGTTTTTTCGAGCACGTGCGCGAAGGTTCTCAGTAACCTTAAAGTGAAGGGAAGTGTCTTCATACCTGCAGGCACATCGATATTGACGAAGTATTTTCTGACGATCACGTTCGCTCTCGCCTGTCTTGATTTGCCGTCCTTACAGTTGTTCTTCATGTTCTCAACCGCTTGCCAGAAATACAGTGGCGTATCGGCTTGCTGTTCAGTCAGGTATTTCTTGAACCACGAAAACTGAGCTGCGTCCTGTAAACATTCGTTGAAATTCCTGCAGAACAATATCACAGACAAATAACAGTATTGGCTACAATGAAAAAAAGGCATAGAAAACAAACCGCATGCTTTACATCGTTTCCAAAAACTTTGATTCGATGTTTATAAAGTGGGATGTCCAGGGATGGTTATAAAACCTAACACCATGTTATTTAAAAATGTCCTCTGATTTTACCTGGTATGTCCTCTTATATACCACGGAATGACGTAAAGTGGTCAAAATGTTGTGGACTCACGACGCGCAGCCGAGTGGGTCCGCAGTAAATTTTGACCACTTAAATACAAAAACAGCGCGCGCAGCCAAACGGTGTTTTCGTGGGTTCTTTTTAGCGCGCGCGCTGATGATGGCGCGTTCGTGGTATATACTCAGTCAAATCACACTAGAAGGTCAATTTGTATTGCCAAAAAATGTTTTTGTTATGGTCATTTGCCATTTTCTGGCTTTCAAATCCAACACTTTTCGCTACTAGTCATACCTTAACTGGCATACCTTAGAGGACAGACGCCTTCTTTCCCAGTTGTGTCTTTTCTATAAAATCCGTAACAATCTTGTGAACATAAATTTTCCCCCATGTGTAAAACCAAATACCCGCCCTACCAGATCAAACCAGGCAAAGTACCTCCAACCCCAAGCATCTGTCTCAGCGTATAGCTTCTCCCTTTTTCCTAGAACTATTAGGACATGGAACCTTTTATCGTCCCAAATTACTAATATGCCGTGCCTGTAGTCCTTTAAGGACGCCGCCTTGCCCGCCATCACTAACATGCGGGCTCCTGGCCACCTACACAGGCTATAAGACCTTAAAGTCCTGCAGCTCAGACATTAGTGTAAGCTACCATGAGCTAAATTTATTTAAGTGTTTAAGTGCTATAACTTACAGCCTACTAGTAGCTCAACCAATCAGAACGCAACATTGATGATAGACCACTCGCCC
This sequence comes from Scolanthus callimorphus, assembly GCA_033964015.1. Lineage (NCBI taxonomy): Eukaryota > Metazoa > Cnidaria > Anthozoa > Actiniaria > Edwardsiidae > Scolanthus > Scolanthus callimorphus. The sequence continues at coordinate 23,000,743 of CM066917.1, forward strand.
TCATGGCCTCTGAGTCAATAGCCCATTCGGCCTCCGGCTTCATGAGCTATTTGACTCAGAGCCAATTCGGGCTCGAGGAATAATTGTTAAATGTACCCATGGCTGAGAGCCAATCGTAATTCGAGAAACGCACGCGTAGTGGTATAGAAAAAGAGATTGTACATTATACCACAGCGAGCGCGTTTCTCGAACTCTGATTGGCTCTCAGCCGTGGGTACATAAAAGTATTTAGTCAAATCACACTAGTGGTCTATTGTCAATGCTGCGTTCTGATTGGTTGAGCTACTAGTAGGCTATATGTTATAGCCTACTAGTAGCGAAAAGTGTCGGATTTGAAAGCGAGAAAATGGCAAATAATCAGACCAGAAAACATTTTTGGCTATGTAAGTGTGATTTGACTAAAACAATTATTCCTCTCGCCCTCATGGCCTCTGAGTCAATAGCCCATTCGGGCTCGAGGAATAATTGTTAAATACCACGGAACGCGCTATCATCAGCGCGCGCGCTAAAAAGAACCAATGAAAACAACGCGCTGGTTTTGTATTTATTTTTGCCTTTTTGTTGTGCGCCTCGTGAGTCCACAACATTTTAACCACTTTATTACGTCATTCCGTGGTATATAAGAGGACATACCCCGGAAAATCAGAGGACATTTGTTAAGTTTACTTTTCCAGAGGAATGCTTTTGTTTGTTCACCGTCACGGTATATAAGTACCAACATTCAGCATGAAAGATTCAGTGCACAACCTGCCATGGACTATAGAAATAGACAAATGAAAACAGCGCCATACAGCTCCACGTTTATTAAGTCCATAAGCACCCAAGTCGCTTTGCAGGACAAGAATAAAACGCAGTTGAAAATTCGATGCAAATTTTCAATTTCAACTTGTGAAATATGAAGAACAATACGAACCCCTTTGGGATCTTCAGTATCAGCCAATCACAGCTATTGAATAACAATAGATCAAAATTATATAACAATATAACTTTTGTTTCTATGGTTCTTCATATCAACAACTTTATAATAGCATGGCCTTGATTGTTTATTGAAGTCACGCCTCGCCGTGCGGGTTGACGTGCCACTAACAAGAACATACCATGCTTCGCCGTGCGGGTTGACGTGCCACTTACAAGAACATACCATGCTTCGCCGTTTTAGGCGACTTCTTTTTAAGATTACTCTAGTTGTTTTTATTTTATGGACTCTTCGACTCTTATTTCATTTTAATGGGTTTCGAAACCTACATCCAATTGTGAGTAAAATTCTTGACAGATACGGACACCTTTCTTATGGACTAATATCTACCGAAGATCATTGTTGCTGTCAATCGGCGAATAAAGGTAAAATGGAACACAACCAAAGCACACGTGATGAAGATGCTACCTTCGTAACTTACGCACAAAAAGAAAAGGAACAAGAAGACATTCGTGATGCGCGGTTTGCTCCAGAAATTACTACAAATGTTTGTCTTTTAATTCTTATTATCAGTCATCCACTGAAATCACACGAGCGAAACACCATCAGAAAGACATGGGGTAACAGAACTTGGTATCACAGCCAGAGTATAGCGTCAAAGTGCGTAGTAACTTGCATTTTTACCGTCGGGTTTCTACGTGTCGGGGACGTGGACAAAAAAATGGAGCAAGAAGCCCTGAAGCATCGAGATATCGTACGAGTTAGTGTAGACGATGCTTATAGAAATCTTGTATACAAAGTGTGGAAAGCCTATAAATGGGCCGCGAACAATGTGAAACCAAAATATATCCTGAAAGCCGACGACGATGTATATGTTAATATTCCTAGAATTATAGTTTGGCTACAGGAATCTTGGATACCTGAGTGTCTATACACAGGCTACGTTCATTATAATTCCAAAGTTAACCGGGATCCAACCGCCAAAGACTTCCTTCCTACAAATGTATATAAAGAGACGACGTTTCCGAACTACGCCAATGGCCCGGCGTATTTATTTTCCGGGAATATTGTGCCTTTTTTAATTGAAGTCCCCACTTCTGTACCCGTTTTCGAGAACGAAGACGCATATTTTGGAGTTTTAGCGAGTAAAGCGGGGCTCAGAGTTCATGATTCAGGGCACTGGATATTTAACTGGGGATTCGAGATGCATAATTCTGTGTTCACATGGCCAGACATGGCGTTGAAGGCGACAGGAGTCATTGGGGATCGATTTGATGCTGAATCAATACGAAAGTTGCATCAGAGATACACGTCTATGAGAACCAAAGAGTCTATACATCGCAGAGAGTTACTGGTTAACTTCATACATTGATATTTACTCCCAACTGTGTCTAGAGCGCAAAGTTGCGACGGCGAACTCAAGGCCTTGTGTTTTCACCTCTATTTTTATCATTCTTTTTTCAAATCCTACTTTAATGATGTATAAATATGTTATTGAGAACCGATCTTCTTGGAAACATTTTTAGAAGTCACAATCAAATTTTTTTTAAGGCCCTAATTTCATATAATCAATAGCAGTCACGCTCCGAAAATAGTAATTGTCTGTTAAGGTACTCATTCGAAATTCAAAATGCGCCCAACTGTGTCTAGAGCGCAAATCTGCGTTGCCAAACTAAAGGCTATAACTTTTGTGTCTTTTCATCTATTGTTATAATTCTTTTTTCAAATCCTACTTTAATGATGTATAAATATGCTACTGGGAACCGATCTTCTTGAAAACATTTTTAGAACTCACAATCAAAATTTTTGTGAGGCCTTAATTTCATATTCCGGTCGTACTAGAAAAAAAAATTGCCGGTTTTTTTTGCCGGTTTTTTTTGGCTGAAATTCCAGGATCGATTCCACAATGGCGGACAAAACTGTTGGGACACTAGTGCCTTTTAACCCTCATTTCATGATACTTTATTGTAAAATATGTTTGTCAACCCCCCTCCCCCGGTACAATGTTGTTTAAGAGCATGACAAAGTGTACCGAGCTAATTTCTCAACATTGTGACCGGGGAGAGGGGATTTTCATGTTAGTTTTTCTAGAGCTCTCCGTTTCACGTCATTCGGCCCTGAATAACGGGCAGTGTCCCAACAAGTATTGTCCGCCATTGTCTGAAAGTGCATAAAACTAAAACACGCATTTAAGCTTGATTGTCTGTATATTTTTTATTCTCCTTAGGAATATAGTATACTAAGTGATTGATTCAGTTGTAGAGCTAATAAAAATCGGAAATTTCTTTCGGTTTGCTAGTGAAGAGGTGCTCCAATATATTGGGATTCCTGTGGTTTTCGCGCGAGCGCTCGGCAAATGAGACATATATTTGTTCACGTTCTTGTTCTGTTTCCATATGGATTTGATAAAATAGTACGAGTCGACGACAACGAGAGCATTTCGGAGCTGCTTAAATCACCAAACTCAGCAGCGAAATTAGCGAGAGATCGCACCTTCCGTGCGATGCTTTGTAATGTTGTTTTATCGGCAGATAGAAACACGAGGCGAAGCCGAGTGTTTCTATCTGCCGATAAAACATGACAGCGAGTTTTGTAAACTACTTCTAAAACGGTTGCCAGTAATAATTCATAATTCCAAGCTAGTTAAAAAAAAGGAAATAAATTTGTGAGAACTACTTCATTGAAATCGAGAATGAGAAATCTGATATAGACTGGCTTCAAGTTGTATTGTTTAGCTATTTTGAAATTGCAAACAAAAGATTGACAATGAGAGCTTTTCATTACGAATAGTGTATTTAGAGAGGCGTTCCGAATAATCTTCTGTGCTGGGACAAAAGGTCTGTTCATAATTACATGACTTTCGAAAAAGAGAAGAATTCCCTTTGGAATAGCTGTCACTTATTTACCTATAATAATGATGAGCAAAGAAATGCCGTTCAAATGTCATAGAAAAGAAATGAATGTATTAGCGATACCTATAATAATGCTAGGGCTTTCTGATTGGCTTTTGTAAAGAAAGGGCTATGTCATTAGTTTTGGGGGCAGTGTTTCCTATTGTTTTTTATTCTTTTTGTGATTCAAATTTCTTTGACGAAGTTTTCTTTGTCATGCGCGTAATGCATCATATGCAATTTGCCCATTCATTCTCGTTTAACAAAGCAGTGCGGTTCGTTCGGACTCGCCAAGTAGAGTAACTTGGACGGGTGAGTTAAATTCGTTTATCTGTGCATGATTTTGAGCCCAATTCAACTCAAGTATTACCAAATAATTGTCAAGGATGTCCGTTTTGGCTCGTTTCACGAAATGTTCACAGAAGGGTGGTCGGCACTGCCCGAGTCGCCGTTGGATGTTTAAAACATGGCCACCGAAAATTAATAAATGTGATAAATGAACTATCGTTTTACAAAATGCACGTATTCATTTCTAACATGCGTTCTTTTTTCGTAGGTTACGGGAAAAGGTGGAAATCATGACCACAGAGCGTTTGTAAGAGATGGGGTCTCCATGAATGTTATCGGGGAAGCATGCTGTTCTGGTGAGTTGTCCTATCATTACTGATACTCAGTGAGCCAAACTTGATAGAGGACTGTGCTCACTGAACTGGATCTGATATAGAACTCTGACGTCACCGGAGTTCTATATCAGATTCAGTTCAGTGCGCAGCAGTTCTATATCGTTTCTGGCTGATTGAGCACCATTATGATATGGCAACCAATCAGAACAGCTGTTCCCTGAAAATATTCATGGACTCCCCAAAATGCTAATTTCTATCGGGGTATACAAACGGCCTTCATGGTCCTGATTTCCATTGTGTTTGCCTGATTGACTATTCATGAGTTTTAGAAGCCTTGTTAATCACGCAAAGGAAGTCACGCGATGTGTGACTGAATGAATTGTTTTTCTTCGCTGCGAGCTGAAATTTAATTTTATTGATCTATTTTCTTGATATCTATGCTTAGTGAGATAAACTTCAGATATGTAGCGCTTTGAATTTGCAAAAACCCTTAAATATTAACGATTAACCACGGTCAACCACGATTAACCATCACTCAATTAGGAAAGAAACTATTTTATATTCTCTACGGCTATCAATGGTTAATCGTGGTTAATCGTAGTTTTTTAGGATCATATGCTCGGATTTGTACATGCAGTGATAGAATACGTCTAGATATCATCAAGGGTTTCAATTGTAGAATGACATCGTCTTTTAGCTTCAGTATCAAGGCGAGAGTTTATTTTCCATATTTGGGTTGCCTGTGGTGGAGGCTATACTTGCACAACACGTGCGCGTTGCAATGTAAATGAGACCGGAATAAATCAAAGGTGTTATAGTTCTATTGCTTACTTTTTCTTCTCAGGCATGTGCATGCATCATAAGTCTTTTCAAGAAATGTTAGCGTTCACTGCACGAACTCTCTTAAAAACACGCATGATTTTTCTTTCCTGTGCTACCGTAAGTTTTTTGGGCCGCCCACCTTTGTGCTTCTCCGTACCTTCTAAGTTGTCTTTATCGATACAATTCCGCAGCCTATGATAACTTCACCTTGAAATTTTAAGCTTTTTACAAACCCTCGTCCCCGGTAGTTGTCTCAGCGTTTCGCTGTGTAGAATGAATGCCCTTTAAACGGAGAAATACGGCCGTGAAAAGCCATGACCACTGCTTAGCACTTCTAATTTCTGTTATGTCACAATCCAACTGACCCTCGAATTTACGTTCTGTAATGCAATTTTACTCAAAGACGTTACAGATCCGATAACAAGCTACACATCCACGTTGCTTGTTCTATTACTCAATCAAATACTAAAAAAAATCCGGTCAGTTGTTTGTTTATTACGCAAACACGGCAGTAATAAAAGGTACCCTGTCTAATTTTTGCCTCAGACAATGGCGGACAAAACTGTTGGGACACTAGTGCCTTTTAACCCTCATTTCATGATACTTTATTGTAAAATATGTTTGTCAACCCCCCTCCCCCGGTACAATGTTGTTTAAGAGCATGACAAAGTGTACCGAGCTAATTTCTCAACATTGTGACCGGGGAGAGGGGATTTTCATGTTAGTTTTTCTAGAGCTCTCCGTTTCACGTCATTCGGCCCTGAATAACGGGCAGTGTCCCAACAAGTATTGTCCGCCATTGTCTGAAAGTGCATAAAACTAAAACACGCATTTAAGCTTGATTGTCTGTATATTTTTTATTCTCCTTAGGAATATAGTATACTAAGTGATTGATTCAGTTGTAGAGCTAATAAAAATCGGAAATTTCTTTCGGTTTTGCTAGTGAAGAGGTGCTCCAATATATTGGGATTCCTGTGGTTTTCGCGCGAGCGCTCGGCAAATGAGACATATATTTGTTCACGTTCTTGTTCTGTTTCCATATGGATTTGATAAAATAGTACGAGTCGACGACAACGAGAGCATTTCGGAGCTGCTTAAATCACCAAACTCAGCAGCGAAATTAGCGAGAGATCGCACCTTCCGTGCGATGCTTTGTAATGTTGTTTTATCGGCAGATAGAAACACGAGGCGAAGCCGAGTGTTTCTATCTGCCGATAAAACATGACAGCGAGTTTTGTAAACTACTTCTAAAACGGTTGCCAGTAATAATTCATAATTCCAAGCTAGTTAAAAAAAAGGAAATAAATTTGTGAGAACTACTTCATTGAAATCGAGAATGAGAAATCTGATATAGACTGGCTTCAAGTTGTATTGTTTAGCTATTTTGAAATTGCAAACAAAAGATTGACAATGAGAGCTTTTCATTACGAATAGTGTATTTAGAGAGGCGTTCCGAATAATCTTCTGTGCTGGGACAAAAGGTCTGTTCATAATTACATGACTTTCGAAAAAGAGAAGAATTCCCTTTGGAATAGCTGTCACTTATTTACCTATAATAATGATGAGCAAAGAAATGCCGTTCAAATGTCATAGAAAAGAAATGAATGTATTAGCGATACCTATAATAATGCTAGGGCTTTCTGATTGGCTTTTGTAAAGAAAGGGCTATGTCATTAGTTTTGGGGGCAGTGTTTCCTATTGTTTTTTATTCTTTTTGTGATTCAAATTTCTTTGACGAAGTTTTCTTTGTCATGCGCGTAATGCATCATATGCAATTTGCCCATTCATTCTCGTTTAACAAAGCAGTGCGGTTCGTTCGGACTCGCCAAGTAGAGTAACTTGGACGGGTGAGTTAAATTCGTTTATCTGTGCATGATTTTGAGCCCAATTCAACTCAAGTATTACCAAATAATTGTCAAGGATGTCCGTTTTGGCTCGTTTCACGAAATGTTCACAGAAGGGTGGTCGGCACTGCCCGAGTCGCCGTTGGATGTTTAAAACATGGCCACCGAAAATTAATAAATGTGATAAATGAACTATCGTTTTACAAAATGCACGTATTCATTTCTAACATGCGTTCTTTTTTCGTAGGTTACGGGAAAAGGTGGAAATCATGACCACAGAGCGTTTGTAAGAGATGGGGTCTCCATGAATGTTATCGGGGAAGCATGCTGTTCTGGTGAGTTGTCCTATCATTACTGATACTCAGTGAGCCAAACTTGATAGAGGACTGTGCTCACTGAACTGGATCTGATATAGAACTCTGACGTCACCGGAGTTCTATATCAGATTCAGTTCAGTGCGCAGCAGTTCTATATCGTTTCTGGCTGATTGAGCACCATTATGATATGGCAACCAATCAGAACAGCTGTTCCCTGAAAATATTCATGGACTCCCCAAAATGCTAATTTCTATCGGGGTATACAAACGGCCTTCATGGTCCTGATTTCCATTGTGTTTGCCTGATTGACTATTCATGAGTTTTAGAAGCCTTGTTAATCACGCAAAGGAAGTCACGCGATGTGTGACTGAATGAATTGTTTTTCTTCGCTGCGAGCTGAAATTTAATTTTATTGATCTATTTTCTTGATATCTATGCTTAGTGAGATAAACTTCAGATATGTAGCGCTTTGAATTTGCAAAAACCCTTAAATATTAACGATTAACCACGGTCAACCACGATTAACCATCACTCAATTAGGAAAGAAACTATTTTATATTCTCTACGGCTATCAATGGTTAATCGTGGTTAATCGTAGTTTTTTAGGATCATATGCTCGGATTTGTACATGCAGTGATAGAATACGTCTAGATATCATCAAGGGTTTCAATTGTAGAATGACATCGTCTTTTAGCTTCAGTATCAAGGCGAGAGTTTATTTTCCATATTTGGGTTGCCTGTGGTGGAGGCTATACTTGCACAACACGTGCGCGTTGCAATGTAAATGAGACCGGAATAAATCAAAGGTGTTATAGTTCTATTGCTTACTTTTTCTTCTCAGGCATGTGCATGCATCATAAGTCTTTTTCAAGAAATGTTAGCGTTCACTGCACGAACTCTCTTAAAAACACGCATGATTTTTCTTTCCTGTGCTACCGTAAGTTTTTTGGGCCGCCCACCTTTGTGCTTCTCCGTACCTTCTAAGTTGTCTTTATCGATACAATTCCGCAGCCTATGATAACTTCACCTTGAAATTTTAAGCTTTTTACAAACCCTCGTCCCCGGTAGTTGTCTCAGCGTTTCGCTGTGTAGAATGAATGCCCCTTTAAACGGAGAAATACGGCCGTGAAAAGCCATGACCACTGCTTAGCACTTCTAATTTCTGTTATGTCACAATCCAACTGACCCTCGAATTTACGTTCTGTAATGCAATTTTACTCAAAGACGTTACAGATCCGATAACAAGCTACACATCCACGTTGCTTGTTCTATTACTCAATCAAATACTAAAAAAAATCCGGTCAGTTGTTTGTTTATTACGCAAACACGGCAGTAATAAAAGGTACCCTGTCTAATTTTTGCCTCAGACAATGGCGGACAAACTGTTGGGACACTAGTGCCTTTTAACCCTCATTTCATGATACTTTATTGTAAAATATGTTTGTCAACCCCCCTCCCCCGGTACAATGTTGTTTAAGAGCATGACAAAGTGTACCGAGCTAATTTCTCAACATTGTGACCGGGGAGAGGGGATTTTCATGTTAGTTTTTCTAGAGCTCTCCGTTTCACGTCATTCGGCCCTGAATAACGGGCAGTGTCCCAACAAGTATTGTCCGCCATTGTCTGAAAGTGCATAAAACTAAAACACGCATTTAAGCTTGATTGTCTGTATATTTTTTATTCTCCTTAGGAATATAGTATACTAAGTGATTGATTCAGTTGTAGAGCTAATAAAAATCGGAAATTTCTTTCGGTTTTGCTAGTGAAGAGGTGCTCCAATATATTGGGATTCCTGTGGTTTTCGCGCGAGCGCTCGGCAAATGAGACATATATTTGTTCACGTTCTTGTTCTGTTTCCATATGGATTTGATAAAATAGTACGAGTCGACGACAACGAGAGCATTTCGGAGCTGCTTAAATCACCAAACTCAGCAGCGAAATTAGCGAGAGATCGCACCTTCCGTGCGATGCTTTGTAATGTTGTTTTATCGGCAGATAGAAACACGAGGCGAAGCCGAGTGTTTCTATCTGCCGATAAAACATGACAGCGAGTTTTGTAAACTACTTCTAAAACGGTTGCCAGTAATAATTCATAATTCCAAGCTAGTTAAAAAAAAGGAAATAAATTTGTGAGAACTACTTCATTGAAATCGAGAATGAGAAATCTGATATAGACTGGCTTCAAGTTGTATTGTTTAGCTATTTTGAAATTGCAAACAAAAGATTGACAATGAGAGCTTTTCATTACGAATAGTGTATTTAGAGAGGCGTTCCGAATAATCTTCTGTGCTGGGACAAAAGGTCTGTTCATAATTACATGACTTTCGAAAAAGAAGAATTCCCTTTGGAATAGCTGTCACTTATTTACCTATAATAATGATGAGCAAAGAAATGCCGTTCAAATGTCATAGAAAAGAAATGAATGTATTAGCGATACCTATAATAATGCTAGGGCTTTCTGATTGGCTTTTGTAAAGAAAGGGCTATGTCATTAGTTTTGGGGGCAGTGTTTCCTATTGTTTTTTATTCTTTTTGTGATTCAAATTTCTTTGACGAAGTTTTCTTTGTCATGCGCGTAATGCATCATATGCAATTTGCCCATTCATTCTCGTTTAACAAAGCAGTGCGGTTCGTTCGGACTCGCCAAGTAGAGTAACTTGGACGGGTGAGTTAAATTCGTTTATCTGTGCATGATTTTGAGCCCAATTCAACTCAAGTATTACCAAATAATTGTCAAGGATGTCCGTTTTGGCTCGTTTCACGAAATGTTCACAGAAGGGTGGTCGGCACTGCCCGAGTCGCCGTTGGATGTTTAAAACATGGCCACCGAAAATTAATAAATGTGATAAATGAACTATCGTTTTACAAAATGCACGTATTCATTTCTAACATGCGTTCTTTTTTCGTAGGTTACGGGAAAAGGTGGAAATCATGACCACAGAGCGTTTGTAAGAGATGGGGTCTCCATGAATGTTATCGGGGAAGCATGCTGTTCTGGTGAGTTGTCCTATCATTACTGATACTCAGTGAGCCAAACTTGATAGAGGACTGTGCTCACTGAACTGGATCTGATATAGAACTCTGACGTCACCGGAGTTCTATATCAGATTCAGTTCAGTGCGCAGCAGTTCTATATCGTTTCTGGCTGATTGAGCACCATTATGATATGGCAACCAATCAGAACAGCTGTTCCCTGAAAATATTCATGGACTCCCCAAAATGCTAATTTCTATCGGGGTATACAAACGGCCTTCATGGTCCTGATTTCCATTGTGTTTGCCTGATTGACTATTCATGAGTTTTAGAAGCCTTGTTAATCACGCAAAGGAAGTCACGCGATGTGTGACTGAATGAATTGTTTTTCTTCGCTGCGAGCTGAAATTTAATTTTATTGATCTATTTTCTTGATATCTATGCTTAGTGAGATAAACTTCAGATATGTAGCGCTTTGAATTTGCAAAAACCCTTAAATATTAACGATTAACCACGGTCAACCACGATTAACCATCACTCAATTAGGAAAGAAACTATTTTATATTCTCTACGGCTATCAATGGTTAATCGTGGTTAATCGTAGTTTTTTAGGATCATATGCTCGGATTTGTACATGCAGTGATAGAATACGTCTAGATATCATCAAGGGTTTCAATTGTAGAATGACATCGTCTTTTAGCTTCAGTATCAAGGCGAGAGTTTATTTTCCATATTTGGGTTGCCTGTGGTGGAGGCTATACTTGCACAACACGTGCGCGTTGCAATGTAAATGAGACCGGAATAAATCAAAGGTGTTATAGTTCTATTGCTTACTTTTTCTTCTCAGGCATGTGCATGCATCATAAGTCTTTTTCAAGAAATGTTAGCGTTCACTGCACGAACTCTCTTAAAAACACGCATGATTTTTCTTTCCTGTGCTACCGTAAGTTTTTTGGGCCGCCCACCTTTGTGCTTCTCCGTACCTTCTAAGTTGTCTTTATCGATACAATTCCGCAGCCTATGATAACTTCACCTTGAAATTTTAAGCTTTTTACAAACCCTCGTCCCCGGTAGTTGTCTCAGCGTTTCGCTGTGTAGAATGAATGCCCCTTTAAACGGAGAAATACGGCCGTGAAAAGCCATGACCACTGCTTAGCACTTCTAATTTCTGTTATGTCACAATCCAACTGACCCTCGAATTTACGTTCTGTAATGCAATTTTACTCAAAGACGTTACAGATCCGATAACAAGCTACACATCCACGTTGCTTGTTCTATTACTCAATCAAATACTAAAAAAAATCCGGTCAGTTGTTTGTTTATTACGCAAACACGGCAGTAATAAAAGGTACCCTGTCTAATTTTTGCCTCAGACAATGGCGGACAAAACTGTTGGGACACTAGTGCCTTTTAACCCTCATTTCATGATACTTTATTGTAAAATATGTTTGTCAACCCCCCTCCCCCGGTACAATGTTGTTTAAGAGCATGACAAAGTGTACCGAGCTAATTTCTCAACATTGTGACCGGGGAGAGGGGATTTTCATGTTAGTTTTTCTAGAGCTCTCCGTTTCACGTCATTCGGCCCTGAATAACGGGCAGTGTCCCAACAAGTATTGTCCGCCATTGCAGTTGTAGTAATCTAAAATCAAGCGAAGTTACAGAAAATTCGTCGGAACAGAAACGCGGTAATAAAACTACCGTCAGTTATGGTCAACTATGGCCAAATTAGAACGCTGATTCTGCTTGTCTTGAATTGAATTTTAATAGTGCTCCGAAAAGTCATTATTTTGGGTTCTTTTCAAAAAAAAGTCCCTATGGAACAAAAAGAGTTGTGATGATAAAAGCTTGGAATCATTCAAATAAATCCAGCAAGAAAAGGACTACTAACTATGGTTTTACCAATGCCACAAGCTTCTCGTCTATATACATCTTACTTCATACATTGATTGCTAGGATTGAGAAGTGAAAAGCTCGAATTTACGCTACAATAAGAACCTCTGCTCAAAAAAACTTCTTCTGACAGCTTTGAAATTGCTTAAAACATTGATATGACATTGCTTTATGGATCATGCTGGGTAAATTCAGAAGGGGGCAATAAAGCCTTCCCTCAGGTAGTCCAGTCCCTGAACTCTCCTTCGCGGCTCCGTTGTTTCCTGTGGTCGCCGAAAGGAGAGCACAGAAACCTTTGGATGCGCATGCGCTAGATCTGACCAAGAACTTGGGTTTTTTCGTTAGTGCGCATGATCCAAATACCGCTGTCGGAGATTGATTGTTGGCTGCATGAATTTTGCCCATCAAGATAGGACGCCCTTGTGACTCAGCACGGTCTCTAAAACGAATAGTTACTGTCATAGTTACTTGACATGAGCAAGTAACCCACATGCATAAGAGCGAAGACAATACATAAGTACTAGTGGACGCGCTTTAGGGGATTAGGGTCGGTGCATGGGCCTAGACTTTTTCCAGAGCCTAACCCAAAGCTCAACCCAAAGCCTAACCCAAAACCTAACCCAAACCCAAAACCTAACCCAAAGCCTAACCCAAAACCTAACCCAAAACCTAACCCAAAGCCTAACCCAAAGCCTAACCCAAACCTAGGATTTTGGCAAGTCAGAAGATTGATGATAATCGTCAATTCGAAGGCAATTGAGATTTGATGATAATCGTCAATTCGTTTTAGAGACCATGTTGTGTGACCGTAACGGCGAAAATTCTTGTCGCAAGCATGGACGACTGTGTAATGATTGTTTGAAATCCACCGTTATAAAGATTACTCGCAGTTTAGTTTAAGAACAGTTGACAAAAATAAAAAAAGTTGTAGAAACCATAATTAGGCGGACCAGCATACTCCCACTCCCTGCGCAGGTTTAGACCGAATTAGACGGACCACCTTAAAACCTTTTTCTAGTAGCATCCCAAGGTGTTTCACGGCGTTTGGAACAAAAAACATTAGGCGGACCGAAATTTGGTCCGCGTAACTCGGTGGTCCGTGTAACTCGGTGTGGAAACAGGTTTCGGTCCGCGTAACTACGGTATTTCGCACACCTCCCCTCCCCTCCCCTCCCCCAATGCAGCTTCAATGCACACTTACTTTGGCCGGTTTGGCCGGACTTTTGCTGCCGCTTGCGTTTCGTCTTCTTCTGTCTTGTCCGATGCATCTTTCTTGATGTGACCGTAGAAATGAGATCCCCTCCGCGCTTGCTGCTGATCACGCAGCTTGTTCACCTCCTTTAAAGAGGGAATCTTTTTGCCATCGTCGGCTTCCTCCACGTCATCTTCCTCATCAAACCCTAAACGATGGAAAATCAGCCTCTTCGAAAAATAGATTTGATTTAGGCACTGCCTAAAAGAAGAGCTCCCAGAGATGAGCAGTTCACAATCGGAAGTTGTGGAAGAAAAAAAAAACAGGTCCGACTATAACAGCCCTGGATGACCTCCTCCCTACACTGTGAGCTCGTACACTCAGGAGCAGGGGACATCCTTACTTGGTTCCGCGCGTACGTACTGGTACTCAGCGGTTCAAGAGCTCTGTCATTACTTGCTGCCTTTTCTCGTATTTGTAATTAATTATTGTAAGTTTCCACGTCTGCTTGGAGATATTATTGAATATTATTATTAAGTTCCAATCCTAATCATAGTTGCTCCAAAAAGTCCAGTTTGAATGCGGTTAATGTGTACAATGAGAGACGTTTGGTTAACAGAATTTGCTTCAATTTGCATATTAAGACACGTTTTTTCAGTAATTCGAGCAACGTGTGACCAAAAATCTGGTTACTATTAAAAAAGTACAAAATCTGTTGGCTTTATTTTAGCATCTGTTGAAGTTTTTGCCTGCAAGTAGTAACTCGAGAAAGTCCCGTTAAGAAATCTTCATAGGGAAGTACATTTCGAAGTTTATATGCAATATATAGGCATTTGTATTCCTATTATTACTCCAAGTGGTGAACTGTGAAGTTTAATTTCTCCGCTTTCTATGAGTCATGGCGGGAAAACCCAAATTAAATGCTCGCATGTAGTTTTTACCAATACATATATGTTATTTACCGGCTGGGAGGTCCGTATAGGGAAAAACTGTGACCTCGGCCTGGATTCTGGAGGCCTCCGGCCTCGGTCAACATTTTCCAGCCCTCGGTCACGGTTTTTACCTAAACCCGCCCCAAACTCTAAAATTCGTTAACGTGTCCTCTAGGAAAAAAATTAAACAACTAAAATCAAGCGAAGAGGTTATTAACTTTTGAGTGACTGGCACTTTTTGACAAAATTGCTCGAAATCATGGTACAATTTTTCTTCATAATAAGCAGTTGTGTTCCCATCCCCCACACACCTCCTTGATTCCACGCTTTACCTGAGGAGGCCAAACTAATCGCAAGCTCCAGTGCTCGCCACATGTTCACTGATGTAGAGATGTTTTCCTCCTCCTCCGCCTCTTGTAGATTCTTTTTATTTTCGCTGTCGTCTTTCGAAACAACTTTGACTTTGGGTACCGTCTGTAGGAAAAGAGCGAATTTAACATGACTACATTAAGACTTTATACAAAGGCAATCATTGTTACAAGTTGCTGCTGAATGGTTTCCCCGTCACCCAATAAAAAAAGTAAATAAAAAACAGCGACTGAACACGTGAATGGCGTTTTTGTAAGTCAAGCCAAGTACAATCACTCACGCGGTGAGCACGTGATCGTAAGTACACGCTGCTGCGTTTAGTTCGAAATTTGATTGGTTGACAGAAATGAGCGAACAGCGAGAATGGAAAGTAAACACAATTCAGCGCAAATACAAATACTGTTCGATAATCATCTGAGGCCCGCGCTCTAGCCCATCGCAGTACCAAGTTCTGTCAGAGAAGTGGCCAGCAAGCGTGCGAGAACCCGCCCCTTTAACAATAGCGTCTTGTCGCTCTAGCATGGGAGGCTTTGATAGAGGGGCTTCTTGTGTTTCTGCTTCAATGTGTCGCCGTTAAAAGACCATAGAATTCTTCCACAGTTACTGTGAGCCCATCCTTGGTAGGTATATTTTCTTGTACGGCGTCTCAATAAATTTCATTATATGAATTTGGATCTTGCCACGGAATCGAGAAACGCGACCCAATAACCACGATCACCCAACGTGTATTTAGTTTCCATCTTTGTCTGAAATTTTCCTTGGAGCGTTTCGATAGAATGGGAGTAAAATAGTAGCGCTACTTTTTATAGACGGAAACAGGAGGAGGACGCGTCTCCATGGCAACGGCTCATTATGTATTCCCTTTCAAAAAGGCGGGTAATTCTGATCCCTATATACTACTTTTGTTTGCCCAAATTAAAATGCTTCTCGCCGCTTCAAATCAAAATGACTTTACCGTGGACTTTCTTCGGTTGCCCTTGCCTACGTGCGTCCCTCCAAAACTTCTCTATAAAAATTGACCAATCATAGCGCGCGTTATATCGTAGCTATGTTATAAAAAGCAGCCTTACCGAGAGAGCCGTGAAAGTAGACTCATCCTCTATAACATAACTCATCCACAGAGAATTGAGTGCCTAACAATGAAAATGAGAACTCGTGAGGACAATAGTCGCCACTCCCATATTTAACAATTTCCCTCCCCTCCCCTCCCCTTCAAATTATTGAAGAACTCGGGCCTAGTAACCATGGCAACAAGAGAGCCAAGGGGTGATAATCCCATTTAAACCTCTAAGTTGGTCCAAGACCTGGCATACAGAGGGGTGATAATCCCCTCAACCACAAAGAGGATGAATTCTCCATAAGGGGGTGATAATCCCCCACTAGAGAAGTCCCTTGTCACCATGGCAACCAGAAACAGGAAGAGCTATTTTAAACCCAAGTGAGAATATGGGGCTAAAGTGATCTGCCTAGGAGCACTTCATCCCACAAAATACACGCAGTGTATTCCCCATGGCCATATATTAGTGGTTCAACAAATCAAAGAAACAGAGAGCTTACCTGTATTGTAACTTGTGCAATATGGGTCAGTAAGGCATCCCCTTCTTCAACAGGTAATAACTTGATCAGCCTTGAACGTGCGCGAGGAGTCATGGGAAACTCGCGCGGGGAGCCTGGTATTAGGTATGTGTTGATTAACATCATGGCACTGCGGTATTTGTTGTGTGCGCCTGCGGTCTCGACCAGATACCGCTGTGCGTCTACCCAAAATTGCAGGCGCGCAAGAGCCTCGTCGTCGCCTGATTTCTCGATATGGTTGTAAAGAGGTCCACCTGCTAGTCGGTCCGAGGCCACCGCGGCCATGAGCGCGCCACTATGTGCAAGCACGTCTACAATACAGTTGGAGAATCTAAGTTCGGTTTATACCATGAATGACTGGGTACGCCACCAGATATCAAAACATTGATGACGATTTATATAAATCTCATTTCACTTACTCTGGAACATTTTCTGGTATTCCACTGTGTGAGGTGGATGAGCGGTGCGTGGTGCCCTGAAAAGCCTTTCGTAACCGGCAGTAGTAGTGCCGAGCTGGATAATACGCGGTCTGGACGCCCGCTCAAGTTCATCAATAGTGGTGAGCGGTGGGAACTCTGTGGATCCGAAACAAAACCTGAATTGCTTTTTATCAAGCGCTCTGGGAGGACCAACCTATTTCGCCCGATTTTATTACAGCTAAAATCACTGTTTTGCGACCCGCGTTTTCAAAATATCTGTTTGGTTTTGGCTTCGTTGTTCCGCCAGTCAAATCTTATGAGCCAAACCGATTCTCACTCCGTTAGCCTAGTGCAGTCGCCTGTCTTTCCGTCGCGACGTTGTTTGGTTTTAGTTCAGAGGGAAGCCAAGCGTGTGCACTCGCGAAACAATTAAAATGTAACAAGTCGGAAACGCGAGTCTGGATGAATCCTTTAAGGTTAATGGCGTCACGAAAGATTTAAGGTTGTCCCTATCCACCCTGAAATTCCATAGTATTTTCTAATGTCCACCCTGGAAATAATGTTTACCCCCCTGGAATTCCATATTTTGTGAATACCCAGCACCCTGGAATTGTGCTCCAGTACTCGGGCCACCCACCTTGATTCTAGAGGTCCTCAACAAGAGTGCGGATTATTTTTGCGACTGGCAAATGCTTGACGTGTCTATGTGGGATCATGGGAGCCATACCTGTGGATGATAGTCGTTTCGCCCATGTGCGATGCCGAATGGTTTTCCCCTGTTCGTGCAACGCCTCGTACACCGTCCTCTTCTTCCGGCCAGCGGTATCCTCACATGCGTATGGTTGTATGCGCGGTAGATTAATTCGTTTCTCCTTCATTTGTTCCTCTTCCTGGAGATTTTTCTCATCTTCTTGGGTTTGTTTAATACCGGAAGGTTTCTTCGTGACTTTGCCTTCTTGCTTAGCTTTTGCCTCCTTCTCGTCCTCGCTATCCACCCCACCCCCCTCGGCAAGAATTTTTGTCACCACCTCGATCACTTCCGGCGTCGATAGGCTAGAGTCTGATATCGACCTGTGTCCGTTTTTGAGGTGCTTGTCCCTGACCGGGTGGGGAATTGAGAGGAGGCGCTCGAGGACAAGCCTGAATACTGTGCCAACACGGCGCGTCGGTCGCCTGCGGTTATTTTGCTCAGCGGAGTTAATCTTGACGCGTGCGTAGACGACTTCTTGTGACAACTGATCGATTCTGCACTCAATCTCCTTTCCTCTGCACTCGATCTCCGTTCCTGGAAATGGAGGAAAAAGCAGGACTGTCGAAGGAGACATTTTACTCGCAATAACAAAACGTAGGACGAAGACGGTGCGGTAAACAGTGGAGGATCTGGTGGTGCGGTGCCCCTCCCCTGGCATTTGCTCAGGTTCCCTATGTTTATAGAACCATATCGTCACAGGAAAAGTCCCTCCCAAACGTAGTGAAAGTCGCAATATCCAAATGGTGGAAATCACCAACCACCAAAACCTTGAAAAAGTTGCAATAACGTTGCACTGTTACACTTTGATTTGAGGTTTTAAAAGATCCAAGGCCCTACTCGGCACAGTGAGATTAATTGAATACTTTCAGAAAGATTCATTAAGATGTCAGAAATATTGAGGTTGATTTCGCTTCTCAAATCGTAGTTAAAGTGCATGATGATATGAGCTATGTTTATCCAATCAAGACAAGTCAAGCCTCATTTTAAATCTCAAAGAGTGGAGATTTCAACACATAAGCATCGTCTCAGGGGTGATATCCACTTTAACATTAAGGCATGTCATCCACCAATCCACTAGGTTTCTTCCCCCCCCCCCCCATCCCCACTTCCTGAGACCCGTCCGCTCTCAGGTGACACACCTCCTCCTCCTCCTCCTCCTCTTCTTCTTCCTCTGCGTCCTCCGGTCTGTCTGCTTTTGCCCAGAACCACGCATGCCATCGCTCCAATCGCTGCCTCTCCAATTCCTCAGGGTCCGGTTCCTCCACGCTCTCGGCCGAGTCTACTTTGTGCACTTCCATGTACTCGTCCACGGCTTCCTGGTCCCAGATGGAGGGTAGCCTTGTCTTGGCCGCTTCCTGTCGTGTGATGTCAGGTGTGATGTCAGTCGTTCAACTCTTAATAACTACGCGAAAATCTTCGATAATCTAATTATTGAGCCATAAGATATATCTCGAGGGTAACATCAGTGTGAGCCTAAGTTGTAAAATCATATGTATTACATGTTGATAGTCTGGAAACTAGGCCAAGCAGGAAATATTCGCTTTTTTTGGCCGTCACGCTCGTAATTTTCGGCACGGTTTTCAAACATCTGCGTTCAAAATCAATATTTCATTCCAGTAAGAAAAACAAGATGGCGCGCGTGCGACAAAGGCGAATCGCCAGCCTTTCTTCTACCTTTATAGCAGCTATTTCTCTTAGTGCTTTCAACTTTGAGGCATCGGCACCAAGCCCTTGGGCCAAGGACGCCGCTCGCAGGCTCTTCTTCCAGCGCTCTTTGGTACGTAATCTCAGCTTCTCTCTATGTACCACAAATTTTGGGACCCAGTAGGTGCTAAGGCGGTCGAGGACGAGCCGCTGAAGGGGCACGAAGATATTTTCGGAGAATATGGAGTGTTCTGCCTCGCACAAATGCTTCGCTACCTATGACATAACAAATAAAAGAAATTGAGAGTTTCTTGCATTTCAGAAGTGCTAGCAACAATAGCATTTTCCGTAGGAAATGAGATTCTATAAACAGGATTTATTTTAATGTGTTGGCGGCAAACTTTAGCAGAAGTACCTTGAAGTTGTTCTGTGACCTTATCATCCTGCCCGTAGTGCAATGCTTTGTTCTTGTTAAGGTTACTGAGAACCTTTGCGCACGTTGTTCGGAAAAAAAATCATACACGTCCTTAGTTTAATCAAAATATGCCAACCTATATCGTTGGAAAGCTTATAGAATTGACTAGCGGGCTATGGCAAAAATAAATCACTTATCGATACCTGTAATTTTTTTTAAAGCATTGATTAAATATTTTGGTGTGCTATTTTCACGAGCTAACGCTGTCGAACTGTGTTTCTCAAAAACCGTGTCTGCGATTTTTTAAATTTTGTTTACTTCAAAAGTTATGATTTTTTTAAATTTTTAGAGCGTGAAAATTCTACAAAATTTGACCTTCCAAATTTAAAAGTTCGATAACTTTTGAACAAAGCAAAATTTGAAAAAAACGCAGACACGGTTTTTGAGAAACACCTTTAAGGGTTAAAACAATGTGTTACTTTGGAGTCAAGGTCGAGCAGTTCGACAGCGTTAGTTCTTGAAAATCTCGCACCTGATTTTTTAATAAAACCTTTAAAAAATTATAATTATGAAAAAATTATTTCTTTTTGCCATAGTTCGCTAGTCCATTCTATAAGCTTTTCAACGATATATAGGGTGATATGTTTTGGTTAAACTAAGGACGTGTATGATTTTTTTTCGAACACGTGCGCGAAGGTTCTCAGTAACCTTACAGCCAAAGACGCTCAAGCGTACCCCCCTAGAGCGCAATAATGAGTTGATTCTAGGAATATTGGATCCATTATTCGATTCAATAATACTTTCGGCTTGGGAAAACGTCTTTCGATTTGAACTGGGTTTTCGCTTTTTGATTGGACAATAGACGACGGAGGCGCTTCCATATATGGAAAAAATCCACAGGGAGCCTTTTGTTGATGAGTTTGTTACCAATATGGCGGGCCTGGTAGACTTTACGAGCCTGGTAAATCTCTCCCTCGTTCATTTAGAGAAGAAATTGTTGATCAGTATTATCAGGGATATTCTAAGAAGCATAAAGCCAGTAACTTAAGAGTATCGGAGCGTGGTTCAGGAAGGTAATCTAGCCGAAATCTGAGTTGAAATCGAAAGACGTTTTCCCAAGCCAAATGCATTATTGAATCGAATAATGGATCATATTCCAAGAATCAACTCATTATTGCGCTCTAGAGGGGGACGCTTCAGCGTCTTTTGGCTGTAACATGGTTAAGACATCACGAAGTAATACACTTACCAACAGTTCTCACTTTTTAATAGTATTATTCCACTCAGTTTGTAATGTATTTAATGGGCAATTCCAGAAAATAAAGGTACCCTCCCCACGGGCGGCACTTGTTTTTGACCCCCCCATGCATCCAGAATTTCCAAAATGGTTTACCCCCCCATGCATATAGAATTCCGGGCAAGTTAAAGAAATCCAGCTTCGAAAACCCCCCCTTGCAATCAGAATTCCGAGCTCTTAAACCCCCCCATCCCATCGGAACTTCCAAATGCCGCCCGTAGGGGGGGTACCTTTATTTTCTGGAATTGCCCAATCATAGTAGCAAAAACAAAGAAAAAAGCCCTGGATTTTTCATATGTGGAAAATAAGCCGTCTTGAAAAAAACAACAGCTGCAGTTTCACCTGACTTGTTTTCCATTTGGTGGTTGAATAGTATGAGGCAGTGGAAGGAAACGATTGACACTAACTTTTGCAGCAACAAAACAAAATCAACGGCTCGCAAAGAATGCCGGCTGGCAATGAACCTTTAAAGCTCACCTCTTTCGGTGACGTAAAAGACTTGCTGTCCAATCCTGCCAGGCCGCCGCACACGCTCTTCCATTTCATCATCTCTGTCAACTCAAACGGCGACCCCCCGTGGATGTATTTCTGCTGCATTTCTCGGAATGCGAATCTGCGATGTTTGGGTTTCGTGTTTCTGCGGTATGTCTCAGCGTCTATCCAGAAGGCCAGGCAGCGTTCGCCCATCGTACCCCGTATGTACCGACGAAAATGATGCATGTCTTCCACCGTGCTGAGGTGGTTTCGGACGAGCTCGAAAGAGACTAGATAAAAAGGATGGGCGAACATGAGCGTTAGCACCCCCCCCCCCCCCCGTTTATAAACAAACAGAAAACAATGATAATATATTGCTAAAAAAATACAATTTTCTGATGCTGATGTGAACAACTCTCGAATCATCAATAAGAGCATTTTGTTCTTGTTTGTTTACTACAATTTTCAAACTCTACGCGAACTAAAGCCCTGGCTAAACTAGGACACATGTAGTGCGCAACATTGTAGCCGGACACATCTTTCCTTCATGTTTCCCTATTTAGCCACGCGAAGAAACATTGTTGCGCGCGCGACAAATTTTCTGACCGGGACACAGAAATGTTTCTTCGCAAGACAAGAAACATTTCATGTGTCCTAGACACACGCGTGCGATGTTTTCTATAGTTTAGCCACTCGGGGAAACATGCAGGGCACAAATGTTGTGCGCTACATGTGTCCTAGTTTAGCCGTAGCTTAACAAACCTCAGTTTGGCTTCCGTCAATCAAAAGAGTGAACATGCAGCTCTGGGTGATTTCACGCAGGCTTTGAGCGTTTTTTTGTACAAATAAGAACTATAAGAACTAGACTTTTTAAAACCAAATTTTTCACCAAAAATTGCAAACGAAACTTAGAAAAAAGCCATGCACCTGTCTTAAAAAGTGGTGTGACTAGTTTTACGGAAAAACTAGGTGGTCTGCGTCGGCGGGGACGTAAACATGGAAAACAACAACCAAGTTTGATATTTATGTTTAACGCCGTGGAGAAATGGTGTCTTTTGCTGACACTTCGAGCGTTAGCCCTTCGTCTGAGCAAAAAAAATGTCTTAAAAGGTTTGATGGACGGAAGCCAAAATGCAATTTGGTGTTCGGAAATATAAAGTGGGATTTCACAGAGTTGTGAAAATCGCAGTAAATACAGGGATTTGGATGCTGGTTTTTCTAGATACATACCCGTCGCCATCTTCATCAGTAAACTGCATAACATGTAGTCTATATAGAGTTCGGTTTTCCAGAAGAGTGGCATACGGGTGGTACGAACCCATGACTTCACGTTACCTTGAATTACGTACTGTAAACATAAATACACCACAAAAGAAGCAGGATCTATTTAACAATTAGACCACGAGTTAGAGTTTTCTATGAGTCTTTAAAGTACAACGTTCCTGAAATACATCCCTAGCCTACAAATATGGGAGTAATCCCCGAATATCGGCAACCGTGCCTAACGAGAGAGTAAATATCCCTCCTTCCCTACCAGAGGAAATAGGAAATGTGCAAAATCACCTGGCCAATCATTGACGAGAGAAATGACACTAAGTTGCTGTGGAATGGTTCAGCCAATCTCTATCACCAGAAATTTAGGACATCCGTGAGTGGTCAGCGGTTTCACCCATGAGCGCCTTCGCGAATTCAACGTGAGGGCGCCGCTCAGTTGGATTTTTCAAGGATGTATTGGCTTTAGAATTACTAGAGTTAAATAATTATTAAAATAATTTAAAAATATTACAAAAAAAAAAAAAAATAAAAATAAAAAAAAGTTAAAAAAAATTGGAAAAATCATCATAAATGAAAATCCCATAAATTTCTAAGTTCTCTACTTTTTCCTTTTTCTTATTCTTCTTATTTTCTCTTCTAAACAAGGCTTTGAGTGATTCTACGCTAAAAATGGGGGAAACCGCTGGCGTTCCCGCGCAATTCGCGGTCTCGCACACAGCCTTCGCGAGAACGTCAAAATGATGGGCTTATTTGGGGCATTTGAGGACATAAAATCTAGCTTTGTCTATGTCCCTAACTATATTAGGGCCTGTTGTTCAACATGGCGACCAAAACGAGCTTCGGTGGACAGTTTTTACCTGTGTTTTCGCCTTCCGAATTCGACCGAGTTTTGAAGATTTAGCGAGGCAAGATGGCTGAATTTCAAGGAGATTACAGCTACTGCAAAGCACAAATGTTATTAGACACCATTTGATCAATTTTATTGCCAAAAACGATGTCATTGAGAGAAAGTACAGGCCTTGTGGAAGTCGACTTCACTTGAAACTACTTCGATCGGGTAAGATTCTGGTTTTCCTTACGAGTTATAAACTAATATATATTCTTATTTTGCGCTCGCAAAATAGTGTAGATGTATGGAGTTTAGGCCGTGTACGTTCAATTTCTATTAGACACCATTAAATCAACTCTACAATAATTTATTTTAGCGTTAGGTTGTTGCTATAATAATGTTTTTTACGAGGCCGGTTGAAAGAAATTGATTCATCGCTAACAGCGCGAGAAAATCTAAGTTTTGTAGTTTTAGTCCATATGTTTTCTGTATTGAATGTGACACTCACTCAAACATCTGAGCCGCTGATTTATTATTCAAAATGGCGGACGTGTCCTAAATTTCTGGTGATGAGTCACACTAGCCAAGTAGCCACTATCGCTCATTGAACACGTGACTGGTTTCTTTTTAAGCCAAGCCAAGTAAAATCTACTATCACGCGGTGTTAATCACGATACACGGCTGTGTTTCAGGAGTTCAAAATATGATTGACGGATAGAAATGAGCGATAGAAGAGAATGCAAAGCAATCGCAAAATGCAAATACTACCGAAATTATTAGAGTTTTCCGAGACAAATACATAGTTGTTTTAGTGGCTTGGCATGAAGGTATTGTGACGTTACCGTCAAAGCGGTTCTGCCCTCGCTCTCACCTTCGGTTGTTATGCGAGGGCCCGCGAAATAATAGGTTTGGTTTTTAAAGTGTTTTATGGTCACGATAGATAGCAGAATTTCTACAGGACATTAAAGAAATAAAAATATTACGTCATAAAACCTTCGCGCCAAGCCAAGTCTTTGTCTCGGAAAAAGGTACTCTATACTACTGATGTCTGTAGTATTTTTGACTGTACTCGTCTTGAACTCTCTCTATAGCACAGTAAGCGAACGCTCCGTTACTCATCGGTATACTTACATAACACGATCGTTTTATTGGTGGGTCGATCTCGAATATGTCGTCTGACTTCACATAGAATAATCTCTTGCCGAATACCTGCCCGAGATAAAACATCCTTGTCTAATACTAGTCATAGAAGATTATTACGAGTTTAATCATGTCTGCTTCGATGTTAAGCATTTTCCTGGGGGCTACTGTGAGCAAATTATTATTTTTGTAATTTAAAAATGGCTAAAGTATCGATAAAATTTCCCTGCTAGCAGAGACCTCTTTTCTCTTTGCTAGCAGGGAACGATAAAATAGTCTTTGATCTTTCAAAACAGACCAAGAAAATGTTGAAATCTGGTCGTATTTGGTGAGCCGGGACACATCATTGGTTCATAAATTGTAACTCGCCTATCCTTTGATACATTTTTATAAACGAAACTTGGTATAAGTTAACATCAAAAAAGTGAAATCGAAAAAAAAAGGTATTTTATTCCTCAGTTTTTACTTTTTTGTTACTGGAGAGTCTGGGGCGTAGCATTTTTGAAAAGGGGTCCACAACCACTGCAAGTATATGATGACCGCGGCATTTTCCCCTTAATGTTCACCAAAAGGGGTGGATGGGGGGTCCACAAGACACCCTCTTAGCTACGCCTCCTAGAATG
Source organism: Scolanthus callimorphus (assembly GCA_033964015.1). NCBI lineage: Eukaryota > Metazoa > Cnidaria > Anthozoa > Actiniaria > Edwardsiidae > Scolanthus > Scolanthus callimorphus. The sequence continues at coordinate 23,025,957 of CM066917.1, forward strand.
ATCGTAAATTCAGAACAAAAGTCCGCGGGAAAGGGCCAACTAAAATACTCAACTAGCAGCCATTACCGCTTCCTTAACATGGGTACTTAGCAAGCGCAAATGGAAAGAACTTCCCTCGTCGCTCTCGCGCAGTCTCTCTCTCCCTCCCTTTCCCAAATAATTTGCGCGTTTGCTGCGCAGACGTAAAGGTTGAAGAACATACCGGCAGTGAAAGGAAAGTATTGAAGTAATCTACAAATGTAGGGTCTCTAAGAAGCAGCGAAAACTCTTCTTCACTTGGAATAAACTCGTCTTCTGAAAAAAAGTTTGAAATGGTTATGATAAAAAGAATGGAATGGGAACATGATAATTTTAAATAATAACAATTAATATTTCTATAGCGCAAATTAACATACAAAGTTATGTTCCATTGCGCTTGACCAGAAACATATAACTTAGTTGAACGGTGAACTAAGCTTCGGATTATTCGTATCGAGTTTATGACCATATTTGGTCAATAATGAACTCTCGACTGCTAATCCAAGCAGGTTTTCTTTGCATAATATTTCATTTCAGAGCAACAGTGGAAAGTGATAATATACTAACATTCAACATCTTGAAGTCTTTCAACAACATTATTTTCAAAATCAGTTCAACTGTTTATTCTGCGAATATTCCGCAGCTTGGCACTATTAAGCAATGTATGTGTGTTACACGTTTCAACTCACTTAAATGTTTCTGGCTTGACATAATAGTTCACAGGTTCTTTTACTTGTGTCCCACTATATTCGGGCGTCCTGTGTTACCGTCGGTTGCAGCTACCTGTCTACACGCTCGACAAAAACATGTTCTGTCGGCACGTGAAACTTCAAAGTTTTGACAGTGAAACTTGGATGTTTTGACGGCCAAACTTGAACGTTTTTGTCACAATATTCAAGTCCGCACTTTCGTTTCAATAACAAACATAGCAAAAAGCTAATATTCTGGTAACTTCACAGTTTTTCTGGTCAAAAAGAAATAAATCAAATGAACTTTTTACCTTTTTCCACTCTCGAGCGTCACCAAAGTTTCACGCTTGGGCGGGCAAACTTTGAAGATCAACTGTCAAAACTTCTAAGTTTCACGTGCCGACAGAACATGTTTTTGTCGAGCGTGTAGACGGGTAGATGCAACCGACGGTATAGATCTGGCCTGGTTACCAATGTATCTCGAGCGCCGCGCGTTCTTCTCATGGAAAATGGAGCCAAAGACGAAGAAAGAAAGCTTCCGTTTGGAAAAGAAAACACGTATTACAACCCAGAGAGACGATACTCTACATAATCTGAACGCGTATCGTCTGTCTTGCCATCTTTGTGATGTAGTTCTGGTCACAAATGGTCGCGAATTCCCGGCGCATAGAGCTGTACTAGCAACTTGCGGGGGCTTCTTTTTCGGTCTTTTTGCCCACAGGATGAGAGAGCACTCGGAGAGCAAGATAGAGTTGCCCCAAGTCGATCAGGAAATGATGGGTGATATACTTGACTTTATTTACACTGGGCAAATCCAAGTGACTCAAGAAAACGCGAAACTTATCATAATGGCGGCGGATTTTTTGCTGCTAGAAGAGCTAAAACATTCAGTGGAAGAATTCTTGGTTCAAGGGCTTGAAGCTATTTCGCTCACTCCCGAAAACAGTGCCTCGACTTTGCAATTTTCCCATCAATACAACTGTAAATTACTGGAGAAAGTAGCCTTGAAACAGGTTTGCGAGAATTTTGAGGCAATTACGAGTGAATCACCGGAGATTTTTCTTGGCTTCAGTTTAACAACCATACTTGACATCATTTCCCTTGATGATGTTGTAGTTAAAAGCGAAGAGGTGGTTTTCGCAGCTGTTATGATGTGGATTAGACACAAACAGGACAGGAAACATTTACTTGACCAACTGCTTGTCCATATCCGTTGGTGTTCACTTTCTGAGGAGTTTATCAATTCTGTTATCATGAAAGATCCTCTTGTTGCATCAAATCCAAAGTTTGTTAGTGTTGTGAAAAGCCATATGAACAACACTTATGACCCTACTACTCCAAATGTACCACACCCACGGGACTGTTTGGATCCATATACAAATGTGATTCTTGTGATCCCACGAGACTATTTTCCTGCTGTCAATGGCATCCCTAAAGGCATTTGGTGTTATATATGCACAACAAGTACTTGGGTTAGCCTTGCTACACCAAGCAATTTGGATTTGGTAAACCCTGTTATGATGGTTCTCTATTCACTGTGCCAGACGATGTTGCCTATGTTGATAAATGTGATCTTAGTACAAATTCCTGGTCCACTACCTTCACTGGCTCAAGAATTCCTTTATCATATTATGGAACAACCTATTTGAAAGATATTTTTTATATAATAGGGGGTGAATTTTTTCCATGGAATGTCGAGTCAGTTACTGATGAGTTTGGATTTAGTAGTCATGGTCATTCTGCATGTGTGGGTAATGTATTGGCTTGTGATTTACAGTCAAAGTCACCTTCAATTTACCAAGTGACCCCACTCAACACTGCAAGGAGCAGCCCTTGTATTGTATCAGATGATAATTTTATTTATGTTTTTGGGGGAATAACTGAACCTGGAAAAACCAGTCCAGATACAGATGCTATGGAAAGATATAATCCTTGTGTCAATTCTTGGTCCTACTTATCTCCTGTCCCATTCAACACACTTGGTGTTTCTCCTAATCAGTGCACAGTTGTTAATGGCAAGATCTTTGTGATCGAAAACACTCGGGGAGATCATATCCATTTAGTGTATAGCATCAGTTCTGACACTTGGTCCCATATTCCACCAGCACCTCTAAAGGCCATATATGGTCTGCTAACTCACTGCCAAGATAAGTTGTACCTTATTAGTGGAGGCTATTTACACTGGGATCAGCAGGAGGCTAAGAAAGGCCACATCATTAAAACTGTTTGTTATGATTTAAAAGAGAATGCCTGGTCTGGTGTCTTATCATCGGTAGAGCTGAAACTGGCAGACAACTGTGGAAATGGAGATCCTGGATTGTGTCTCATTACACTTGCAGGGACAGTTGTTCGCATGCGTAAAGATTTTGTCTCAACACTCCCACATTTAAAAGATGTTCAGGCTGAACCTTAACATCTAAGAAAGAGCTATAGAAATAATGATTATAGAATCGTAAAACTGCAGCCTCAGGCTGCCCCAGTGAAGTAAAAATTTTAGTGTCCACATGTGGAGAAAATTCTGTTTGTCCCCCAAGCAAAAACAAAGGATGATAAATAAATGATGTGATGACCAAGTGATGACCAAGGCTTGCCCCCAAGACAAAAATTCTAGCTACAGCCTTGCCTCCAAGCTCCTTCTTTTAGAATCAGAGGGCAAGAGTTTTCCTGATGCGTAAAATACAAGCTTTGTGAGCACTTTCTTTAAAGCCAAAAATCAAGCAGAGCTTTCAGACAGAAATTATAGAGCCTCTAAGATGGATAGTGAGTGAATATTTTAGGCTCCAAAAAATCAGATTCGTTGGGAGCTTTAGAAACCTAACTTTTTGAAAAAGTTCATAATTTACCTGTAAAGATCAAGAGACACTTCTAAGAGTATCAAACTGTAATTTGATTGATGTATTACAGGCTATTATACTAGCTGTATTTGAACACTTTTGATGCACTGTGGAATTATTTTGCATGGTGTGGCGAGAGTGAAGCCATGAATTGTAAACGTCTAAAGCACCTGTATCCCCCTAGCCAGAAACATATAACTTAGTTACCCTAGCCTATTGGGCAGTTGCAAAAAAAGAGTGCTAGCTGTTGAAGGTCCCAGGTTCAGCTCTCTACCTTCCCTGGGAATCTACTCTACCCTGGAATTCCAGTGGATTTTCTCATGACCACTCTGAGATTATGTTTACCGACCCTAGAAATCCATATTTGGGATGCACACCCTTCATCTTTTTCCCTGCTGGCAGATTTGGCTTGTTGCAGTCGTCTTCAAACCTTTTTTTGTGTGGATATTTCGACTTCAGCAAGGACATAATAATGATAATAATAATAATTATATAACGCCTATACATTACTGTTCTAGGTGCTTTACATTTTATTAATTCTAAGAAATGCTAAGAAAATCTTCCTTCAGAAGCCGTTGCTACACTTTTTGCCTTCTTCTGGGGTACAACCTCTTTTTCATCCCAGCAATGTATTTGGCTATTACAGGTCTAAACGTTTTGGGAGATATTAGATCTTTGAAGTGAATACGAGTGAATACCGTTTTTTTTTAACTTTTGGAAGCGTTTCTCTAAGTTCAGAGGGGCTACTCTAATTATAGTCCCCCCCCCCCCCTTGCACAATCGGAAAGTTTCAAAAGAATTAATTAAATCTTTAAAGAGACAGGCCTTCACATTTCAATTCGCTCATTGAAATCGGTTTGGCTATTTCACGATTGAATAGTCCAGTGACTGCTGAATACGAATAACAAGGGAAAGTAATCATACATAATGTGCGAGTTTTATATAAGTAATAATTCCAAAATTATTACCCGAAGGTCGTAATATTTTCTGTGAGCTTACAGCTAATTTTTTCGTGTGAAATGTTTTTCGTTAAAAAGTCGTAAAACGTTTTGGATTAATAGAAACCATTGCCATTCAAGTTTTCAACTTACCTTTCCTGATAGGAAATTGGTCGTCAAGATTTTGTCGAAACATTCCTCAGTTTCCTCCCTTTCTCACTCGCCAACATATTTCATACTTTCTATTTCTCCAACTTTTTGCGAATATATTGCGCGCGTATCAATTACCCCGTCATCAATTCTAGGCAATGATTAAGAACTATTAGAACGCGCTCTCGGGAATTAGAACAAAAATCTTTTTAGGATCCATGAAGCAACAGTTTAGAACATTTGGCAATCAGACGTGCGATTACGGCTGTTTTCATAATAGCTGCGAACTCTGAAGCAATCGTCGAACTGTTTTAGCTGATTTTTTCGATCACATAGCTAACACTAAGCAACTACAAACATCACTCAGCTGCTCAGAGGTTTTCAAACGCTACCTGGTTGTTTAGATGTTTGATCCAGGGAACGTTTAATTAGTCGGTGCGAGTTCGCAGAGTTATGAAAACCGCGATTGAAAACTACTTTCTAATGAACGTGGCTTGTTCCTTATTTCTAATATGCTATTTCTAACTAACCTGTTGTTGAAAATAATAAATAAACTAAACCACAAAGTTTAATTTTCAAACTATTGTTAGTTGAAAGACTCTGAAAGCTATGAGAACTTTAGGGGGTTAATCTCACAAAAAAATGCCCAAGCAGGCAAGTTCGCGCGTCATAAATATATACCGTGGCGACTCGTTAATAAAAAATGTCATCACTTGTTCCCAGACGCATTTCGGGTTTTTCTAGGGCGCCCTAAGATTTGTGGGATAGATTTAACAGGGCGTGCCGCGCAGAGAGTAATTGGTTAAGAATTCCGTGATCGACCATCTAGTTGATTTACAGCTATTTCAATAAACGTTGTCGGAGCAAACGCTACAGGAATAATGGTGTAAGTGAGAGAATAAGAAGAAAATTCGAGAATAATAAGCTAGGTAGTAAACGTGTGCTTTGTGATACCAAAAATAATTTGGATTGCTACGCGTAAGGTGTGAGAGACTTCCCCGCACCACAGGAATCCCGCGTGCCAAAAAATCTGAAGGAAAAAAACCCACTGTAGAGCCAGCTTGCGGGCTATGCTGGGTTGCACCTCGCCTACCCAGCGCGTGGATTCCAGATAACGTTTCATTATCATCACCCTGTAATTTATGTTGACAAGAGTGGATTACCAAGAGTTTCCATATTTACTATGTACGCCCGAATCACAGTCAGAAAAGTGTCTATTTTTAGAACTAGGATGCCCGCGAAAATTCGTCATCCACAGGGTTCCCACTTTCTCGCCACGCGAACAGTTGTGAGATCCAGCCTAAAATTAAATCGCAGATCAATGGAAAAACCGTTAAAATCGCAAAGATAAAGTAGGATATTCTCTTTTTTGTTGTGTAGCATTCGAGCCTGAGCATTCGAATACTTTCGCGCGCGAAACTCAAATCTAAAAATAGACACTTATCTGACTGTGATGTGGACAAATACAGTAGGGAAAGATAACTCTTGTTAATCCACTCTTGTGTTGACTACTTTTGAAAACTATATTTGTAGACTTATGCCCAGGTTGGAATTTTCCTCTGTGATCTTCCTATTCCATTCTCAAACCCAGATCTCGTCGCCTCGCAGGGGAGGCACTGGTGACATCCATTTGAGGGCCTTCGCTGATTGGCTGAAATGGCGCGCACGCGTACATAAAAGTAGCTTAATCTCGCTTTATAAAAAACGTATCTGTCAAAATAACACTGGCATTCGTTTCCTAGTCGTCTTTTCAAACTATGCGTTCGACTTGAACGCTCTAAAAGTAATTATGAGGCATAAAACCACATTTTTTTACGCATGTGTCGGTGGATGTCACCAGAGCCTCCCCCGCGAGGTGACGAGCCGAGAAGCTCTGGGTACGAGAAGGTTCCTATTCCTATCTTAGAATTTCGGCGGCTGCGCTACTGGGAAGTCTCGATATAGAATTCCAAGGGTCCAGCACAGTCTTGAACAGTCGACCGCAGACCGGGAGGGAGAACTGTCGCCCGTTTTGAACCGGACTCTTTTGACGACACGGCATTAATTTTGTCAAAAATCTATAACAAAGTCCATTACTCAAAACATAAGCATAAGCAATTTTCAAATTAATCTTTTTAAAAACAATACCCTGATAACCCTGTTTATATGGCGCATTCATAATTTATCAGGCTTTTTCATCCACAAACCCACCGCAACAACGTTAGTGATAATCCCAATCTGAAAATGGAAAAACTTACAATCATGTTTTTGACTATGTTACCTCGCTTGATATGTCTTAGACGCTAAAATTGTGAATTATGTTTCTGGTCCTTTTTAAAGAAAAAGTTATTAACTGAATTGTTGAAATTTTACAAAGTTCCTTTCTCTTTTATAAATGCATTTCTCATATTAAATGTTTGAACGATAGCAATCATAATTTCGGATTCAAAGTGAGAAATAACCGAAAACAGGTGGGGGCCATCTGGCTCGATAGCGCGAAGAAGAAGAAGCTTCAAATGGAAGGCTTGTTATCAAGTGGAATGCTTCTCACTTGCTTTCTTGTCAAGTACTTGCTTAAAGCTGCGGCACCCAATTTGAATGGGAAACACGCTAATTTTATCATGATTCCACACAGAGAAGATTCAGCTTTGCTCACTTGGACATAAAGAAATAATCGATTCGTAAGTTTATCAGTAGTAACAACACATCTGTTGTGTGATTTTTCACTATCTTTGCTTTTTGTCGGGTTTCTGCTCTTTCCACTTTTTTCACTTTCTGCTTTTCACTTTATTGGCTTTCTGCCTTTTTCACTATACACTGGCTTTCTGCTCTTTTCACTTTTTTCACTTTCTGCTTTTCACTTTATTGGCTTTCTGCCTTTTTTCACTATACACTGGCTTTCTGCTCTTTTCACTTTATTGGATTTCCGTTCTTTCTACAAATGTTCAATTTTTAAAGAAACGTCTTTAAAAAGTAATCTTTATATTCTTTCATGCACTTCAACAGCCTTGAGTCTCTTTAAAAGGGGAATCTCAAAGTATTACTCGTCGGAATCCCTGCACGGCAATCATGTAAAGCAGTTTACAGTTTCATTTTTTTTTTTTTTTTTTAAACTGTTTGTATGTAACTGATGATTTTACCGTGGGTAAATAAACAATCCATCCATCCATCCATAATAGATCAGGTTTTACTGTTTTCTAATTATTTTTCCAAGCAATAAACAACTCGCATAGCTTCAGTGCCATTTTCCAGTCTACCATTTTTGCCACAATAACAAGGGACGTGGGCTAGCCACCTCTCTGAAAATGTCACAGGGATCCATATAAAAGCTGAATTTCCCGAGGCACACGCCATGGGAAGTGTTCGGACTTCACATGGATACTCAGCTTTTCCCATGGTTTCTGCAGAAATTCCCTGTGTGTTTAGCACTCTTCTTATATTAAGTAAAAGAACGATCAATTAGCTCAGCTAAAATACAAATAGAACTCTCTTTCAAAATTATACATCGACACACATGGCAAACTTTATCAGGGCCCGGGGGGGGGGGGGGGGGGGGGGGGGGGGGGCACAGGGGCCGCGGTCCCCCTTTCTCGGGAGATTTTCCAATACATTTGCTGGAGGAAATTTGACAATTTTCGTCCCATGTTTTCAATATCCGCCCCCCACCCCCACCCCCAAACCAAAATTCCTGGCTACGCCCCTGTTTATAGTCATGCTTTGTATTTTTGTGTTTTTATTCAACTTTGCTTTACTATTTTCGAATTTCGATGCGTCATAATAAAAATATGTTTCTGTCTTCAGGATTAAACTGAAGTCACGCAAATCACTATCCAAACACATCAAAAACGACGCAAGCTAGGAAAAAACAAATTCAAAAACATTCATTGCAAGAAAATGATGTTCGAAGAAGGCTACTACCAAACAGAACTCTACAAGAGAAGATGGATAATGCTGTTCATATTCTGTCTTCTCTCTCTCACCAATTCTGGTCAGTGGATCATGTTTGCTGCCGTGAGCGACATCATAAGCTCCTTTTATAAAGTCTCTTCATTCGGCGTGAACTGCCTTTCAATGGTTTTCATGGCCGTTTACATTATTTTCATCGTACCCGCGTCCTGGCTGTTGGATCGCTACGGACTCAAAGTCAACGTGTTCTTCGCGGCAGGATTCAACGTTCTTGGCGCATGGCTCAAGTTTTGCGGAAGTTCCGAAACGGGATTTAACTGGGTGGTGGCGGGTCAAACAGTCACCGCAGTGGCCCAATGTTTTATCCTTGGGGTACCCCCTAGAATCGCCGCTGTTTGGTTCGGCCAAAATGAGCGAAGCACCGCCACAGCACTGGGCGTGTTCGCAAGCCAAGTTGGGGTCGCTGTGTATTTCGCGGCAGTGCCTCTAATAGTCCCGCGCTCCTCTGAGCATGCGCTTGTCAGCAAGGGTCTTGAAATGTTGTACGGCGGTGTCGCAATTCTCTGTAGCCTTATTGGCGCGGCGTTGCTTATTGCGTTCGAAGACGCACCGCCGGTACCTCCAAGCAAGTCACAAGCGGTCCTTAAAGAGCAGACCAAGTGCGCCAGACCGGAATATCAGGAGTCGTTTCGGCGGCTCTTTGGTAATGCATCGTATGTCTTCCTGTTGATCTCCTATGGTATCTACGCTGGTGCACAATATACTGGTATGTATCACGTCGATCTCGTGCACAGAGCTCCACGGGTATCGTCACCTCGCGGGGGAGGCTCTGGTGACAGCCATTGCGCGAGAGTTGATACAGAGCCGTTGTGAGAAAGAACGCTCTGCGCATGCCCCAATTAACGTTCCCAAAAAGTCAGCCAATCAGCAAAGAGCCTCAAATGGCTGTCACCAGAGCCTCCCCGCGAAGTACGCGCATAAATTCTTTGCTAGCAGGGGTCTCTCATTTTTGTTCGCATTGAGAGACCTCTGCTAGTAGTAGGTTAAAGGTCTGTTTTGTAGCATTTAGCAGCCAGCACAGTGAGTTATCATCAAAATATTTTTTTTTTACCTATACTGCCTTTCCGTATGGGAGCGTAAGCTTGACTAGCGCGCACAAGGCCGACATCTTATTAAAATAGCTATATGAAAAGCAGTCTCCCCTGCTACGAGTCTGGCAGATCAGGAGTTCAACCTTGATCTCATCCTTTTAATGGACTCTTGCTGCTGATCGTTTCCTCAGTTGCCACGCTGCTAAATGAGATGGCCACCAAGCGCTTCCCACATCATGACGTGCTGATTGGTCTGCTCGGGATGGTGTTTGTCATCGCAGGTCTTCCAGCTACAGTCCTGGCCGGGATTTGGTTGGACCGCACCCTCGCATACAAGCAAGGTTTAGTACTTTACTACATTAAAGTCCCTGTGACAATCTTATCAAACGTACAATAAAATCAAAATAAGAGTGGCAAAAATGCGCGAGTGATAGTACATACTCGAATATACGGTTGCATGGAATTATCTTCCTTGTAAATAAACTTTCGTCGAGAATACGTTTTTCTGTGAATCTCGCTGTCAAACCTAGTGCACTTTTGATATTAACACAACAAGTTTACGTCATGCAAATCAGGCATCCGATACATTGGCAAAGAGACTCGGACTCTCGGAGGGTCATTTTCGGCGCGCAAAACTTTTCGATGCCAGAACCTCGCGGCCTGTTATCGGATTGAAATAACAGGGTTCCCACGGGTCCTTGAAAACCTGGAAAGTCCTGGAATTTTGAAAACGTGGGAACCCTGAATAAGTATTTCTCTAATCATAATGTTTAAGAATTCTAAAAATTGATTTCATGTCATATGATCTTATTAAAGTTAGGATGGCATGTAGAGCCTATACGCGGTCGACAGGGACCATGACGCAGTGCAGTGTATCACAAAGCCCGTGTCAGCCTCTCCGTTGTTATTGTTTTCGTTCGATATTGGAAGACGACTTACGAGTAGAAATCTCTTCAACATCTAAATCAAATTTTCAGATTCGATTTACCAAAATCAATCGAGAAAATTTGTTCTATACCTCAAAATCAGCAGATGGAAATGGATGCTTTCTCAGGCTTGGTATGTTGCTATGCCGTCAAAGTGGCGGCTGAGACAGGCTCTTAGCTAGAAAAGACAATCTGGAAAAAGTTACGAATTACAATTGTTCTTTCTTTGTTTTCTAACAGGCACCATCTTTCTGATGGGTACAGCGTTCCTGGCAATGGTCGCCTTTTCCATCACACTGGAATTCGCGCAGAGTATCTACGGCTTGTTCCTCATATTAGCCGTACTCGGGTTTTGTTCCACTTCCTTCCTTCCGCTTGGCTTCGAATTTGCCGCCGAAATCACCTACCCTGTACCCGAGGGAACATCCGCTGGCCTGCTCAACGCGTCGGCTCAATGTTTCGGGATTTTCTTTATCGTGGTGGTTGGCCAGATAGTTCACGACGCTGGGGCGCTTGCGGGAAATCTGGTGTTGAGTGGAGTGCTATTGCTGGGTGTGGGAATACTGCCATTGGTAAGGGCTGATCTGCAGAGACGATCGGTCGACATGTACGGAAGGGAGGCAATTGATATCGACATCGACAGTGATCGATTCTCGACATCGTATCATATGATATCTGAGAGTGCATCGGACTAAAAAAACGCTCAATGCAACGATATGCGGTCCAGTGGCGCATCTAGGGGAGGTGCGTTGGGTACGGACGCACCCCCTTTGCTATGCAAAAATATAATGAACTCCTAAAGACTAATTTCTGGTAGTGCTATTGACATATCTGGCTCCTAAGACCAGAAACGCATCCCCTTTATCCGCCCCTGAGGTCGAGATGCTACGTAGCCTGATTCTCATTCGCTACGGTAGAGTTCGTTGCTACTTCCTACCTTCGCGTCTGATCAATGTCACGGGGTCAAGTGTTCTGCCAGGTCGATTTGCCGACGAGGAATCTTGTCTTTCAACTGTCCAATTCTGTAAACCCCTTTTACCTTTCCTTTGCCCAGACGACAAGGGGAAGATATGTGATTCATAATGTGTTTGTTGGGCATTCTACTGATTCTCGCACCCTGCGCATTCCCTTGAGGCCCCTTGGCGTATATATTCCTGTTAATTCATTAGCTATTCACTTGGCCTTTCACATAACGCTTCGCCGTATCTAGACGCTGAATTCTTCATATTCTAGCTGTTTGCTGAGTGATTTATTTCGAAAAACACTAACACAGAGGGGGGAAATTCTTTCTAGCAAGTTGAATCGGCGAAACACTTACTAGCTGGTGTTGTAAGATTGCAACAGACTTAGCTCTGATTGGGTCTCATACCACATTTTATTATTCATCTCTCAACCATTTATTTAATGTACATTATAGTGGTAAATAAAATAAACTTGTAAACTTGCAAGTCAAAGAAAGAATCCGTTTCCATTGTATGATAAAGAGATTGTAGTGCAATATTTTCGATTGAATCCAGTATTCTTGGTTTGCATTTTTGTGACGTCACTGACGTCTGCTCACAGGGGAGGCTCTGGGGACATCCATTTGAGGGCCTTTGCTGATTGGCTGATTTTGAATGTTAGAGCATGCGCAGAAAGTTGTTTCTCTCAACAGCTCTGTATCAAATCTCACACATGCGTCAATGGCTGGCTCGCGAGGTAACGAGCCAGGGAGCTCTGGGTTCGAGAGCTTTGTTCCCTTTGTTCTGTCCACTAACATGGCCACCATGCTTTTGTAATTTTATTGCCAAAGGGATGATTGCAAACCAAGAATTGAACTTTGCTTGTAGGTTGTCAACAATTATGAGGAGCTCATTATGAGCAATCATTGAAAAAAAACTGACATTATAAACATGAGAAATACTTTGTAAAGCTATGTGATGACCATTTACAGTCACTTTAAAAAGCACAGTGCATGTAAGGAAAGTTGATAACAAACATGAATTTGATTTTTTATCATTTACTGCGATTTTCATAATTCTGCGAACTCTCTTTATCGATTTCCAACCGTAAAACCGCCTTCAGGCTTCCGTCAATCAAACTCCCGAGTCTTTTCGTCGTTACTCTTTGTGCTTTTTGATTGGCCAGCACCTAACCATTGCTGGCGTGACAGGAAGCCATTTTAGCACTGCTTAAGGCGCTGGCCAATCAAATAGCACAAAGAGTAACGACAAGAAGACTCGGGAGTTTGATTGACGGAAGCCAGAAGGTGGTTTTACGGTTGGAAATCGATGGCGAGAGTTCGCAGAATTATGAAAGCCGCAGTAATAAACTTAATTGAAACAAATTATTTCAAAGCCCAATATTGCGACTAGATTTAGGGCTTGGAGAGCAAAAATTTCAACTTAGTTGCCAAATGAAAAATTGTTGTTTTGAAAGTTAATGTCTGGCCTGGTCTGACACTCCTGATGAGCTTGGGAAGCCTAGAATACATCATAACCTCAAAATAGTTTTGACGTGGCCTTTATTCTAGGTCATCTGCATCACATTTTGTCAGAAAACTGTTCTGCGGCAATTGCCTGTAAATGTTGTAAATAATGCGTACAGTGGAACCCAGATTTTACAATACCCCACAGGGGCAGCGAAATTGCATTGTAAAATCAGGGTATGGTTGTAAACGAACTCACAATACAGCGACGTAGCCAGAAATTTCTGAAGGGGGGGGGGGAGGGGAGGGCGCGAAAATGTTCAAACTTCCTTCAGCAGATACAGTAAATGTATGGGAAAATCTCCCAAGAAAGGGGGGGGGGCCCTGGCCACACCCCTGCAATATAAGGATTTTAAAGGCGAGGTATTGTTGCTGGGACCCAGAAAAGTTATTGTAAAATCGGGTATTGTTAAATCAGGGATCGTAAAATCGAGGTTCCACTGTATTATGTATATTTTCAATCTATCTTCATGGCTTCCATAATCACTTTAAAACTTCAGTCTCTCTTGCTATATTCACTCCAAACCTGTTATACAAGTGTCTTTCAATAAGAACCCATGATTGTGATCCATGGCAGAAAACATGCAAAACAATGCTGTATGTCTTTCTGACATATTTCCTCCCTGGTGAAGGCCTTGCCAAGCATTCCCATTGCACTCTCCATCTTGTTCATCAAGCCCAATAAATACATTCTCTAATGTGAGCTTGATGTCATAGTGTTGCTAAAATCCTTGTATAGGACAATAGGAAACTTATAAATGACTGTCCAGCTCCCCATAGAAAAGCGGCATATACAGGCATAGTGAAGTTAGCTGTCTTGTATACAGCAGCTATCGTTGCACCTGAAAGAGCAATCAGAACAGAGAGTTCACTATGGGCATAGCATAGAATTCCAGCGATGAGCCTTACAGGGTCAAGAAGGGTGTCCATGCGATATGGAATTTGATGAAATTGTGGTGCAGGATTCTGGAAAATGTTTCCCTGCTAGCAGAGGCTCTTTACTATGCATGTCACTGGCTGAGGGTTGCGAGGAAAAGAGAACTCTGCCCTGGGTTGAAACTTGCTTTGTTTTGCCACCACAACCTTGGATGCATGGTTTGCTGACCGTTTTGTGAGCTCACTATATGTGCATGCCTATCTACAGACATTTTCCGGTGATATTATTTGAGCCCCCCAGTGGAAAACGTCTGAAGCCTCTCTTCCTCTCAATCCCCAGTCAGCGAAATGCAGAGAAAGGAGGCTGCTGCTAGCAGGGAAGGAAAACTTACTACTGTACAACTCTAAAAACAAGACGTTTCACAATATCTCCAGAGTTCACCTAAATTGAATGCACTGAACATATGGAGGGCTTTGTTATGGCTGATCAACACACTGTGATTTGTCTGGGCGATTTCTTGTAGAGCTTCATTCAGTGTATCAGCCAGAAAAACGTGGGCCTGGTCTTAAATCAGCCATTATGTTACTTTGGTGCCCACCTAAACAGTATGGCTTCATGTAAAAACCCAAAAATAGGGTGTGACAAACACATTTTATTTAAAAGAATACAAGACAATGTTAATATTTGAGAATAAAAAAGAGAATAATTACTTGAAGATGTTTTGCAAAATCAATTTACTTGAAAAACAATAAACCACTTTTTATCAAAACTATACAGCTACATGCATTATTGATCCAAAAAGTTTATGTCAATACTGATAGAAAGAGGGATTCATCAGACCGAATCTGATATGGCTTCTACTTCTTAGCATACGATACATGCCTTTAAATTATCCAACAGCAGAAATAATGGGAATATCTTACTTGTTATGATTCCTCCAGTAATCGGGTACAGAAACCCTACGAAAAAAATTACTAGAGGTAGAAATCGGCCACGCGAGTGCTTCCTCAGGGCGCTGAACGCTACACAAGCAGCGATGCAGTGTATGAAAACAGAGCCCGCTAAACACCACAGGAAAACTTCATACCACATTCCTGAAAAAATAACATAGACGCAACAGTATTACTATGATGTAGGTTACTCCTAAAGCGTTAAATTTAATGAAATTTTCCACTTACGACCAAATGAATCAAGCTTATCTTTGGCATGTACCATCCTTCAAGTCTTCAAGAAGCATCTTTTAATGGCTTCCTCCAAGTCAGCTCCTGTACTAGAAATCTCGATAAGACTGTGATAGATAAAGGAGTTTTAGAAAATCCCTCATTAATGAACATTTAGAGTGTTCAATTAGACACAAAGAAGCCTAGATCGCGTGAAATTTTCTAGGGTTTCAACATGCTCAAACATCAGTCGTTCGATCGGCCATTGATGTATTGCGCGGCCAAGAAGACTGAATTCGAACAACCTTTTGAAAGAGAGGGCCTGGTGAGTAGCGTGCAGTGGGTGGGAAAATGTTTTATTTTAAAAGAATGTGAATACATAAAATCATTCTTATCGCCAATTTTTAATCTCGAAGTACCTTTTAATGCTTCTTCTCTAACGTCGTTATAACCTCTATAGGAAACTTTTTTTTTCAGTTTTGTGCAAAAACAGAGGTGCGAATTCTTTACTTGCCCTACCCCGGACAGGCTAAGTATCGACAACCGAAGCTGGAATATCTCCAGCGTTCCTGCGTCATGTTTGTTGTTCCTTTGCTGTGCCGCTTTCAAAACGAACGTGGAATTCTGGCACATTTTCGCCTCATCCGATGGAAATAGCCTCTAAATAAGGTACTGCACTCGTGTCCTGATTACATTTATCTCTTTAAGATTTAAGAATTGCGACAATCTGGGCAATCGGCTTTATTTTTTATGTTGAAATCCCGAACAAGAACTACAACGTGAAAGCTGATCACTCAGTAAGTGTGCCCATAAACAATTTATAGGAGAGGGCCCTAGATACTTAACGTTTTTTTGTATCTGATTAAGCTACTTAGAATAAGATGCTTAGACGCTCTTAATTTTTAATTTCAGGTATAAACATGAAGATTTCTTAACATTACATAACATTTGTGATTAATTAAAGTGACAATGGAACCAGTTGAAAGCACGCCATTGACAGAAGATGCAAAGCAAGTAGCTGATGACACTATTATTAAGGAGCTTGATAAAGATACCCTCCATCTACCAGCTCAATGTTTAAGCACACAGAGCAGCACTAGTAGCCTCGAGAAGAATTCACAATGTCTGTCAAGAATCACTCTGGTTGAAATTGCCCCACATAAGGATGAGATTTCCAGCATAGCTGGTAAACATACAGAAACTTGTGGTTACTGGGGTAGAGTCACTGCAAGCTTTCATCATTTACGAATGAGAAAGGGCAGAGAAGACATTGAAAATGATATGAGCAAGAAGCTACCTCGGAATGTGAAGAAGTATTATAAACAGCAGCATGAAATTGCTGAAGCATTTGAGCATGCTAGTCAAGGGGATGACAGTGCACTAGCAGAACTTGGTGCCCAGATGGACGAAAATAACCAGGCTGTGACTAGAGCAGTTAGGCTGAGTTTAGCATGCAATATTCTTCTGCTTATAGGTAAAATAGTTGCATCATACCTGTCTGGTTCGTTGTCGATAATATCCAGCTTGGTAGACAGTGCTGTTGATTTTGTGTCAGGGATCATTTTTTGGTACACAACAAGGTCTATCAAGTCCACCAATTTTTATGAGTATCCATCTGGAAAAACACGCCTGGAACCTCTTGCTGTTATCATTTTATCAGTGATTATGACTGTTGCGGCAGTCCAATTAGTAATTACCTCTACCAAGACAATCATAGATGGTACTGCAGACCCAGACATTTCCATTTCAACTATTGTTATTATTTGCTGCACTATAGTAATCAAATTCTTTTTGTTTTTGTACTGCCGAAGAGTGGTTGCACTCTCAACAAGAGCCTTGGCACAAGACCACCGCAATGATGTTGTGTCAAATGCAGTAGCAATAAGTATGGGCTACCTGGGTTACAAGGTCTGGAAAAATGCCGATCCAATTGGTGGTATACTCATTAGCTTGTACATTGCATATGGCTGGTGGAAGACTGGATCAGAACACGTGAGAAGTTTAACTGGTCACACGGCTCAACCAGAATTGTTGCAGAAACTTCTGTGGTTTGCTTGCACCATGACCAACGTGTTCAGTACATTGATACCCTCAGGGCTTTCCACTTTGGCAGCAACCTCCTGGTCGAGGCGCACATAGTCTTGCCCCCAGAGATGACACTTCAAGAGGCTCATGATATTGGGGAGCCATTACAACAAAAGCTTGAGAGGTTCCCTAATGTGGAAAGAGCCTTTGTTCATATTGATTATGAGTTTGAACACCATCCCTCCGTTGAACACAAAATGGGACAGAAACCAATTGCTGATGACATTGAAGTAAGAGTTGAGCAGGCGGCTTGAGCTCAGCAAGATGATGGTACATACTTGCAAGGAAAAGTTAATACATACTCGGGTAGTCATAGACATGGTCATACATACTCGGTGGGTACATGTACATACTCACAGGGAATAGTCCCTTCTGTTTATTAGTGCCAAGGGGTGTCTTGAAACCTGGGGGGGACTCCCCTATTTTTGGGGCGGGGGTGCTCGTCGGGAACTTTCGATTTTCCCCCTAAAAGGTACCTAAAATGGCGTCGCTTAGTTGATTTTCACCCCCAAAAAGTACCAACAAGACGTATTTTCCCTCTTAATCTTCTCTTGTATTTTTTCCGAGCAAAAAAACGTCTGAAATTCAGGCTTCAAACAAGCGTGATTTGCTTAATTTGCTAGAACGGCCCCCTAACTGGTAACTATCTGGAAAAAAATGCAAGTTTTCAAATGTTACCCCTAAAAGGTACCAGAGGTCTAATTTTAAACCCTAAAAGGTACAACGAGCACCCCCCGCCCCAAAAATATGGGAGTCCCCCCCCCCGGGTCTTGAAAGCCTAAATAGATGAATATGGCTGGATTTATATTTTGGAGATGTGTGAAAGAGTACTGTATATGTTTTATAAAGAGAGTATATTAGATAGAAAGATAGATTAGATAGATAAACACCTTTATGTGGTATTTATAAAACGAGCTGGAGTGTTTTATCAGTTGATATAAACATAAGGCGCAGCATATCCTGATAAAACACGACATGCAAGTTTTATAAATCACTTCTGAAATTCATATTACAAGATGCGGAAATTTATAACTTGAATTAGTCAATACGAAATAAATTTTACGAGTAGGAAGGACTCTAGATGTTATACATAGTATGTATGCCTTGACATAAAGTCAACTAATGAACAAGCTGTGGAGTTAGTAGAATGACCTTCAAACTCTCAGATTTTCACAGGAGATATTTTTTTCACTAAATCTCCCTGTCTTTGCACTGTGAAATCACTTAATGAATTACAGTATTTCATTTAAGTAAAAGCGAGAGCAGGACCTACCGGTAGCCTCAAAAGAGAGTTTGAATCTTGTATGACAGGTATGATAGTTAGGTGTTATTTTTACTATGATTTTACTCCAATGTTACATGCATTGTACTTTATGTTGTTGGGTTATTACAATATAATATTTTGATGTTATTGTGTATTGATTTATGTGGATGTCAGGGCATACACAGGATTTCAACAAGCTTATGAATGCAGTGCAGTACTAGTCCAGGCATTTTATGGTTGGACCTGGAACTAATTCCCACAAAAGCTTTCTCTTCAGAAACCTGTTAGAATTAACGTCTAGAAGAACATACTAAAAGTCCCAAAAAATCCCAGCACGGCAACACTCCGTTTTGCAGCTTTTGGCGGAGAGGCTCTCTGCGTGCTACATGAAAACGAGGCTGAAACCGGAAGTGCCCTTTAATTTGCTTAAATGTTATCAAAACTTCGACAGTTTCGCATAAAAACGTTTAATATCGATAAAACGCACACTGACGAATATTCTTTATTTGTAACTTGCTCAATTGTCGCCAGTAAAGCGGCGGAATGTGAATTTTCGTAAAATAGCATCATCGCCGTAATCGACAGTCAAAATTTTCCTTGTGTGATATACAGTCCACGACATTGTGACCCTAGCTCGTAATTGTGTAAATGTCACGAAAAGTCAAAGCGCATTTTCTATAAATTCGATCAAATTCTATAATCGTGTGATGGCGGATATCAAACTTGTAGGACAGTAGGAGGTGGTCATTTAGCAATATTTAACATATTTCGATGCATGGGGGCGTCACGTAGCTCTGCTTGGACTCTTCGCATGTTCCATACTTTGATTTGTGTCGAGGTGGACTTGGGCTCTGGGCAAATAAAAAACAGTTCCACTAGGTACTGGGCTTTCGGCGGCGGTGGAGAATGGATGTCTTCACGATAAGAACGTCATGCGTCGCCATCGGCTTAAAGAGTGCGGAATCAGTTCATAATAACGCCGTTGTGCTGTTATTAGCCGTTATTTATTCTGTGAGTTCGCCAGGAAAACATCTCTTCATCCCGTCCACAAAGGAAAATGTTGCACCTTTGCCCGCTGATCGTCCGTAGTGGGTCATCTTATTGGTAGCTCGGTGTGTTGGCCATCAACAACGTACTTAACTTGGCCATGGCAGGTACAAAAAATTCACATCTCTCTCCCCACGCCCGTTGAAAATCGCATTCAGCCATTTCGTCTCAATGGACACGTGTGGGATGTGGATGTGCGTGAACCGGTGACTTGACGATTTTCTACTTTTTCATGTGCCATCCGTACTTCCTTGAGTGTTCTGCGTATGCTAGTGAGACTCTCCGTCGGTTAACCGTTCGGAACCATCTGCCCAATAAGCTCGCCAATTTTCCCGCCTAATAATGGCGTTTTAAAGGGAAAATCTGACCGCGCGATGGAAGGTAAAAAATTTTCATGACGGACTTCTTTCCTATCAGTTATCGCTATTTATAGCGATCGCTTATGGCTCATTCACCCACGGCGCGATATTAGCTGTGATCTTAAGGCGTGATTTCTGGGGCGATTCCACGGCGATGTCATATCGCGCGGTGTGAACGGCCGGCGATCTTATGGCGATTTCACTCGCGATGTCGCCGCGACGTCGCAGAAGATTTGAACGTTCAAATTCCACTGCGATGAAATCACCAACAAACGGACAATTATCGCAAAGCCAAATAGATGGAAAAATCACAGCTAAGATAATAATAATAACGTGCTTATATAGCGCTTTATCCTCGCGGCTCAAAGCGCTTTACATTAATGGATAACTCATCCTATAAGAACCAGCTTTATAAACATGAGTGTGTGTTAGTATTGTAAGTTCTGTGACACTGAGGTTGGGCAACTTCCGACGGTCCTAGTGGTTCTTTAACGTCCCTCTGGTTCCGGTTAGTGTAGTGTGTGTGAGAGACGGGGCCTACGGTTTAACGTCCTTATCCGAGAAGACGCGAAGGTCTAACCATTTGCAGATGTTAGAGCAAAGGCAGCACCTTCTCCTCAATTATTAGAAAAAGACCCTGAGTGTTGGCCCGGCCAGGGTTTGAACTCCCAACCTCCCGAACATAAGCCCGGCGCTCTACCACTGCGCTAACCGGTAGTCGGTAAAGATCGCGCAGTGTGAACGGGCCTTTAGACATTTAGATTGCTTCTTAACTGCGATAATCATTTACTCGCTACCATTCATCTTTACCATTCATTTACAATCAACCGGGTTCCGTCTCGCCTTTACTATAAGCTGTAACCAGTTTAAGGGGACGTTAAAGAACCACTACCCCCAGTGTGGAAATGTGGGGGGATCCACATCGACATTTACGCTGTCCATCCATTTGACAGCAATCACGATGCTCCGCACGCAACATCAAAGAGATGAGAACACTGCTTGTCTGTTTTAAATAATGAAAGCCGTCTTCGCCAGAACGAGTTGGGACGGCTCAGGGGTGTTGTTCTCAACGGTCAATAGCGCTGCACACAGATGACGTCGACACTAATTAACATCTCAGACAAAAAATACACGTATCTCCCATTTTCTCAGTTTTCTCTCAAAAGAACGATACAAAATGAATTTGCAAACTGGTACAGTCGAAGCTCTCGTAAGCGACCACCTCGGGAACTGAAAATTGCGGTCGTTAACGGAGCTGGTCGCTTACGAGAACGGCTCTCGTAAGCGACCACCAAGCGGCTTCCTACTTGAACAATAGGTGTTGGTCGCTTACGAGAGCTTAGTACAATAAATCTATAAAATATCATGTGATATTAATGCTTAAAATAGTTTGATTTACTGCCCAACTTTAATTAAGAATAGATAACCGCAAATATGTACATGTAAAATAGCATTTCACCGGTGCAGCTTGTATCAGTTTAGATATTTATGAGGTGATGACTGATGTTTTAAAGACAAAAAGTACTGTGGTCGCTTACAAGAGCTTAAAAACAATAGAAAATCTCTGTTTGGTGATTTGAAATTGTGGTCGCTAACGGAGCTGGTCGCATCGATAAGGAGGTCGCTTACGAGAGCTTGAAATAACAGAGTTTATGTGACATTTCAAACGGGGTTTCGGGAAAATGGTCGTTATGGGAGCTGGTCGCTTACGAGAGCGGTCGCACAGAGAGCTTCGACTGTAGTTGCACTCGTTATAGCAGAGAGCTTGTATGCACTCCTACCCTGGCTCGTATTCAAGCGCGGTCCTTCTGAATGGGATGATTTCAGATGGAATGTTTGTCTGAATCTTAGAATCTGTGCGCAGCGATAATGATTATTCAATTAAAACTAGATGGCTTGGAAATGCGCGTGATGAATCAAAATCCAATAAGTTCTTGAATATGTATTCCAAAAGTCTCTAATAGCAAAACTGTTGCAGATTTGTAAGAATTCGGAATTTCTCTATAGCCCTAATCATGACATTTTATCGTGCACCGTGAAAGAATAATTTTATTCCAAGCAATGTTGCGACGGCCTGAATCAATTTTCTAGTGCAAATAGACAATTCAATAGCCCATTGCTAAAATACCTTATTCAAGAAATCGATCAAGACATCGAGCATGAGACATTTTACTTACATTTATACAATAATAAATGCAGAATTGTTTACATCTTTACAGTATTGCTTTTTTCCTTCTGCAACAGGTGAAATACTCCGAGCGCTTAACTAAGTAATGATAACTAAGTAATTATACGATGCCCGCGCGCTAGAAACATCATTTCAGACGGCTTTCAGGCACTAGTTTTAGAGTAAACAAACAAATTCGGCAATTTCTCTTTCTTACAATTAACATTAACAAGTAAAACATTTATCTTTTCCCGTTGGTTCTAGTTTAAGTAGTCCAAACAACGAGCAATTTACATTTCTTAAATTTTTCAGTTTTCTGCTTGTTTCTTTATGAAATCTTTGCATATTAGAACCGCGATTTGCTTTTTTCGAAAAAAAAAAATACAGATTTTTTCTTCTCTGTTATGTGGGATTTTTGCACTGAAAAATAATTAAAATATTTTCAATGCCGATAAGTAGTTTTGTGCATTTTACATCGTCTTTTCGAGCCTCGATGTTGATTTATTATACCAGCCTCGTTTCCATGCGGCTACAAATCGCTTTCTCGACTGCCTAAAATAAATCCTGTTTTTCGGAATGTTGCCGTGGTGGGATTTTCTGGGACTTTTCATATGTTATTAAGAGGTGATCAAAGAACCAAAAACAGTTGAAATTTCTTTTGTGGGAATTAGTTCCAGGTTAGGCCCATTTTTGTCGTAGAATGCCTGGACTATACTTATACTAAAGTTCCCCCAAAAATTGCCTATAGGCTGCATACGGCAGGGACGGATCCAGGAATTTCAGAAAGGGGGGACTGGATAGTGAAAACATGGGATGAAACCACGATGGTCCGTTGCTATGGCCTTTCCTCCCGTTGCCCCCACCGTGGTCACGTGACAGCGCTGTTCGTTGTCAAGGACGCATCTTTGCCAAAATACAGCAAGCGTTTTTCAAACCAAAATATGAAAATCCGCGAACGAGGCGTTTTGCCAAGCTGGATCCTGATAAACGGACCTGTCAACCAGTTGAACTGAGAAAAATATATATAATGAAAGGTCGACGAACAGCTTAAACGATGATTATTTAATAACGATATTTCAATCGGCCATTACCGATCTTCTTCAGGTTTTGAATGGAGATATTTACATTGCATGCTGGATATAATAAAATAACGGTCACATTTTTAAAAAGAAAGAAAAATACATATGATACGGTGCTTGAGAAGTGACAGATAAGAGATAAAATAATATGAAACAAAAATAAGGATTAATTACAGCTAAAATTAACAAAACTTTCATCTCTTATGTTCAGACCATTAGGAGTTAAAGTTCGAGCTCTGTTGATGAGAAAAGCTTCTCTAGCTTTGCGTATAGAGTCGCGGTTAGATTTAAGTTTTTCTAAAGGGATTAAAAGCATGTCAGAGGCAATGTGGTTAGCTGTATTATGGAAGTGGAGGGCAGCGGTAGTAGGAGTAGATTGACTGTCAGAATCTAAAGTGCGTCGGTGTTCATTAAACCGTTCACGAAGTTGACGTTTAGTTTCGCCTATATATTGTAGGTGGCAGCGTTTACACTCAATCATGTATATTACATTATTAGTTTTGCAGGTTATTCTAGAAGTTATGTTTCGGGTTTCGTTAGTGGCGTTAAAAGAATAGGAAGTTATGCCATCTGCGATATATTTACAAGTATTACAGTTATCGCCGCAACGGTACGAGCCAGTAGGGAGGTTGCTTATGAAAGGTTTAGTAAGCTCAGCTTTAACAAGAAGGTCTCGAAGGTTAGGGCTTCTGCGAAAGGCAATTAAAGGAGGATCAGGGAAAGCTTCTTTGCAAAGAAGCTTTCCCTGATCCTCCTTTAATTGCCTTTCGCAGAAGCCCTAACCTTCGAGACCTTCTTGTTAAAGCTGAGCTTACTAAACCTTTCATAAGCAACCTCCCTACTGGCTCGTACCGTTGCGGCGATAACTGTAATACTTGTAAATATATCGCAGATGGCATAACTTCCTATTCTTTTAACGCCACTAACGAAACCCGAAACATAACTTCTAGAATAACCTGCAAAACTAATAATGTATATACATGATTGAGTGTAAACGCTGCCACCTACAATATATAGGCGAAACTAAACGTCAACTTCGTGAACGGTTTAATGAACACCGACGCACTTTAGATTCTGACAGTCAATCTACTCCTACTACCGCTGCCCTCCACTTCCATAATACAGCTAACCACATTGCCTCTGACATGCTTTTAATCCCTTTAGAAAAACTTAAATCTAACCGCGACTCTATACGCAAAGCTAGAGAAGCTTTTCTCATCAACAGAGCTCGAACTTTAACTCCTAATGGTCTGAACATAAGAGATGAAAGTTTTGTTAATTTTAGCTGTAATTAATCCTTATTTTTGTTTCATATTATTTTATCTCTTATCTGTCACTTCTCAAGCACCGTATCATATGTATTTTTCTTTCTTTTTAAAAATGTGACCGTTATTTTATTTATATCCAGCATGCAATGTAAATATCTCCATTCAAAACCTGAAGAAGATCGGTAATGGCCGATTGAAATATCGTTATTAAATAATCATCGTTTAAGCTGTTCGTCGACCTTTCATTATATATGTTTTTCAAACCGTTTACTACTAATGTTAAGCGAGGCAAATCGATTTCTTCTTTATTAGCATCCAAATAAACATGTCTTCTGAATATACAATACTCGTTTTTTGCGATTTTATGAATAGTAGCCTAGACACAGAGCCATTTCGCGACCCCCTATTTTCGGAAAAACTCGATTCGGGCGTCAACCCTGATGGAAAACTGAAAGCGACAAAAACGGCTAAAGGTCCCTCCCCCGTCTAGATGTATTTTAACAATGGGATTGGTACTATCCATAGGACCCAGGGGACAAAAAATGCGAATTTATATGATTTTTGGCCATTTTCGAATGTTATTGCGACTTTACTAAATGAAAATCGCCACAGAAACACCACTTCCCATTTTCAGATTGTTCAAATAAGCTTATGGAAGATATCGAGGGAGAAAAAGAACCAAGTAGCAGGTAATACGAATGAGTTCGAATCGAATTTGTGAAGCCATGTCTTGGTTTCCCTCGCCGCCATCTTGGTTTTCTCGAAGGCATGTCTCTGACATGTAGTTTTGTGTCGTATTTCGCAGCGAAACTATAAAATGGTGCCCCAGGAGTAGACGATGCTCAAAACAAGGCAAACATAAAGGGCCTTGTGATACAAAAGGAAGAGCTCTGTTCCCAGTTTGGAAGTTTTCCGGGAAGCAAAATATTCAAACTCAGAAGAGGGAGCTCAAAGAACAACGTGCCGTCCTTTATGACCAAGAGACCAAACTCGAAGCGAAGGTTGTTGAGCTCGAGGAGCGAGATGAAGAGGGTAAAAGAAAGCTGGAAGAAGCAGGTAGATGCTGTATATGATGGTTTAATTTTCGTATCTGAATGTTTGCCTCATTATTATTTTAAGTGATTTTAGCTTATTAAGCTTAAGTTTAATATTGCTAACCAAAACTGTATTGCCTTAATTGTTAGGACAATTATTCATGCTAACCGAGATGCTGTTCACCGAAAGCCAGAAGACCTTCAAGGGGAGTAATAATTAATTTTGTTCTTATAACAGCAAATTTCCATTGATACTAACAATCTATAGCTCGGGCCAGTTATAATTAATTAATTTAGGCAAGGAATTAAAACATTCTTAAATCATAGTTTTGAAATTTGGATACAAACTCAAATTGTTTGTGCTTTTAGGGCTCCAATTTGCTAACTATGTTATTTATTTCAATATTTATGTGATGGAAGCTATCCCTGTTTGAAAAATGCTACCCCATTATTTTTACCCTTGTTCTTCACTTTCCTTCCAAATGCTTGCATTTTTGTTTTGTTTCTCAGATGAAGTGCTTGCATCAGCATTGAGCAAGAAAAAAAAGGCTGAAGATGAAGTCAAAGAAAAAGAAAGCAAGCTAGATGACCTTACAATCCAATACAATAAATTGAAGATATTACTGGAACAGAAACAGCAGTCAAAATCCAGACGCTTAAATTTCCCCACTACTTTTGACATGATCAATACCTTTAATAGTAGCACTAGATATAGGAGAAGGCAGGAGACTAAAGATATTTTAGAATTTATCCATGGGGGGCAGGATGGTTCAATATATGGGGCTTGGGACTATCTTGCTTCTGTGCTTAGCTCTGATTTGTTAGATAAGCTAATTGCAAGTTACAAGAGAGGGAAATATTTGCAGGGCATGTTTGGTAAGGCTTTAGATAAGTACCGTAACTCAGAGGAAGCTCTAAAGCAGGCCACTGCTAATAAATACCAGAACTTCATGTCAAGGCGAAAATTTACCTTTATGTGTAAAACTCAGAGTTCATATTTTGACCCAGATAAAGAGGTTTGGGTCCCAAGAAATGTGAAATACTTGGGGGTAGATGTAAAATTAATGCGACATGTGTCAGACTCTGCTGTAGACCAGTTTGTTAAAAGCTTGAACATTGGTCATGTATCTCAGATTCCAAATGTTTCAGGTCTATGTAGAACTGTTACTGGCTTAGTGTTTATGATTCTAGATCTACATTTACGCCTTCCCCATTTTCGTAAGAAGCTTGTTTGGTTTAAGATAATACTAACCATTTCATCTTCCAGTTTTCAGATGATGGTGCTCCTGAGACCAGCCAGCTGAGCATGTCCATAGGTAGCATTACATGCTGGAATTTCTGGAACAGAGTTCGTAGCAGAGACTACCACTATCTGCTCCACTGTCTAAGTATAGGTGAAAAGGACCAAGTAATGTCTGACTTGTGGAATCAGATTTCAAATGAAATGTTGGCGCTTGAAGGAAATGTGTTAATGGTTCATGGAGAGCAGTGTACAGTGGAGTTTCAACCCAGTGCTGACCAGTCTTGGCAAAGCTGGGCCAGCAATGAGTTGAATCAAGCAGCAACATACCCTTCCCCCTATGCTAATGTCCACAAGTCTGACCTTGGCAAAATGGGCAGTAGTATTGGGTTTTCAGAGGCAGATACTTGGCACCCATACACCATGGAGCAGCGAAGTGAAGCACTTGCTAAGGTGAGTAAGTACATGGCTTCCTTGCCATCCAATAGAGCTGAGTCCACCCGGCATACCAAGAAGCTTGAATTTATGGCTTCCCATGGCATCAGACAGGTGGGCCCCCCTAGGATAGGTAGTTATGCTGACCTTCAGAGGCCTGAACCTCTACATGTTGAAATAAATGGCTGGCAACATTACCTATGCCTAATGTACCATGAGGCCCTACAACGAAACATGATCACTGAATTTTTGGATGTACTGTCTGCCCCAGTTACAGCAAAGGTACGTAAGAATCAGGCAAAGTTTAGACAGAGGAGGAGAGAAGACATCCAGGATGAGGGAGTGGGAGCACGTGTTTCTGAAGAGCAACTAGTGCAACAGCAGGCTATAAATTTGGAGGAGCATTTGAAAAATCCTACTATAAATCATAATCCTTCAAGCGAGGGACATCTGACAGGTGGATGTGGTCTCTCTTTTTTGGCAAAAAGGGTACGAGAACACTACAATGATGAGAAGAAGCGACATAATAACCTTTCATTGAGATTGATAGGGCGTCAAGCAATTCTCCTTGCACAATATTCATATCGTATCATTGATGCATTAAGCATGCCCGTTGAGTCCCCACCCCAGTACATTAGAAGACAAGCCTTGGGCAAGATTGGTGAGTACCTGAGAGATGCAGGTAGTTTGTTTAACAGGCTAGATACTAATGCCTCAGAAATAGAATTGCTCACTGATGTATGCTCCATGTATTTTAACCTAAATTCTTTGTTTTTTTCATCAAGTATAAATGTTACAGTTTGGACTATAGGGTATGCACTTCCATATCATGCTGCTTTGTTGTTTAAGAAGTACAAATGTGGCTATGGCATAATATCTCTCCAAGCCAAAGAATCTAAGCATGCTGCAGTGAAACAGGACCTAGCCCTTACAAATAGGTCAACTGCAGCAGAAATCACTGGTAAGTGGGGTCAGGTAATGAGATCTAACTATGTACGGACATTTTACCTTCCCGAACACCACCCTCTTCCATGCACTTTCACATCTAATTTTCAGTCACGTATTCCACCACACAGCTTGGAGGCTGAAAATTGCCCGTGTGGTAGGAGTATTTTGAGTGCTGATGATGAACAATGTAGCTTTTGTCTAGATTCTGAAGATGTCCTAGAGTGTGCTAGACAAAAAGTGATTTTGCCCTATGTAAATGAAATTCTTAAACCCATAACATGTGAGTCCTGTGCTGAGAGATTCCCAGATGCAAATTCTCTCCAGGAACATGTTATCCAAAATCACCAGCAGCAACTTCAGGATTTACGTCATGTAGCCCCTCGTTCTATGACACTTCGTCAACTGAAAGATGCCCTGCGGGAAAGAGGTCTCAACTTGACAGGTAATAGAGCCATTTTAGAAAGGCGCCTTGAAGGAAGTCTTTGATAATTTGTTATTTCCTTTGAGCCATGACCAATGTTCAAAAAAGTTTCATATTACAGTGCAAATACCTTAACTGTGGCAGCTCGGGGATTTCCAACCAATCAGGAACCATGAAAATACAAAGGAAATGTTTATTTGCAACAAGCATCTTGTAAAATAACTGTTTTTTTAGCCTGTTGGTCATTTCTTTTCAAACATGATGAATTCAGGGTTTCTAAAGCAAAATAGACAAATGTCTATGTTAGGCTGCCCCAGTTGGTGTCATTGCACTGGAATCATTATTCTCAAACTCATCAATATTCCATTGACCTTAAAGAAAATCATAAGCATGCTGGAAAAAATGAAAAATTTTTTTTTGCAAAGGATAAATTGATATTTTATTCCTTTTTCTCAGAAGTAACTTCAAACACTTGATAGTGTCTTTCATCAGGATTATAAACACCTCAGAGTCAGTTAAAAAACATGGTCTTGCCTAAATTTCTCTGTGTCCTGATGAAACACACTCTCTAGTGTTTGATATTACTTCTGAAATGACATTTGGAAAAAGTATCAATATTTTGTTGAATTAGAAAGTCCCAGCTTGTGATAAGAATACATAAAGTCATTTCTATTATTATAAATTTCAGGAAATTATTATATTTTAAGAAAATATCCATCACACCATGAAGGGTGTTTTATGAGATGAAGAATAATTTTCCCTTTAAAGGCACCACATGTTGCTTTTGTAAATTCCAGAGGTTACAGGGATTTTATAATATTTAAAGCATGGTAGCCATTTTCAGGTTGAGTAGTTGAAACTGGGGTCCTAAACAGTGGTGTGTTTATTAAATTGCCCATATTATTTTAGTGCAATTTAATTCAAGGCCCACAAGCTGTGTGTGAGTGTGTTATTTAAAAAAAAAAGCTCAATCATCGTATCCAGCTTAAGAACCTGGCTTTCTCAGAGCCAGCTTCCATTAATGCAAATGGTGATACGTATTGAAGCAGAGCTTGAAAGAAAGTAAACCTTTGTATGCCCAGTAAAATTGAACTTCATTTTATGAGTGACAATAATGAGCATTTATTCTTGTATTTGTAAATGTGTACTATTAGGACCTTTAGTTATATAAAACATTTTTATGTACCTGTACAGTTTCAAAATAATATATATTATTAGGGCTAATTTTCTTTATAAAATTGTAATTGTACATGAGCTAAAATAAAGTTTATGATGATTAGAGATGTTGCATTCGTTTATTCTGTTGTTTGGTTCATCAAGCTTTGCAAGGTGAGGTCTATTGCATAATTGTCTTCTGTGTATCTCTGAACGTAAAAAGACACATTTGCTTTCTGTTTTCTGATGTTGTATTCCATGATAAATGGAGTGTTTGCAGAAACCACTACCTTTGCCCTTCCCGTTAGTTTGTAGATAAATTTTTCATCCTCCATAACCCTTCTGTAGATTCGCCTCTGTAAAAAATTTTCTCCAGCAAATCTCCTAGGGGAAAATAGTTTCTTCAGACACCTCATTGGGCATTTAGTTGTAGTTATATTAGGTTTCTTGCTGTCTTCCTTCTCGTAATCCCCTCCATACCCTATGATAAGTGTGCAGATGTGACGGTAAATCTGCCGCGGGATAAACAACAACACAGGAGAAGCCAGTCCCGTTGCTTTCGAACGTATAAGCTTCCCTTCGATCCCTCTTCCAATCTCCCTCAGATAGCTATCAATCATGGGACCCGATAGTTCTAATCGATTACCACAAACTTCCTCGTGGATTGCGTTTAGTTCATTCATACCATAATCAGGCTTTCTATTAGCTTTCCTGACGGCCTTGATCCACTCACTTTCATGTAATAATTTCATTTGTGCTACGCTTTTATCCCAAAACGCTTCTCCGCGCTCTGATTCCTTCGAGTTGCCTAGATCAAGAGTACATTCCGTCGGGAATTCCGCCATGTTTTTATCCGGCAAGACCTCCAATGGGAGGTACCGCAGTCCAAATCCGAGCCCGCGCTTCCGGGAGGGATTTCCCTAGAAATCTACCATTGTGAACTTTTCAAATTTCCTCCAGCAAATACAGTAAATGTATGGGAAAATCCCCCCTCTCCACCTCCAAATCCAACATTAGCCTCCAGCACAGGCATCTCTAGAGCAAAGGAAATATTTATGGGAATCAGGAGTGGGTGCATTAGCACCAGGAGTGGGTTGCCTGTGTTGTAAGACTCCTACCCTTTCACATTACTCCTCCCCCTCTTTCCTCCTTTCCTGTGGAGGCGGCTATATGGGCATGGAAAACCTGTTTCAAAAATTGTGCACATTTAAACATTTTAATGTGTATTGCACACAGACCTGCAAACGTTTTTAAAATAATTAGGCAAGGTACTTTTGATTCTGGTGATAAATTTGTTATTCCTTGCCTTACCCTGTGTTTTAGGCGAGGAAATCCAGAATTTCGAATTTAAGGCAAAAAACCCGCATTGCAAGGAAGTTGGCAAAAGGTTGACATGTGAGACAAAAAAGTGATTGTGATTGCTATAAAGACAAACCTCATCTACAGTTTGAGTCAAAATAAATAATAATCAGTGCAACAACAAAAAAACAGGCTTTCCTTGCATGCTTATTCGGTGGTAAATGGAAAGATTTGTTGATTTTTCTCCCTCTGTGCCTCCTTTTCCCTTCCTGGCCCATTCTCATACCCAGAGCTCTGGGAGGCTCTGGTGACATTCATTGTGTGGTTATAAAAATATCCATACCCCCCAATGGAAGGGTGTTGAAAAGTGACCCCCCCACCCCTCTGGAATTTCCGAAGAAAAATACAGTATTTGTATGGAAAAGATAGGGTAAATTGACCCCCCCACCCACCTCCCCACCCCTCCTGAATTCCCAATCCCTTCCGGGTGTATGGATAATTTCTGGAAACACACATTTGAGGACCTTTGCTGATTGGCTGGTTTTGAATGTTGGTGCATGCGAAGATTTTTCTCTCAACGGCTCTGTATCAAATCTCGCGCATGCGTCAGTGGCTGTCACCAGAGCCTCCCCTGCTAGGAGACGAGCTGGGGAACTCTGGGTAAGAGAATGTTCCTGGCCAAATCTCGTTCCCAGAGCCCTGCATTTTTGCATGCGCAGAAAATGCAGGGCTCTGGGAACGAGATTGTTCCTGGCCCGCCCAAAATACATTGACCTACCACAGGCAACCCATATATCGAGGAGTTCTGCTTTTCAAGATGGCGTCCAGCAGTGGAGAAGTTGTCGCTATCACTGGTGTATCACGCGGCCTAGGACTTGCAATGTCAAGATGGTACATCAAAAGTGGTCATACAGTCATTGGATGCGCTAGATCTAGCGAACAAATAGAAAAGCTAAACGAAGAATTGGGTCCGGCAGAGAAGTATAAATTTACTGCCCTCGACATCACGGATGAAGTTGCGGTGCAAAAGTGGGTTAAGCAATCTGTCGAAACGTTCGGGCCTCCATCGCTTCTGATAAACAATGCAGGCGTCACAAATAACAATGAGAAACTCTGGAAAGTTCCAAGGCAAGAGTTTGATAAAGTCATCGACGTTAATATCAAAGGAACCACAAACGTTTTGAGACATTTTGTGCCCGCCATGATTGATGCAAAGAGGAGGGCGGTCATTGTTAATTTGACGTCTGGTTGGGGTCGATGCGTCGCACCGGAAGTCGCCCCTTATTGTGCCAGCAAATGGGCCCTAGAGGGGCTCTCTAAGGCCCTTGCAATGGAGCTCCCAGATTACATCACTTGTGTCCCAGTCAACCCAGGGGTCATCAACACTAGGATGTTACAAACCAGCTTTGGTTATCAAGGAGCATCAGTGCATGAAAGTCCAGAAAGTTGGGCCAAAAGGGCATGCCCCTACCTACTGTCAATCAAGCATGATGATAATGGACGTAGTCTTACTTGTTAATCTACCAAACTTCTATCATTGGCTTTCACGTGATGTCATAAATTCTAACTTTGAAGCTAATAGCTCTACGGAGACAGACTTTGTATATTGTTTACAATTTGTCCAAGCAGAAACATATAAGTGAGTTGAAACAAGAATGACCGCGGCTGGGAAGGCGCGTCACTATCTGAATCTGAGTCCGATTCGAGCTGCAAGGCGGCCAACTGGCGGTCAGCTCGCTGAACCAAACCATTCATGCTACGTAGATCAGCGAGAGTTGCGCTCGAAGACTGAGTATTCGAAATGGGGGCGGTGCCGGCTTTGACTACAGAATGCCGCAA
Source organism: Scolanthus callimorphus (assembly GCA_033964015.1). Lineage (NCBI taxonomy): Eukaryota > Metazoa > Cnidaria > Anthozoa > Actiniaria > Edwardsiidae > Scolanthus > Scolanthus callimorphus. The sequence goes on from CM066917.1 coordinate 23,058,632, forward strand.
ACTTTCCTGGTCCGCCTGCAGCTGCTTAACAGAATCAGAAAGGGTGGCGAAGCAGCCGCAACAACTGGAGTTAAAGGAGACGAAGACTGTTCCTCTTGGAGCTCGACCTCCTCACCGCCGATCGGAACATCCAACTCCGGATTTCCCTGACAATTGGGTCCAGGGAGACCAAAGGCATGCTGACTGAGGGCGGTTTTACACCCGCTACACTTGCAGGAACGTTTCTTAGCACCGTTTTTAGCCATGATAAAGTAAATTATGCTGAAATTATACGAATAATACGATCTGTACTGACTGTGCTAAGCGATCGCTAAAGGCAACTAATCATACTACTCATATTTCTAATCTTAAATTACAAGCACACCCCTTGTGAAGGCGGAGCTCGTGTCAATCAGCCGTCATGGCTGAGCAATTAAACCCTTTGATCCTGCTGTCTCAAAGGGGGAAACATTCAAACACGTCAAAGTACAAATGTGTGGTTCCAGAAATTATCCATACCCCCCCCCCCCCCCCCCCCCCCCCACGGAAGGGCATTGGAAATTCCGGAGGGGTGGGGGGGTCAATTTACCTGATCATTTCCATACAAGTACTGTGGGGTGGGGGTCACTTTTCAACACCCTTTGTGGTGGGGGTATGGATATTTTCTGGAACCACACAATCTTGACCATATTTGAAGCCTGGTTTCAACTTTTTTTTTTTATCATCATCATCATATGGAGATCATGAAGGCCAATCGAAAGTACTAAATGCATACATGATTAGTGCTTAGCATCAGCATGCATGCACACTTCTAAACCAATGGAAAACTGTTTGAATGCATGCAGGATTTGCTTTTTCACGCCAGATTTGCTTATTTTAGCAGAATCTTTAATTTTGCCATCGTAAAAAACAAATCGAGTGAGGTTCAGTGTTGTCTGGACTCTTATTTCAATTACCACTTTTTACACTTTATCCCACAAATACGCAGATTTGCAAAACACAGCAAAACACTGCCCATGTCCTCACTTTTGATTGGCTTTTGCTCTTTCCATTGTTTCCCAAATATGGTCAAGTTTTGTACCGACCATTTGAATGTGGTAGGTACACTGTTGCACGTTTCAACTCACTTATATGTTTTTTGGTCCAAGTGAGGCTAGTTCCCTGGGGCCGGTTCCTGAAAAGAGGACTAACTTAATCCAGGAATAGCGGCTAATCCAGGATTAAATCTGCTATTCTAGGATTAGCTAATCTAGGAATAAATAATATTGGTTCCTGAAAGCACAAGTTATTCCCGGATTAGTTATTCCAGAATAAGACAAACATAACCGGTTTGACTGCTTTTAAAGCGATATCATTGGCTTAAATTTAAGTGCAGAAGCCAACTATTACTGGGCGTCCTGTGCATCCGTGAGGAGAATGGCCCCAAAAAACAAAATGGCGGTGTGCAGAAAATTTAGTTTCACTTAAAAAAAAAACAATAATCAATAATTAAAACAATAATCAAAAGGTATTTTTTCTCTTGACAATATGACAAGTGTCTAGTTTAATTATCAGTCTCGGCCTTGATGTGGTTTATTTTTTCTAAAATGTGAACAGGGACAAGAAATATTTTTTTCCCGAACACGGTAGAAAGATATCGAACATTATTGTCGAGCTTTCTATTTTGATGACGGGAAAAGAAACACCAAAAATCACTCAGTCATCTTGTTGAAGCATCATTCTAAGGTCATGGAGCAACCTAACTGTCCAATGAAGTGAAAATAAAGCAAAAAACATGAGTAAAACGGTGTATTTAGATGCAATTTTGTGTTGTTTTTCACTGATTTAATCCTGGATTAGCGATTTATTCCCTGCTCGGGAGGTGTACAAAATTTAATCCCTGGAATAGCGCTTCCAGCTTTCAGGAACTCGATTTTATTCCAGGATTAAAATTTATTCCTGGATTAGCAAATTTTATTCCTAAGAATAGCGCTAATCTACTTTTCAGGAACCGGCCCCTGGCGCGGGTTGTTCAAAGGTGGATTAAATTTAAACCAGGTTTAGTTCTGAACAAAACCATCGAGTCACCATGGTAATTAATCCTGGATTAGTGCTAAACCACTTTCGAGCAACCGGACCCTGGTGTCTTAAATGGAATTCATAATGCACCATCATGGAAGCTAGCTGATACCATAGAGATAGAATTCAGATTTTTGAGTTCAATAAGGTTGAAAAGGTGTGCAATTGTTCAAACAAGTTTGGTAAATTAAGTTCAAGTTTTATTATTTGTAAAAACAATCTAAAATTAATTTAGTGACTGATCTCAAATAGCTAGCTAAGCTATAATAAGTAGATCAGTCATAAGTATTTTATTTAATAGATTATTTAGCGTAAGAAAAAGGAGTAGAATGGAATAAATAAAAGTTTGGAGAAGTGAGATATGGCTCACTTAAAATATTCATCGAACTAATAATAATCTTAATGATTGATGTTCATTGAGGCTTAGACACCACCAAGGAGTCCCACGAGAGGTACTCTCAGTAAACATGACAGGGGGTCTGAAGGAGTTTCATATTGCAAACCCCCCAAACTACATATGGGTGCACCTAATTCAGAAAAGGTTGCTTTGGTCATTGGTCTTTGGTCTTTGAACGCCTTTGTTTCGTGGTCACTGAAGCAAAAAATTCCTTTGTTTCTCACTATATAATTGAAAGGCCAAAGACCAAATGCCAAGCAACCTTTATTGAATTAGGTGTATACATTTTAAGCATTAGAGCACAACTTTTTATGACTTCATCAGTGCAATAGAGCATGCGTGATGTTTGGAGAGACACAAGAAGGTGATTTTAAAACGTTCGAGTGTCTCTCAACATCACAAGTGCTCTATTTGCCGATAAAGTCATAGAAAATTGTGCTCTAATGCTTTTATGATATAGCGGTGAGAGAACCATTACTTTATCGGTGTAATAGAGCATAGATTTGGACCAATCAGAGCGCATGTTATATCGTAGCTATGTTATAAAATACATTAAGCCTAAAATACCTAAAAAAAGGTCAGTTACTTTTATTCACATAGACCTGCTGAGAATCCTGCAAAGTTATGACAGAGGGAACTAAAATTCCAATACCCCATTCTCCTCCCCAGAGAGCCTCTCACTCCTCTGAACCAGAGCCTACCCAAGACAGTTTTTTTTAATTAAAAGTGGTCTTGTAAAATTTTGTTTGTAAAGCATACAACTTTTTATTCTATTCTGACTAGTGGGACTACATTGTACTACCGTATCTCCAATCAGGGGCAGATTTGGACTGTTACAACACTGTTAGTAGCAAATGGTACAGTCAGATTTCAGTGAGTTTTTATTTTCACCTATTGTGTGATTCCAGAAAATATCCATACCCCCTCCACGGAAGGGTGTTGAAAAGTTACCCCCCCCCCCCCCCCCACCCCTCTGGAATTTCCAAGGAAAAATACAGTATTTGTATGGAAATGATCAGGTAAATTGAAACCCAAACCCCCCCCCCCCAACCCCCACCCCACCCCCCTCCGGAATTTCCAATGTCCTTCCATATGGGGGGGGGGGGGGGGGGGGGTATGGATAATTTCTGGAACCACACATTGTCATAATGTTAGGCACTACAGTCAGATTTTCCCTAAATCTGCCCCTTCATGCATTTTTCTCTCAATCCGCACGTCCCAGGGGATTACTCCCTATATTCAGATGGTAGGTACGACTATCATCCTTTTAGGGTTTAAAATCAGTAATCTGGTATTTTTAGGGGTTCCATGAAAGCATAAGCTGAATAAATTTCAGTATTATTCGGTATAAAAAAAAGCCAGAATGAAATTTAATTGCCAATAAAATTTGGTTATTTTCTAGGTAATTTTAGGACAGAGGAGTGTTTTTAAGGTTGAATTTTTTTCTGACCCACTATATTTTTAGGGTGGAAATTTGAGGTTTACCCTAGACCTTTGTGTTCAGTTCTTATTTCATCATTGTTCTACTAAACAAAAGGAGCTTTGTGTTGCAACTCACTAACAATACACAGGTTCTTACACTGGGGTAGAGCCAAATTTGGGTTCCCAACAGTCATCCCTTCCACTTTAACTTGAAGTACCCCCAAGGTCATCCCTACCACTTTAACCTTTTGAATCTAGTACCCCCTGTCCCCCCTCTTCCCCCAACAAAGTTTTCTTTTTGTTACACAGAGATACTCTTTCCGCTGTGTCTGGTTGTGAATGACAGTATGAGCGGTCCTGCCTTCTCTGCCCAATGCTCCGGTGTCTCAAGACGAGCGGCCTGTCCACCTCCAAAGTGACCTTGTGTCATAGCCGTATTAACAACACCAGGATCCAATGCCACACACGCTAATGGCGATGGTAATTCCATGGCAAGAGCTCTTGTCATCCCCTCTATCCCCCATTTTGCAGAACAATAGGGGGCCATGTACGGGGCGCCCATTTTACCATACCCAGAGGAATAATTCACGATGATACCTCTTCCAGCTTTGATCATTTCAGGCAGGAAACTACGAATTACATTCGCTGAGCCCTTAACATTGATATCCAGCACCTTATCAAATTCACTGGCGGGGATCTCCCACAGAAAAGCATTGTGATTGATGAATCCAGCATTGTTTATGACGAAGTTGGGAGGCCCAAACATCTCATTAACTTTTGTGGACCACTCCTTTACAGCACAGTCATTTTCAATATCAACAACAAAGAACTGATTTGGCTTGTCTGTGCAAAAACTTTGGTTCAACTGCTCGATTTTTTCGGCAGATCGCGAACATCCGACAACGATATGGCCCTGTGCAGTAAACCATTTGGTCAATGCAAGCCCTAAACCGCCTGAAACTCCTGTTATTGCGATTACAAGTGTCATGTTTGGGCTAACTCGGTTCTAGATCGCTGAATTTCGAACGATTTCGTGGTACACTCCCGGGGGGGGGGACTCCCAATATTTTAGACGGGGGTGCTCGTCGGGAAAATTGATTTTGACCCTAAGGGATAGCAAAATGGGTGTGGCAAACAGCAAATTTACCCCTAAAAGAAAGCAAATTTGGCGTGGCGACCGCCGAATTTATCCCTAAAAGATAGCAGATTTGGCAAGTCAAAACAAATAGAAGCTACTTTTAGGTCTTTTAGGGTTTTCGACCAAGTTTTCTTTGTAAATATCGGTTCTGGTGTCGGTACTAATATATTTCTGGGCAAGGATTGGTCTGAGACTCCCCTAAGGGATAGGGCTGATTTTAAACACCCCTAAGAGATAGCACGTCTGTCAATTTTATACCCTAAGGGATAGGACGAGCACCCCCGTCTGAAAATATGGGGAGTCCCCCCCCCGGGGGTACACTTCTCTTCTTGAACATTTTCATTGACCACAGGGAAACCAATAGACTAGCCTCGCTCCTGTGTGGCGCGAAGTTAGTTTCCATGACAACAAGCGCTGAAACAGTGTCCGCCATTTTCAATGGAAATCAGAAGCAAGTTTCTTCTTCGTGTTTTTGTTGCTTGAACTTCTTGTTCCCAGTCGATATCAGGCGCTTTCAACATGAATATAGGAAGGATAGATAATATAGAAACTGCTAAGGCTTTTCTCAAGAAGAATAGCACGGTTTCCAACAAAAATTTGTAAGTATTTTTTCCCTCTCGTGCTTTAGCTTTTAGAAAAGTTTGCAGAATTCCCTAAAACAGTTTACTGGAAATGTCTCACAGATTGATTTATTTCTTTAGATACGATCATCTAAGTGAAGTACTAAGTAAAATTCTAGATGAAAGACCAAATAATTCCGTAGGTGAGTAGAACTAGCTAGACTTTATAAAGTGTGCATACCTACCGTCAAAGTACTACAGTGCAGTTGCAGAGCTATCTTCAAATGATCGATGAAATGTAAGGCTTAACTTAAGTTAAAAGCTTACTTCTCTCCGCAGATGTACTTGAAGATTTCAGTAACGAAGTAAAGAGAGGAACAGTGGCAAAGCCAGAGGTATTTAAATTATTCTAGTGGCAATTATAAGACTATAATTTCAATTTGCAATTTTATATCTAGCTACTTGTCATTGTCGAAACATACACACACATGAAATGATTTGCCACAACATTGCTGCCTAGTTCACCAGCACTTAACTTCTGTGGAATCTGGCTACCTGGCCAGGGAACCTGACTACCCTGTTTCCTAAGGGTACACACTACCCTGTGTGTATAGTGTTCACTAGCAGTTTTGAACAATGTTCATAATATGTTTAGTATGTCCAAACAGACTTGATCTTGGCTCAAATGTAAAATATGTTTTTGTTCACATTTTGGACTGACCATCAAAATGTGAATCAAGAAGATTGATCTTAATTGGTTGCTTTATTTAGGATGAGAGTGCCAAAGCCCAAGATAAAGAGACAGCTGAAATGCAGCAGGCCTTATTCATGGTAAATCATATTTTTATAAAGAGAAAGCAATCAATCCATATGGCCAAACATTGACAAAAATGGAACAGCCATCATACTTTTCCTGTAGTTTTGTAGTTTCTGCCCCTGAACACAGTCCAGTCAGTGCAGCACACTGTACATATGCCTATCCCCTTGACATTCTGCCAATCACATCATGCAAAACAACTTATCTTAAACCAATCACCAACAACCGGTTAGCACGGTGGTAGAGCGCCAGGCTTATGTGCGGGAGGTTGGGAGTTCAAACCCCGGCCGGGCCACACTCAGGGTCTTTTTCTAATAATTGAGGAGAAGGTGCTGCCTTTGCTCTAATATCTGCAAATGGTTAGGCCTTCACGTCTTCTCGGATAAGGACGTTAAACCGTAGGCCCCGTCTCTCACATGCACTACACTAACCTGAACCAGAGGGACGCTAAAGAACCACGGGGACGTCGGAAGTTGCCCATCCTCAGTGTAGGACTTACATACTAACCCACTACACTGACAAGGGAGCCTCGTCATTGGAGCCTCGCTCTGTCAGGATTTCCCGGCCCTCGGACAAAAGCTAGTAAATAAATGAAATCAAAATGCTCAAAGATAACATGGCACAAAAAACATAGGATACAGTCGACACATCACAGAATGGGCTCTGTAACCTTTTTTACAATCATACAAAATCACTTATTTCTTCTCTGATAACAGAAAGGAGGTGATGGCGAGGGAGAACCTGAGGCTGACCCGGATGATGTGGAGACCCCTCTACCAGATCTTATGAACTTAGTCTTCTACTTTGAGCAAGCTGGTGTAGGTTTAAGTCGTGAAGAGATGTTTAGAGTGTTTCTCGCTCTTAAACAGCTTGTTGACACCAAACCACTACAAACAGTTCATTTTTGGGGTAGGTATCTGCCATGCAGAAGAAAAAATTATACCCTCACCACGTTCGTACTATATTTTGATTCACTGGAAATTCACTGGAAAGAGCTTGGAGGTCATCTCTCAAACCCCTCCCATGGGAAGTGGATGGATTATTTCTGGAATCACACGATGGTTGTTTTTTTTGTCCATTTTTGCACAATTTACGAAACACTTGCTCATTGTGCTTTATTTGTGCAGGGAAACTATTTGGTATAGAAAATAACTATTACATAGCCGAGGTTGAATACAGAGAAGGAGAAGAAGAGGAGGATGAGGAAGAGGAGGTAATTATAATAAACTAGCCAAACTCTTCAGGGCCCGTGGTTTGATGCGCTGGTGCGGAAACGCATAATTTGGCTTTCTCCGCATAATGCGCATAATCCGTCAAATCCCGCATAATCCCGCATAATTCCCAAACTTTTGTGAAAAACATCAAAAAGGCATAATTACTTGGTGAATTTCAAACTTTCATTCCTATTTTTTCTCACAAAAGTGATACAAGGCGTCGCACTGGGAACTGATATCGAAAAGCAATAAAACGTGCCTAATTGGCCAACTAACTGATATTTCCAACTGAGCAAGATAGATTCAAACATGTTTGCGCTTTGGATATTTTACAAAGTAAATCAAGGCGGAACAGAACGCTAAACGCGATAAAAACGGTCGGCTTTATGCAGTTCACGTTGATCACATGACAGAACGACGGCAAACAAGCGCAACGATGTCTGTGATAATGAGAGATCGTAACGATAGCTCTGTTAGTCTGCGTACCGTTTGGTACCGTTTAGTTCATGGTTGGATAGGAGTGCGTTGTTACGATCCTTGCGGTATGAAAAAAGTGTGCCTTGGTCTGAGACAAGTACCGAAAGAAGACCAAACTTACTAATTATTACCACCGTGTAACGGAAGTTACCGGTAGTTGGTATCACTTTATTAAAAGCGAAAACACACGTCTCCCTGGAAGAAAATCCATGTAACAAAACAAGGCGAAAAGAGCAAAATATGTTACGGCACTTGTAAAAAATTATTGCGCAATCCCTCATAATTTCGTATTTTTAGCGCATAATTTCGAAGTTTTAGCGCATAATTTCAGAAAAAATCACGCATAATTTCCTTAAAAATCCCGCATCAAACCACGGGCCCTGACTCTTGCAACTAAAAACTTGCATTGATCCAACCCCTCTGTGAGAGCTGATGAAAATTGTCCAGACTGTGACAGCCATTCTGTGGTGTATATAAGATGACATACCACCTAAAATCATTTGTTTTATACCACAACAAAAAGACAAAAATAACAACAAAAGCAGCGCTCACACAGCCAAACAGTGTTTTCATTGGTTCTTTTTAATGCCTGCGTTGATGATGGCGTGTTCCATGGTATATACTTTTATGTACCCATGGCTGATAGCCAATCAGAATTCGAGAAACATGTGCATTGTGGTATAATAGACAATTCCAGGTAGGATCCCGTCTATCCCATGTGGGATCCCCTGAATTCCAGCTGGGATCCAATAGCCAAGTGGCTGTTGATGCTTGGAGACCATAAAATGAGATTGGATTGGACTGGATTCTTTGCCCTGTTCCAATTGTAGTGCAGTCGTCTGGCTTTCTGTAGGGATGTTGTCTGGTTTAAGTTCAAAGTGAAATCCAGTTGACTGCACTCAGGGCAAGAATTTCGTTAGCTCAGATAGTTTGCTTGGCAGAACATCAAAAGTCAACATAATTTGAAAATGTGGGTCGCAATGCAATGGTTTTAGCTGTAAACTGCCTCAGTGAAAAGTAATTTTCTATAATGGAAACTAATCCCATACAATACCCTCCCTGTCTCTCTCTTCTCAGTATTATTTTTTTGTTAGGTTTTGGATTTTTCAAAGGAATGCTAAGCCCTCCTTTTCTTATATGATTTGCTAAATTATTTTTTCCTATTCTCAGTACATTATCATTACTTTGCAGGGTGAAGGTGAAGAGGGAGAAGAAAAGGCGGAAGAGAATGAAGAGGGTAAAGGGCCATAACACGCGCTGATTTGTCGGGCCCGATTTGTTCATGTTCATTCGGTGTCAGCCCTACTTCTAAAAATCTGATGCAATTCAACATATTTGTTGTCGTGCCCGATTTTTCATTTTGCAGATCATAGCACAGGCCAGACAAATCTCAGCTTGTGAATGCACCGTCCGACAATCGGCCCAATAAATCAAAGCGTGTGAATGCAACGTCCGACAAATCACAGTGTGTAAATGGGCCTTAAGCATCACTTTGTATCCAACATCGAAAATGGCCCAATACAGGCTTAAATCCCGGGGGTACTTGAAGGTTAAAATGGTAGGGCTGACTGTTGGGAAGCCGGAATTTCCACCCTAAAAAATACCTAGTGATCAGAAAAAATTCCACTCTAAAATACCTTCTTCAGCACACAGTTTTAGTTCAAAGAACCCATAAAAAATACTGATTTTTTTTTTTGGGCGTACTGTTTTCATTCAAAGAACCCATAAAACATACCAGATCACCAATTTTAACCCCTAAAAAATATGACGGTCATATCTACCATACCTACAGTTTATAGTCTATAGTTTATTGCAAGCAATTCTGTGTTTTGTTCTTTTAAAGGTGATGAACCCAAAGAAGAGGACGACACACCTAAACCTGACTGGAAGCCCCCTCCTGCCATTCCCAAAGAGGACAACAGAGCAGGAGCTAACAAGAAAGTGTATTTTGTAACAACAGAACGTATGTGGCAGTCCTCATTTGAGTTGATTTTTGTAACAACTTGTTTCTGGCAACCCCAAAGTAACCCCAGAAAAAAAGTCTAGCTTTATTCTTTTTGTTGTTGTTATTGTTTTGCGTTCAGGCCCGTAGCTCGGATCTTTGGAGGGGGTTCGTTGTATTCATTTTTCAAGAGAAAACACATACAAACAAATTTTATAGCCTTTTTGTCGTGTTTTTAGTTTTTTTTAAAGCAAAAACCTTGTTTTTCTGACCCGAGGAGGGTTCATTCGACCCCCTTGAATCCCTCTCCTACGGGCCTGGCCTTAAATGTTTTTAAAACTTGTCGCAGGCACTTACTTGAAAGCGGAATATTTTGGTCTCATATCAAATAATTAACTGTTCTGACTGCATTTCTAACATATCTTTCTATTGTTGTAGCTGGCAAGCCCTGGATAAAACTCCCTCCTGTCACTCCAGCACAGATTGTAACCGCCCGACAAATCGAGAAGTTTCTCACAGGAAGACTCGATGCTCCGGTAAACTAGTCTGTTTTTAGTAACTATGGCATTGTCTACTCAGAGCTCCCCAGCTCCTCACCTCACAGGGCAGGCTCTGGTGACAGCCATTTTACGGCCTTCGCTGATTGGCTAATTTTGAGTGTTGGGGCATGCGCAGAGCGTTTCTCCCCTCAGTGGCTTTGTATCAAATCTCGCGCATGCGTCACCAGAGGCATGCTGTCACGCGAGGTGACGAGTTGAGGAGCTCTGGGTACGAGAATGCCACTATCCTTGTGTTGTGTTGCGCTGCGCATGTCTGAAAGATCGCTTTGGCTATGGATTTTTGTTGCACAATTTAAACCACAGCATATCTGTTGGTGCAGTGCTGTCAGAACACGCCGGCGACCCTGCCGGCTATTCTTCAGCGGATCCCAGTCAAAGAGCATAATTTTAAGGGCCTTTAAGCATAATTTATTAATAACTGCCTGCTCTTAAAAACCATCTGACAGCACTGGGATGAAGGTTTTTTTCGTTGGGGTTTTGTTGGTTTTTTTGAGGGTGCAGCTTTTTAGCGTTGGTTCTCAAGGGCTTCTCTTTTTTTTGGGGGGGGGGGGATTTTCTTATTTGCACCACCTTTCCCCTTGAAATTTCAGACTTACCCCCGTCCCCCTTTTAACACGCTGATCATTTCACTTGTCATAGATTGTCAGCTATCCTCCATTCCCTGGCAACGAGACCAACTACTTGCGCGCGCAAATCGCCAGAATATCAGCGGGATCGCACATAAGCCCCGCCACATACTTCATGTTCGAGGAAGAAGAGGAAGAGGAGGACGACGAAGAAGTGAAGGATTCCTACATGCTGAATGTCGACTTTGAAGGCATCAGTTTGCGGGAGCTGACGGATCCGTCCCTTAACAACTGGGTGCACCATGTTCAGCACATACTCCCTCAGGTAAGGACCGCTGCTTAACCTGTTCGCAGTTATATTTTTCACATGATGAATTTGGTATTTCAACGTCAACAAGCATTACGTTCAAAACGTCTCAACAGGCAAAAACTGCCTGTGCTGCTTAGGCGTTTCATTACTGCGGTTTTCGTAATTCTGCGAACTCTCGCTATTGATTTCCAACTGTAAAACCGCCTTCTGGCTTCCATCAATCAAACTCCCGAGTCTTTTCGTCGTTACTCTTTGTGCTTTTTGATTGGCCAGCGCCTAAGCAGTGCTAAAATGGTTTCCTGTCGCGACAGCAACGTTACGTGCTGGCCAATCAAAAAGCACAGAGTAACGACGAAAAGACTCGGGAGTTTGATTGACGGAAGCCAGAAGGCGGTTTGACGGTTGGAAATCGTTAGCGAGAGTTCGCAGAATTATGGAAATCGCAGTAATGGAAGCCAAAACGCGGTTTCGTGGTTGTTGGAGATTTTGCGTGAGATTTTCCGAGACTGGTTTCGTGGTTGTTGGAGATTTTGCGTGAGATTTTCCGAGACTGGTTTCGTGGTTGTTGGAGAGAAGTAAAGTGGCTCGCCAGGGTCCCCACCTAAAATATTTTTCATCAGTCAGTTTAATTTCAAACAAAACAAAACGCAGGCCAAAAGTCAGGTAATTATTTTGCAGCAATGCAACATCTTGTATGAACAGCCATATTTACTACACTGTTATATCAAACCAATGTTTTTTTATGAGTATTATGAGATTCCAGGCCTATAACAAATATCGTTAACAATTCAGCGAATCTGTTCAAAGCAAATAAATACGATATACATTTTTTTTCAAAACAGTCGTGCAACATTTTTGCTTTTGTACAATCATTCATAGTCTCCCTCGCAGCCCGCTCTTTGTGTTGGTCACGCAACGCTTTGATTCCGTATTTTTGCGCGAGTATCATTTCGACACTACAATTCACCATTTCTCTGACAGGGTCGGTGCGTGTGGCATAACCCGATCGAGAAGACAGAAGAGGAGTTCGAGGAAGAAGAAGAAGAGGACGAGGAGAATGAAGTGGAAGAACCCAAGAAAGAGACGGGTCCGGGCCTTCTGTCGTCCGTAGCAGAGGACGAGCCTATCAACGGGATGCCGGCATGGACACCCTTCGCATCTTCCGAGGTGCTTCCGCAATACGCCATCGCTGTCATGCGATCCAATAGATGGCCCGGTGCATACGCCTTTGCTAAAGACAAGTAAGCTTCTTTTTATGCCAAATTTGTTACCATTTTTTCCGCGCGTTTACCACAGGGAACCCGCGTTATGAATATTTTTTCTAAGGTACGCAGTGGCGTAGCCAGGAATTTAGGTTGGGTTGGGGGGGGGGGGGTCAATAGTGAAAACATGGGACGAAAAATGTCAAATTTCCAACAGCAAATACAGTAAATGTATGGGAAAATCTCCCGCGAAAGAGGGGGAGCCTGAGCCCCCTGCCCCCCCCCCCCCCCCCCCCCCCCCCGCTACGCCCCTGGTACTAATTTTGAGGCAAGAAAGTCTATAGCTTCCTACGCAGCCGAGCTAAGATTCGAGTCGAACCAGAGTTCAACGTTCGTTATTCGTTTATACCGGATCAGGAGCCTCCATACTGTAGTCTACTCCACTAGGTCTAGCCATATGCACAGGAGTAGATGAGTCTATTTATATACTGTGGATTTTCAATTTAAACGGCAAGTTGGTTCTTTGAAAGTGATAATATTTGGTCCAACGCGTTGCGGTGGGATGGCGGTGTCGAGAAAGGGGACATTATTTGTAACCATGACAATTAATTTTCACGGTATTCATAATCTACAATCTAAAAATAGATTCATCTACTGCTTCGGACGTACACAACAATCACAGGGGACCCAAGCTCATATTTTGTGACTCGAAAATTTGTAAGAAATTGTTAATAAAAATCCACGAAACTCACCTGGTAGTTAGAGGTATTTGTCTTCATTGCCCCTGTGGAGTTTAAAGAAAATCGGTTAACTTCACGCTCCTATACACTAAAATTAACAATTAACTGCCAGGTGAGTTTCGTGTTTTTTTTTTATTAAAAATTTCTTACAAATTTTCGAGTCACAAAATATGAGCTTCGGTCCCCTGTGCAACAATAGTTGATTAAAGCTTCTTGTTGATGGGCTCCTGACCACGCTGAATCAAATGAGTAGCGACAGGAGTTGGCAGGGGCAAAAAAGAGAGGGGAAAATATCGACTAATTCTGCTCTTTCCGTACTGACATACCGTTTCCGTTGCTCACAGAAAATTCGATAACATTTATGTCGGCTGGGGTCAGAAGTTTAACGCTGACAATTACACACCGCCTCCTCCCCCACCGACTATGAACGAGTACAGCGCCCCAGAAGTGTGTGAAATCGACGATCCAACGGTCGAAGAGGAACGGGCATTAAAGGAAGCTCAAGAAGCCGAAGCTGAAGCCGCCGAAGACTTGGAAGACGAAGGGGATGAGGATGATGATGATTAGAGTATGATTAATCTATTCGAATTTTGTCAGCTGTATAGATCTTCGGTTTGCCAAAATATACGTCTGCAAAGAAAATGTTTTATTTTATTGTAGTCACGACAGAGACTATGATATGACATTACGGATTTGTATCTTGTAAATAGCAGGGTCTGCAGTGTAAATATTTACTGTGTAAAATAAATAAAAAAAAGTTGCAGTTTAGTTAACGTTTTTTGTGTCAAGTTTATAAAGGCATGATACCAACAGACAAGATCGGGCTTGGCTGACCGCAAGGAAGCCAGCTTGCGATTGACTTGAATATGGTTTTCGTCTTTTGTTTTAACCTTTAGACCAAGTCACAGATAATACAGCCAATCAGAATGCAGGAATGGCCCTTGCATATTCGGCGGTCAACCTTCCCATCATACTGGACGTACTCCCCAGAAAAAATACAGGGGATGCTCATCCTATCTTTAGGGCATAAAACTTTGTAAATATATAATTCTTCAGTTAGCATATGTGTTAGCATATGTGTTAACTTTTTTGCTGGCCGTCGTCAATCACACGGACACAGGTGTTATTGAATTTTTAATGAGGACATTTAGTTGGTGCATGCGCAGATCCAACCTTTGAAGAACAAAGAACTCATTACGTATGCAGGGATCACAGCAGAGATGGACAAGACACAAATTGGAAGCTCACAACGGTCTGATTTTGGTTGTATTTTTCCTCATCTAGTGGGAAGTTCAGCTTCATATCCCGAAACCATGTAAGTCGAGTATTCAACTTCACTGTGCGAAAGTAATTACAGCAATCAGCATTGTTTTTGCTCAGTATTTATCGCATCGCGTTCGAATATCTGTTCTGACGAGGTTTGCAGAATTGCGAAATTATACGTCATACTTTTAGATATACTTGACCATATCTTTGTTCTCGACATTTTCCCGAACATGTGATTGCCCGCCGAAGTTAGTACATGCCTTTAGCGGCTTAAAAATCAGGCGAGTGTCATTGGCCGCTAGCTAGATGTCGAGAATTACGTGTTTTCAGTTGAACATTGTATCGAAAATCGAATGCAATTTTCACATAAATCTGTACGTGACAAGTATGAAATGATTTAGAAAATTAATTCGACGACGCAGGTTTGCTTACAATGTCTAGAAAACTGGCAATGAAATACTGAAACCTTACGTTTTGCCAGCATTGGGAGGTAATGATAATCGTGTTTTGTGGGAACAGTTTAAAAACCGGAAAAATATTGGGGGTTGAAAGAAGCATAAATTTGACTTTTATTTTATTTGGTTATGAATGTGAGCTGCTGCAGCAGCCATCTGTAACCTTGAGCTATCCCTTGATTATGCTGTTCTAGTGTACAGCTGTTTTGACATTGGTTTTCATGGTTTCTGATCTATCTGCAGTGCAACCAAAATCAGTGGCGGATCTAGGGGCGGATTTAGACTATTGCAACTGCAGCAAATGCTACAATCAGATTTCAGGGAGATCTTATGTTTGTTTTATCAGTTATTGTCATAAATCACTACTGCACTACAGTCAGAGTTTACCCTAGATCCGCTTCTGAGTGCCTCCGCACCTCCCTTTTATAGCAAAAAAGGAAAGAAAGAAAAACTAATGTAACAAAATACAGTTCAAACGACGATTTATTGCGTTATGTTATCGATATCGGAAGCAATAGAATTTCTTGCTTGGAAATTGACCCCCTCTTCAAAAAAACCTGGATCCGCCACTGAAAATACCTACAGTCAGTTATTCTGAAAGTAGAGTAATGTCAGCGTTAAGGTACCTTGCTGTCATTATGTGATCACCTTGTACTCAATGTTCCATGTCAAAAAGCACTGTGGCATAGCCAGCATTTGGGAAAGGGGAGCCACAACTACTGAAAATGTTTTGCTACTCTGGCCATTTTCCTTGAAATATTTTTGAAAACACTAACAGTGGTGGATCTGGATCTAAAATGGATGCAATGTCCCAATAAAATCGAAGACAAATAGAGAGAAGGACAAAACAGTAGTGTTTGGAATTGCTCACAAAACATTCCATACTGGTTTTGACCCAAATCTGGATAAAATAATTATGTGGCTGACAAGACGATAGCACATGAAACACAATAGTGGAGAATCAAAAAAGATCAACTGGCCACATAATTATTCTGACAAGATCTGAGTCTGGGATGTTTGGCTTGAGCACGCAGACACCTCTTTTGGTGAGTGCAAAGTTGTATTGGTTTTATAGTTTGCTAACAGGGTCATAGCAATGTAAAACATTATGGGGCCAGTTGACATTGGGAGAACGTAGATAGCAAAATGGTACCAAATTGAACCACGTTTTTGGAAAAAAAGCCATAGCTTTAACCAAATACTTGAACATCATTGGCAATTGGTGCATGAAATTTCAGAGCCTTGGAGAATTACACGACTGAGAGAATGTATGTGGCAGCCAGCAGAATTCTATCTGCATGGGGGGTAAGCCATTTCGGAAATTCTGGATCCGTGGGGGGGGGGGGGGGGGGGGGGGGGGGGGGGGGGGGGGGGTGGGGGTGCATGGGGGGTAAGCCATTTTGGAAATTCTGAATCCGGGGGGGGAGGGGGGGGGGGAGCTAGTGCCGCCTGTGTTTTTTTTTTAGCTCCCCGCCTCGTCTCCTGGCAGGGGAGGATGTGGTGACATCCATTTGAGGCTTTCACTGATAATCATGGCTGGCTTTGAACATTGGTGCATTCACAGAGGGATCTTTCTCTCAATGGCTCTCTATATCAAATGCTCTGCGCATGCGTCAATGGCTGTCTCCAGAGCCTTCGCTTGCGAGGTGACAATCTGGGGAGCTCTGGGTGAGAGAATGATGTATTATAAAAAATTTAATCAGTATTTAACTTTGTTTCACAGTAGTACCCGTACGAAAGTTTTGACCCAGACATAGCCAGAATCCCGCCTGACTCCGGTCAAAATCCCGCTGTAAGGACCTGACTTCGAAAGGACACGAGCCTGACATAAAATCTGTCCTGCTCGTGAGTGCTTAGCAAGACAGTGTCAGGCTCATGCCCTAGTACTGCCCTGCCTGACAAGAGCGTGACACGAGCATCGCAAGAGCCTTATTTTCGTGGTAATTGCACATCGTTATTGATAAGCCTGACACGAGCAGGACCGCACACTGACAAAACGTTTGCTGTGTGTTGCGTGTGCATATTTGACATCCTGAGATAACCTTTGTTTTTTTATTAAACATAACATGGTATGCTATATAATTACAGTGCCATTTTGGCGGACTTATAACGATTTTCAGTTACGGTTGCCATTTCGTGAAAAACGAAGCGCGATGCAATGGGGGAGATTTTACTAAAAGGTCTTGCTAGCTAAATGGCGGAAAAGCAACAAATAACCAAATGGATTTCTCTTGTGTGTACTGAGCTCAACAAAACGAGTTGACATATGGTCCTTCTCAAAAACAAGTTTAAATTTCGAGGCCCTTCGAACCACCTAAAGCAGTCAAAGCAGTCGAGTCTGATTGAAGGGGATGGTATAAAGAAGTGTCGAGAAGAAAGGTAAGTGCACTTTGACTTGTACTAGCAATGTCTAACATTTGTATCACAAATAAAAGTGGATGCGGCAGGCAAACACTGAAGATTTTGTGATTGCCTAAGCGGCTTTTTGACAGTTTGAAAAAGGGCAAATTCGACTCAAACAACTCTAAAATCACGCCATTTTAAATAGTTGTGTATAACGGACCTACAGTTTTCGGCCATAGATCACTAGAAACGCGTTACTTCATAAGGAAATGACACTGTAATTGTAAAGAAACAAACGCATTGAGATGCGCGTCTCGCGTTATTTTTCTCGTTTCCCAACTGTGAAGTAAATATGAGCTATCAGCTTGCTCCGCGACAACACGACACACGCAAACAACCTGAATCCGCTGAGTATCGCTGTTATTGTAAAGAAACAACCACATGAGATACGTGCATAAGCTAGCTCCGCTGAGTAAAGCGCTGTAATTGTAAAAAAAACACATTAGAAACGCACATTTTTGGCTATTTTTAGTTATTATTTTTCTTGAATCTCGAATGTGAAGTTAACAGGTAATTAAATAGCATACTGTTCGACGACTCACGCGAACAACTGATAAAATATACATGCGACAAAAAATGCGAAACGGCAAAAGGGGATCGGCTACGTTAAATAGAAATAATTTCATTTCTAGTCTCGTGCAATACCAGTTCGTGTAAAATAAACTCTGTGTTGCGTTCTTTTAGTAACAGGAGAAAACCTAACATATTATCTCTACGGTGCAAAGGGTCTGTGTCATGATATTCATAAATTGGAGAGAGATAATTTACCTTTGCATCAGCTGATAACGCTTTTTGCGTGAGTTTCGGCCAAGTAAGTTATTATTAGATAACATGTTCGGTTTTCTCCTGTTAGTAAAATATTTCCTGATTTGCGAGTCTGTCAAAAGTGAATCAAAAGTAGTAGTTTTCCGGCAGTAAACAGGTCTGACGGCACCAAGGTGATGATGGATTTGCACCAATAATATCGTTGCTTTATTCTGAGGCGATGATGGATCCGTACCGCTATGTCAGGCGCTATTCACGGTCGATGTTGTCAGGCTCTTGCAACGCTAGTTCACGCTCTTTTTCCTGCTCTCTGTCATGCTCGTGTCATTCTAGTTCCCGCTAGTGTCCGTCAGGCTCATGTAATGCTTCTGACCGGCTAATGTCCTGCTTATTTGTCAGGCCGAATTCAGGCTCTTGTCAGCCCAGACATTTTCGTGCGGGTAATTTCAACAAAGTTGGTTTCCAAGTTGACCTTACCCAATGCTTTACATGATAAGACTGTTTGAGATTAGCAAGATTTTTGTTAGCTAGAGAAAACCAAAGACTTTAAGCATTTCTAGTTATTAGATACATCGTAGAGAAGACCCCCTTGCTGCTATTACCAAAGACTTTTATGACATGGTCAGGAAATTAAATGATCATTTCAATTTGTTCCAGAACTGTCACATTATCAGACAATCTATAGGCATGTAGCATTGGCCACTGTATTCATGTTGTTCACACAAATTAGCATTTCAGTCCAACTAAAAGGTGTGACTGTACAGGGGCCGATCCAGGTTTTTTTCAGATGGAGGGTTTCAGCACTAAGTTGGACTGCTTATATGGACTGGTTATAATCCGTACTCAGTTCAAAGATGTTTAATAACAAGAGTTCACCGAATCTATAACTCTCGAAGGGGGGGGGGGGGGGACACAACCCCTCTCCTAGAGTGTGACAGCTTGATGCCCTTCCTAACACCAACCAAGAAAACACAGCTTCTATGGGGCTTCAGCATGTCTCCTTAATTAAAATGTGCTTAAATCACCATATACAGTTCATCATTGCCAATATGCACAGCCCATCAAAAGAAGTGCAGTGTATACATGTCAATGTATAAATGAATGAGAGGGAGGGGTGCAGGACGGCTCACTGGTCTTATTGTCCTTACCATTTCCACGAACCTGCTAAATTACTATCTTTATAATTGCCACATTTTGGTGACATTTCACGCTGTAAAAAGCCCCCAGTGGCGGATCCAGGATTTTAAGGGGAGGGGGGCATTTTTGCTGATGAAGTTCAACGTATGAGGAAACATTCTATAATACCAATCCTTCTCTGTTGACCGTGGCCCTCTCACGAGGCGAAATCGTAGTTGCTAATCATGAATTTAATATACTGGGTCACATAAAAGAAAAAACACTCTTGAAAATGAAAGGTCTTTAGCAAACCGATCCCCCAAAAACCAGTTCGTTTGCGAGAGTGGGAGCTCATTTGCACCCGATGAACCCCCCTGGATCCGAGCCTGGCCACCATGGATGGCAAATTGCCTTGCTCCCTTGTTAAGGCCTCCCATGAATGTTTCACCTTGTTTGCTGCAGCAGGATTACAGGAACACATGAAGTCATGTTCCTCAGAAGATACAAAATAAGTTTGAAGTCCTGTTCGTCAGAAGATACACAATAAGTTTGGAGTTCTGTGGTGAACAGATCAGCACTAGCCCAACTCTTCATATGCATGTAAGCTCCATGAGAAAATCAGGCAAAAAGCAGGCAAAACAGGAGCCGAAAGATGCCACGAGAAAAGAAATACAAGCTTTTTAGACATGTATAACATTGAGAACAAGTTGATCAAAAATAATGACAGGCACCTTGAGGTAATAATAATAATTTAAAATAACTTTAATTATCCATGGTTTAAATTAAAGCTATACAGCTTGTTGGGCCATGCCTAAAAACAATATAAACTAATAATAATATATACATAGATAATGATTTAAAAATCGTTGATTTACAGTCTAAAAATATATTAATGTTGAGATTACTCAAATTTCATACTGTAGTTATTTTGGTTGCACTACAGATCAGAAACGCTCAAAACCAATGTCAAAACAGCTGTACTGACTAGAACAGCATAATCAAGGGATAGTTCAAGGTTACAGATGGCTGCTGCAGCAGCTCACATTCATAACCAAATAAAATAACAGTCAACTTTATGCTTCTTTCAACCCCAATATATTTTTCCGGTTTTTAAACTGTTCCCACAAAACCCGATTATCATTACCTCCCAATGCTGGCAAAAAGTAAGGTTTCAGTATTTCATTGCCAGTTTTCTAGACATTGTAAGCAAAACCTGTGTCCTCGAATTAATTTTCTAAATCATTTCATACTTGTCACGTACAGATTTATGTGAAAATTGCATTCGATTTTCGAAACAGTGTTCAAATGAAAGCACGTAATTCTCGCAATCTAGCTAGCGGCCAATGTCACTCGCCTGATTTTTAAGCCGCTAAAGGCATGTACTAACTGCGGCGGGCAATCATTTTTTCGGGAAAATGTCGAGAACAAAGATATGGTCAAGTATATCTAAAAGTACGACGAATAATTTCGCAATTCTGCAAACCTCGTCAGAACAGGTATTCGAAGTGGGGGGTGAATAGGTTTTCGGATCGGCGGATTTGGGCCTAAATAGCGCACGGATTACGGATTTTATGAATATCTCGAGCGGATTTTCGGATTCTTAAAACGTTACGGATCACGGATCTATTGAAAATTCGACTTCGGATTTCGGATTCTGATAATCGCAACTACGGGTTGTGCTGATTGTTGACTGTAGGGCCTGTAGACAAATAGCCCTGGATGTTCGAATTTGTAGGCGGTTAATGTTTTCGCATTTCACATACTTAATTTAGCATACTTAATAAAATTTCGGCGCGCTTCGCGCGCATAAAGAATGACATCTAACATTCTCTTTGAGAACTCGCGCAACGAGACACTACCCTCGCGCCGTTTATAGAACAAGTGCATCTTGACGGACTCTACCAAAATGTCCTGCACTGAAAGGCCTTCCGGGCAGTCACTATGATCGAAAGAAGACTCCTTAGGTAAGCGTGAGTTCGACGTTACAGCATAGAAATACGTCATTTGGGCCGCGCTTCAAGCATATGAATAAAAATAAATAAATTTGCGGCGCGCAGTTGCGCGCATGAATAACATAACCTACAGGCTCAGGAGCCCATTAATAGGAGCTTTCATACATAGTTTAGGTAGCGTATTCCTGGCTCCTGAAAGGCTTTGTTTACGATACACAAAAAATGTAATGTTTATCTATACCCATTCTCTGAGGCTTGATGAAATGCGTTTATCAAAATGTGGGCGCGCTTCGCGCGCAACGAAAGAAAAATGTAACCCTCTCTTTCTGTAAAATGTCTTCTACTAGGTGAAATAGGGGACGGGGGGATCACGAAAACTTTTAATAGTTCTGACGGTGGATCGTTTCCTTTGCTTTGACAGAAGTAAGAAAAAAAGTTTCTGTTATTAAGAGGAATGAAAGAGACTATGCATCACTCGGCCCAGAGACTATCTGACAGGGCAAGCATTTATTTAGAGCAAAAAGTGGGGAGGATCATAGTTCTTTTGCTATGTGGTAAGGAGAAGGTCCTTTTTTTTAATTAACCTTGCTTAAAAAAAATGATAGCCCTCCCCCCCCCTAAATAATGACACGTCCCTCAGAGTGAGAGATGTTCGTGTGTAAGCGGTACGGTGAAACGTATTTTTTTTAAATTATCAAACGTTGCGGATTCGGATTGAGGCGAAACTTTGCGCGGATCGGCGGATTTTCATAAAAAATTGAACGGATCGGCGGATTCGAGGACCCCTATTCACCCCCCCCTTCGAACGCGATGCGATAAATACTAAAGCAAAAACAATGCTGATCGCTGTAATAGGCCATGTTCGAATTACGCTCCAGTGCCTACAAACAATAACCTCAAGTCGAGGCTTTCTTCTGAAATTACTGTAAATGTAAATCGATTTGAAGCTTTTGTCTTGTGAGCATTGGAGCGTAATTCGAACCTGGTCTATTGCTTTCGCACAGTGAAGTTGAATACTCGACTTACATGGTTTCGGGATATGAAGCTGAACTTCTCACTAGATGAGGAAAAATACAGCCAAAATCAGACCGTTGTGAGCTTCCAATTTGTGTCTTGTCCATCTCTGCTGTGATCCCTGCATACGTAATGAGTTCTTTGTTCTTCAAAGGTTGGATCTGCGCATGCACCAACTAAATGTCCTCATTAAAAATTCAATAACACCTGTGACGGATCCGTTCGACAGTATGTAATAAATCTCTATCTTCTACATCTCAAGACTCATCTACAGCCTCTCACTATGTGTTTCCTATAATTTAAATTTATATTGTATTTATTATTACTTTAGTTTTTTTTTTCCTTTTATATCCGCTTCATCAGGGGGGTGAAGGGGGGTAGCGATCACGAATCACGGACCGATTTTTCGTTATTTCACGGATCACGGAGTTATGAAAACGCTTTTCACGAATCACGGAAGTAAAATGTAGAAACGATTATTCAAGTTGTGTTTTAAGTAAATAGAAAAGCAGAACAGATACGCCCGCCAAAACAAGAGGGCGCGTAATGAGTGGAGTAAGAGGGGCGTCCAAAAGGTCGCGTTTACTGAAATGGCACAGTAAAGGTTAATGTTTGATTGGAAGGGTGGCTAATTCTTTTTGCTCGATATTTTTTCGCGTACGGTTTTGCTGCTCGATGTTTTTCCCTAGAACGTGACTGTGCTGATTTTTTTCCTGATATTTATTTTGATGGCTTGAGATGTCAGTTAAGGTTACAGGATACATTCGCTGGGTGTGCGTTTTCAAAACCTTGTCGCAGCGCAAATATTCATCGCATCGCCATATCCAATACATCATTTTAAAGATAAAATGTGAAATTTATCTGCTGTTAAGCTTTTGTAGCAGTTTCATGAAAATTATTTACGGCGCACAGCAAAAACCGCGTTTTCGACCGCCCCTGATAAACGCTTTGATAGGCCGCGGCAGTTTACAGGCTTGGCAAATCTGACTGCGCAATATCAATCAGCATATTGTTGTCTCTAAAAGTGTGTCGGGCTTTTTCAATTGAAGGCTTTGTTTAGGAATGATCGAACGATCAAGTTGATCTTGTGTTTAATAGTTAACTGGGACCCTATCGTGATGAATAATTTTTGAAATACTTCGAAATTCACAAAAGCCCGACACACTTTTGCTCCCCAACCATTTATCTATCTCATGGCAAAATTTCAAAGCATTCCGTTAAAACCCTGTTGGTCTATCAAAGCATTTATACATTAGATTTAGCGAAATTTTAGAGGCGAGTTTTGGGCTTCTAAAGTTGTGTAAACATAAGAGGGATTAGTGGCGAATCTGTCATCACGCACTTCACCTCCAGCCAATCACGGCAGGCACCCCCGGTGTGCCAGCAAGAACATACTTTTTCGCGCGGAATAGATAATGAGGCTTCTTTCCGGTCTCTTGTATTAAATGTCAAAGCGAACATTTATTATCGTCTTGGAATTCGAATCAAACGGTACATATGGTTAAGCCGCGTCCAAAACTGAGTTCTAAGAAGTGCCCAAACTTTGAAAAGGGAAAAGCGAAACCAAAGCAAAGGCGCGCGCCGAGAAAAACGACAAAGACAAACCGCTTTGGCTTTCAGGCGATTCTTTATCAAGTCCAAAATATCTTTATTCTCGAACTTGATGCAATTGCTGGATCTTCTGTCCGCTGTTCTTCGTCTTCAGCATTCTCCTTGGATTTGGGTTGATCGAACCACGAGCCTTTGTCAGACAGAGCGAGTTGTTCTTTCTTGTTCTCCTGAAAGCTTAAAGATTTGGCTTTTTTTACTCCTTTCGCACGCTTTGAAACCCAAGGACTGCGGTCAAACTTTTTTCGCTTCCCTATGATTGGGAATAGAGAATTTTCAGAAAAATCGCTTCTACACGATACTTATACACTAAACCAGAGAACAACAATGTGTGACAAAATATGGCGGACCATAACAGTCACCTAAATGTCCCGTATGTTACGCGAAAATGCTAATGATGTGCGCTGAACCGAGTAGAAATCACAATAGGATTAAAGGATTATCTCGCCTGTAGCAGCAGAGGTTCACAACACAAATACCTGCATACGGTGCGCTGGATTTTCGCTACTATGAAGATGTTCGGATCAGTGCTAGTGTATGTCTCTGGATGCGCGCGAAGCGCGCTGCGATTTTGAAAATGAAACTACGCGGTTAATGAAGTTCTTATTTCTGGGACACGAAAATCACGCTGAAGAAATGGAGTCACAGAAAAAGACATGGGAATTTTCCAAAATTCAACATAGCCCAGTACGTTTTAGTTTTTAAATGCTACATCAAAGTATGCTCTTTATGCGCGCGAAGTGCGCTGCAAATTTTGGAAATATGAGTTGAAAGAATGGGAAAAGTCCAGGAGTAAATGAGAACTTGGTGTTTAACAATTGCGCTTCCTGGCGGGTTGCTAAACCTTTATTTACTGTTTGCTAATAGTAAATTTACTCATTTTAAAAATACATTTTAACATTGTAGATAGCGCGCGAGCGCGCAGCGCGAGCCGACCAAAAAAGCAATCTATTTAAGAACGTCAGGTTCCCTAAAAATCAGTCAGGAGAGAACGAGCCTGCTCGATATTGGTCCAAATGGTCCGTCTCTAATGACCAGCTTTCACGTTTCACGAATCTCTAGGCCTGTAATCACGAGTCACGTAAGAGAAATTCGTAAAAGCACGGGTCACGAGGGCATGAGATTTCACGGATCACGGCAAAAATTTTCCTGTTTTCACGAATCACGGAGCAAATTTGGGGTGAATCACGCGACGGATCACGGAGAACCCCTTCACCACCCTGCTTCATGCCAACAGCTTTGCGGATTATAATATATAAATAAATGAACTATAATTACTGCACGCCCCCTCCAACTCGTATTGAGTGGCATGGTACATTGGAAATTATTTCTGTGCGGGTATTCAAGCCAGAAGTACCACTTGGGGCGGTGTGGTGGGTGGCGTGGGAGAACTTACCACAGAAGTCCCAAAAGCTACCCCTTTCCCGGAAATAGATTTTCTCGTTTTTAGGCCCTCTCGGACAGTAAAGTGCCAACATGGCTTCCGTCGATTTGCTTTTTACTGGTCAGGTGACGCTTTCAGCTCAAACAAATCGCATTGATCGCGGTCCAACATCCCGCAGACGCAATCAAAAGCTCAAAATGAACGAAGAAATAGCTGCTGCTTCTACCAGCGGAATCAGGGCACCCATCATCGGCTACGAAGTCGTCGATCGACGGGAAAAATTCACGGTAATTCTATGTGCGTACTGTATCATTTTGAAACAGGATCATTCGTTCTAGAACCATTCATCGACAAGGGGCTCAAAAGAGAAAAGTTTCTATTTGAATATATCAATATCTGTACCGTCAAAGTTACCATTAAGATTGCTTTTGATATCGGGATTTGTTTAAAAGGGTTTTGTTTTTCAAACTTAGAGATTTAGAACTATGGAATGTTTCGGGGAAAGTCACAGTGGCGGGGCTTATCTCATAGTGTGACAGTTTTCATAACACTGGAGACAGAAACGTCCTGGTGAAACTGATGGGGCCATCCCGTGATCAATTGACCTCCAAGTTTCCCCGAACTATGAATATCATTTTCTACTTCCTCAGATTGTATTATTTTCAATAGAAAGAATTCTCTTTTTGACTCAACTGATTTTACTCCGCTTCCATCATTCTTCCATCATCACTTTTACAGTTCATCACAATAATCATGCTGATTGAAAATAATCTGTTTTTAATTATATAATTGCCTTCACCAATGTTGTTATTTATAGACTGAGGAGATTTGTAAGGTTTAGATAAACCCCCTGCATTTACATGTAAATGTAAAAGTATCCCCCGTATCGAGGATCCTGGAAATTCTGGGTAATCCGCCATGTAAGAACCATTCCCAGAGGACACCTTTGTGTTCAGCTCTTCTTTCATCATGATTCATTCTACTAAACAAAGGAAGCTTTTGTGACGTAGCTTGTGAGTTGTTCCAGGTTCTTACGCTGGGGAACAGCTGAAATTCCACAGGGGTCACTGTTTGACCCTAGAATTTCCACAGGGTTTGTTGATTTTGGCCCTGGAATTTCCACAGGGCCATTCATTTTACCCTGAAATTTCTACGGTTGTACAGGAGTCTGGAATTTCAAAAGGGGTAGAGCAATTTTTGAAAATTTGGAGTTCCTCAATAGGGGGGGTACAGGTATTTTTTGGAACAGTCCATAGTTAGTTAGATGTGTCCAAAAATCTAGTCCATAAATTCTAAAGTATATTTGGGTCCCCTTCCATATTTTGGGATTTTACTTGTCACGGTAGGGTCTATTCTTATTTTTAGGAGTTACTGCAATTTTCATTCTGCAAACTCTACTCCAACTAACAACCACTGTTTGGCTTCTGTCAATCAAATGAGTGAACAGAGCTCTGGGTGATTTCACACACAGGCTTTGAGAGGTTTTTTGACTACTGTAGGTATATAGGCTCCAAAACCAAATTTTACACTATAAAATGTAAACAAAAATCCATGCACCTGTCTTAAAAGGTAATTAATTGATGGACAGAAGCCAAAATGTAGTTTGGCATTCGGAAATGCCAAGTTAGAGTTCACAGAATTATGAAAATCAAAGTAAATTGGGACTCTTGATTTTTAAGGGGTTTCAGAGAGAAATCTAGTTAAGGTGAATAAAGCAGTATTTGGGAAAGAAAGTGGAAAAGAAAGCAAGATTTTTTCTCAGATTAAGCTGCAATTGTCATACATACCAACAAAACAAGGAACAACAACGTTAACACCTCTTTTTACTATAAAATGGTATAGCAGATAGTTTTGTTGGACAAGTAGGTGGTCCGCCTCTGCAGGGATGTAAACATGGACAAACTATAAAAGGTAGACAAATATTTAAAGCACCTTTGTTTTTTGTTTCACAGGTTTACAAAATCCATGTCCAGTATGAAGGAAGAAGCTGGTTTGTGTTCAGGAGATACACAGATTTTGCCAGACTCAATGAAAAGGTAAGCCTTTGAATTTGTATTTTTACTTAAAATCTTGAGACTCCCAGCAAAGCTGGGAGAGTTGCTGTCCCTGCATGGGATTCTGTCTTATCTCCAATGGGATACCAGCTACCCCATGTGGGATCCTGCCTTATCCCAGGTGAGTTCCCATCTATCTTATATGGGATCTTATATGGTTATATGGGATCATGCCCTATCCAGGTGGGATCCCAACGGAAATAGTTTGGTATTATATGCTAATTGAGTGTAACGTCTTGTTTTTTTTTTTCAGCTAAAAGCTTCATTTCATGGTTTTCATTTCAAGATGCCAGGAAAAAGATGGTTCAAGGATAACTATGAAGAAGGTTGGTAAATCAACAATAAACAGGGCCCGTGGTTTGATGCGCTGGTGCGGAAACGCATAATTTGGCTTTCTCCGCATAATGCGCATAATCCGTCAAATCCCGCATAATCGCGCATAATTTCCCAAACTTTTGTGAAAAACATCAAAAAGGCATTACTTGGTGAATTTCAAACTTAGTCTTTCCTATTTTTTCTCACAAAAGTGATACATTTCTTCTGAAATCGTCTGTCCAACGTCAAAACAACTCGATAGAAATGAGAATAACAAGGCGTCGCACTGGGAACTGATATCGAAAAGCAATAAAACGTGCCTAATTGGCCAACTAACTAATATTTCCAGCTGAGCAAGATCGATTCAAACACGTTTGCGCTTTGGATATTTTACACAGTAAAATATCCAAGGCGGAAAACAGGACGCTAACCGCGATAAAAACGGTCGGCTTTATGCAGTTCACATTGATCACATTACGCTTTTTCGTGGATCTTTGTTATTGTTACAGACAACAATTTCATTTCACAAACAACAACGCGAAAATACCAGGCACACGAACAGCTACCTCGATAACAAAAAAAACACTGACAGAATAACGTGGCACATTTCCGGTTATATAAAAGCTCTTACACTACCTCCGACTATAGTTCCGATCGCTCTCGTGATCAGGATTAATTTTGATAAACGCGCAGAACGACGGCAAACAAGCGCAACGATGTTTGTGATAATGAGAGATCGTAACGATAGCTCTGTTAGTCTGCTATAGCTCTTGTGACCGTTTAATTCATGGTTGGTTAGGAGTGCGTTGTTACGATCCTTGCGGTATGAAAAAAGTGTGCCTTGGTCTGAGACAGTAAACGAAAACCAAACTTGCTAATCTTTACTACCGTGTAATGGAAGTTACCGGTTGGTAACGCTTTTTTGTAAGAAAGTATTAAGCTTTATTAAAAGCGAAAACACACGTCTCCCTGGAAGAAAACGTAGCGTCATAACGTTAGGAAAGCGAAGCGATTCGAACTCATCACAGAGCATTTTATAGACAAACAAATCCATGTAACAAAACAGACGAAAAGAGCAAAATATGTTACGGCACTCGAAAAAAAAAGTATTGCGCAATCCTGCATAATTTCGTATTTTTAGCGCATAATTTCGAATTTTTAGCGCATAATTTCAGAAAAAATACCGCATAATTTCAGAAAAAATCCCGCATCGAACCACGGGCCCTGAATAAAACATGTATGTTCTACTGACTGTCTCGGTTCTATCAGGAAAACATCCATTGTAAAGCAAATGGGGTGGGTGAATATATCTTTTCTGTGATTATACAAAATGTTTATTGCTGCAACAGCTGACATAGTAGGGACATCATTTTTACATCAGCTGACCCTTATATAACTGCCTTGATTGTGAACATTTTTTACACTGTTACGTGTATATTACCTATTTTTGCTTTGGGAATGGGTCTTTGGTCGTTTGGTCATGTCTCAAACCATCTTCATGTAATAATGTAGGTTATATATTGCTGTCTCAACATTTTGAAAGCCTGTGTTGACAACTGTAAATTATTGACATAGCAAGAGTGTCTTATGTGCATTCTTTGTGTAACCTGTAGAGTTTATCAGAGAGAGAGCATATGGCCTTCAGTTATTTATCAATAGTGTGATGCACCACTCCAACATATCAAGAAGGTAATTGCACTGGTTACTTCATCTTTCTGTGCATTTCGATTAATTGTCCATCCATCCCTCTGTCTGCCTGTCTATGTCTCAATACACTTTGCTTCTAATGAGCCCCTGCCCCCTGGTCTCTAACAGGGATGGTGGAACAGTTTGCACTGGTAACTCCAAGTGTCTGTCATCTTTTTGAGCATTTGGATTAAGTGGCCGTCCATCCATCTATGTCAGTGGCCGTCCATCCATCTATGTCTGTCTGTCTGTCTGTCAACAGCAAGAAAGCTTACTGAGGTTATTTGTTAATTTGACAGCAAAATCGTGAAGGAGTTTCTTTGCGTTGATGATCCACCAGGACCATTTGACAGCTTAGAGGAAAGCAGGGTATGATCCATACATTATTATGATATGACAACCATTTGTAGGATTGTAGGGTATGATCCATACATTATCTCAATATTGAACCTATAGTGTCTGGGCCAGATCCAGCATTTTGGAGAAGGGGGTGCATTTTCTCTTTTGAAGAGCCAGATTTGTCAATGGGCAATTCCAGAAAATAAAGGTACCCCCCCACGGGCGGCAGTAGTTTTTGACCCCCCATGCATCCAGAATTTCCAAATGGTTTACCCCCCCGTGCACATAGAATTCCGGGTAGGTTAAACCCCCCTCCCCTTCAGAAATTTCAACTTTTACCCCCCCCCCCCCCCCCCCCCTCCCCTCCGGAATCCAAATAATCACCACCTTGTTTATTATTGCGAGAAAAAGAAAAAATTTGCCAGAGGGAAACGTTGCGGAGAAAAAGGCAAAAGTTGCGGGGGTTGTTGCGGGAATTTATTAAATTTGCAAAGTAAAGAAAACACAAAAAGCGCATAATCTTGTTTCAGAATATTAATACAGAGCATGATAGTTTGATTTTGAAGGAAAAAATGCCACCGGCATTCACAACATCCACTGAATATGAGCTCTACATTTTTAGCGTGTTTAACTAGTAGTCCAGTCATTCTATGGTTTGACCCGTCACTAATTGCAACAGAAGGTTTTTCTTCACAATGTTGGTCAGTTGAACGTACTAAACAACATACTAAAAGTCCTAAAAAATCCTAGCACGGGAAAGCCTCTAAAATGAGCATCATTGATACGCCGCGCTCTCCTGTAACATGAAAACGAGGCTGAAACCGGAAGTAGCACTATTTTGCCCGTTTTAATAGTATTTTCTTCCCGGTTTTCAAGGATTTGTCGTAATTCTATGAATGACAAGCTGTTCAATCAATTAACATGGTATTTGCATATCATTTACGCTTAAAAAGAGTATTTTGGGTTGTCAGTCTTCTACGCTTCCCTCATGTTAGTTGTTTACGAATTTTTTTCAACATAAACGTTAACAAAGGCGACAAAAAAATATGAAACAGCTCTAAGGTTATCGTTTTTGTTTCAATAGTCAATAATAAATGTATTTAAAGTAAAAGCAGTTCAAAAGGGAAAAAATGTCCCGAGATCGAGTTTTCGTCATCCCCTACAACTCCCTATTTGAACTAGTGCTAGGCAGTTCAAATAGGAAGCATCAAGGCCATGGCATGCCTCTTTCGGTGCGCGTGATTTTGATAAGAGCATTTCATAAAGCCCTGAAAAAATGTAGGAGAAAATGCCATTTTGTATATAGTTGACAAACCAGGTAGATTTTTTTCTTCCTCATGCGCCGCAAATTACTCATAACCTTTCCAAGAGTAGGATAGGTGAATCCTACAATGTGCGTGAAGCGCGGAACAAATGACGCAAAGCGCGATGCAATTTTTATCGTATCCAGTTGTGAAAAATGCAAATGAATAAAAGTTGCTGCAATTGGTTGCAGCTACCCCTCTTTCGAGAGATCCCCCTTTCGCCCTCCCAAACATAGAAAAATCATATTACTCCTCCTGGCGATAAATGATCACCAGCCCTTGACGTGCGGCGCCTTATGTTGTAACAAGAAGGAGTTTGGTTTTAGCGGAGGGGATTTACACGATCAAAATTCTGTTATTTATGCCCGGGATTCGCCACAATATCATCACCGCGCTCCTTGCTAGCATTATTTGTTCATGTACTCCTTTTTTTCCCGTATGACCATTACATCCGTCCTATTGGTTGCGCATGGCTCACTGCATATCACGGCAAACTTCAGCCATTTGGGGTTCGGATTTATTTGCTGGCAGTGTACTGGCTGATTTCAAATGTCGCACCCCGTGTAAGCGTGACACCGAAACAAACATGTGCTTTCTACGCGAACGAGCAGGGATAGGTTCGGCCCGTGTAACAGCACTATCGTAGTGCGTATGCAAACCGCATGCGCCGCGTATGCTGCAATTGGTTGCAGCTACCCCTCTTTCGAGAGATCCCCCTTTCGCCCTCCCAAACATAGAAAAATCATATTACTCCTCCTGGCGATAAATGATCACCAGCCCTTGACGTGCGGCGCCTTATGTTGTAACAAGAAGGAGTTTGGTTTTAGCGGAGGGGATTTACACGATCAAAATTCTGTTATTTATGCCCGGGATTCGCCACAATATCATCACCGCGCTCCTTGCTAGCATTATTTGTTCATGTACTCCTTTTTTCCCGTATGACCATTACATCCGTCCTATTGGTTGCGCATGGCTCACTGCATATCACGGCAAACTTCAGCCATTTGGGGTTCGGATTTATTTGCTGGCAGTGTACTGGCTGATTTCAAATGTCGCACCCCGTGTAAGCGTGACACCGAAACAAACATGTGCTTTCTACGCGAACGAGCAGGGATAGGTTCGGCCCGTGTAACAGCACTATCGTAGTGCGTATGCAAACCGCAAACAGAAATTAGTATGTTAGTCTCTCGACAGAGCAGTTCAGGGCCGCACTTGGGCAGACTTTTCTGACTTTGCGATATAAAGCTTTGCCAGCTGATTGACTAAAACACAACAGCGCCGACGAGCAGCCTTGGCGCTGTCTTTTTTGCCAGACTTTTGAAGGAACAACAGAATTCGCTGTCAATGAAATATAAACTCAGAGGCAGAAATAGGAAAGCAATGGCAAAGATATTTCACGCTACTGCTACCCAGGCCGGGGAGGGTGGGGGGATGATTGATAAGGAAAAGCGGACCAACGTGGTTTGAATGCATTTTTATTGAGATTTAAACCGCTGTCAAAAGTCGCTAGGAAAAGCAAGCCAAGTATAATAACTGCCTGTATGCCAAAGTTATCGCAGTCTTCTGTTTTGCCCATTTAATCACTAATTAATCATTTTTTAGTATCCATTCTCTTTGGTCCCGCCTGAATTCGAAATACGAAGCCCTTTTACGTGGACCTTTTTGTCACTTGGATGTGTGTGTGTGGTGTGTGCGACCACAATCTTAGAGCAAAACACTTTGCCTAATAAAATAAAAACTTTGCAAGAAATACCTTGCCTTATTCATCTTGAGTTTGCTCCTCTGAAATAATATGATACAAAATTATTGGTTAGAACCACTTCAACTGACTCGTTCGTGTAATCAGTGAATGTAGCGTTCAGTACAAGCAAATAAACTTTTGAAAAACTCATGCTCATTGCTTTTCTAAAATTGCTCTTTTAAAATCGAAGAATTAGATATTTCTACATAGCCATGAATACATCGCCATGAAATGGCTCAATGTAAATTTGGAAACAACACTCGCAGTCGCCTTTATTAGTGTGTGCATAATTAGCAGGGAAAACCCTCACTGCTAATCCCGCGTACTCTCGACAAAACTGCTCCAGAGAGTTGAGTTGACGGCTGATTCTTTGTTATGTTTACCTGTAGAAAGATGATTTCTTTTATCTTCATATAGTAACTGCGGCAATTCTTCCCGAGCGGTTCTTAAGTGACTCTCTCTATTCAGATGCTTGTGTGGCGGCAAAGAAACGCAACACTTTTAGGTGACGGGCTTTACTCAATTAGGTAGCTAGCTAGACCTTCGCAGTCGTAGCAGATTCAATCAACTTTATTTTATATTCATAATAATGTAAACTCAGTTTGTTTGAGGCAGATTGTGGTGTCAAACATGCGAGCAAGAAAATTGCGAGTTCAACATTCTATTAATGCTCAACTTGACTTGCTCAATAAATTTTCAGCAAGAAATACTCAGCAGCTTGAGAGAAAAAAAAAATGAAATAAAACTTATTATTATATAGACGCGAGTGTTTTACTGGGAAATACGCCACTCGTAGATCTCATACGAAGCTACATCCGGGTCCTCAGTGACATATTTTCCTAGTGAGGACTAGTGAGGATATCGGTCAAAACAAAAGTGCTTGGAAATCAATTTGGAATATTTTTTTCTGGTTTGTCTATATAATAAAAAGAAAATTACACGGTGGCTTGAAGATATGAGTTTTATTTTCTCGTGTCAAAAACAATATTTTACTCATTCGCTGCGCTCATTCGTAAAATATTGTTCTTGCCACTCGAAAACTAAAATTCATATCTTCGCGCCACCGTGTAATGACATGTCTACATGATTAATATCAATATTAGGATTGAAATTTTGGATATCATTTGGACATTTCCTTGCACAAAAGAAAGAAATATTGGATAATATTTAAGAAGTATTATGCACAGCCTCGTTTTCATGCAGAAAAAAATCCTTTCCAAGGCGACCTAAAAAACGCTATTTTTCACCATGTTCCCGTGATAGGATTTCTTAGGACTTTTAGTATGTTATAAAGGGGGACTTTCTGCACCTGAAACCGTCGAGAAACCTTCTGTTGCAATTAGTGACAGGTTGACCCCTTTTTTTCCATAGAATGACTGGACTATAGTAGCTAACTGGCTATTTTGTAAGATTTGAATTGTAGGGGCAAAGAATCGGATGATATTATCACAGAAAAACTTGAGACTTTCGCCATTCGATCGTGAAATGTTAGGGGGAAATCAACAGTCGAAATCAGTAGAAAATTAATGGAGATTCTGTCTTAGAAGGGACAAGTACGAACTCTTTGGCAAGCATTCTCTATCTATCGAATGGCGGCGAAGACTGTTTTTCCGCGCGTGAAATGACGTTATTTTCTTTCTGAAAAACGCTATTTTAGCAGACTGAAAAACACGCGAACTCCTTCAGAAGTTGGGCATCTTCAGACCCCCCTTCTGACAAGAAATCCAGCTTCGAAAACCCCCCCTTGCAATCAGAATTCCGAGCTCTTAACCCCCCCCCCCCCCCCCCATCCCTTCGGAATTTCCAAATGCCGCCCGTTAGGGGGGGGGGGGGGGTACCTTTATTTTCTGGAATTGCCCAATAGGGCTACTATAAACCTAGTCTTGGACTACATTTTACCGTTTCAAACCATTTTTGCATCTCAAACGTGGTACATCCGCACCCAAGCACCACCCCTGGATCCGCCACTGAATGTGGCAGCCATTTGCAAGGTATGATCCATAAATTATTTCAATATTTAACCTATAATGGGCAATTCCAGAAAATAAAGGTACCCCCCCACGGGCGGCATTTGGAAATTCCGAAGGGATGGGGGGGTTTAAGAGTTCGGAATTCTGATTGCAAGGGGGGTTTTCGAAGCTGGATTTCTTGTCACAAGGGGGGGTCTGAAGATGCCCAACTTCTGAAGGAGTTCGCGTGTTTTTCAGTCTGCTAAAATAGCGTTTTTCAGAAAGAAAATAACGTCATTTCACCGCGGAAAAACAGTCTTCGCCGCCATTCGATTGATAGAGTTCGCTTGCCAGTTCGTACTTGTCCCTTCTAAGACAGAATCTCCATTTCGACTGTTAGTTCAATCACGCAGCAGGTTCAACTTTGTACAATCACACATTGAAATTAATATAAAGGATGTTGGCGATACGGGATAAGTTGAGCTTGCATGGACGCACAACTTTCACCAAAACCCGCGGCGAAACTTTCCCTAACATATCTAATGAAATCCCGGAACAACACGGTATAGTTTAATAAACGTTTCTCAAAAATGGTACATGTAATATGCATGTTGAATAATATGTTTTTCTTTACTCCTTTTTAGTTTCTATATGGGTTTTTCCTAAGCCTCAAATATTCGAAGATCCGCAAAAAGTAACAACTAGGCTTTCCAAGCTCATTCTAATGTGTTTTCCTATTGGTTATATTTGGAAAAATTGTTTTAGAAAGCGAGTTGAAAATGTGTGTTGCAAGTAAATAGCTTCCACACTTCATTTGAAATGTCTATTCCCCCATTTCACGATCGAATGGCGAAAGTCTCAAGTTTTTCCGCGATAATATCATCCGATTCTTTGCCCCTACAATTCAAATCTTACAAAATAGCCAGTTAGCTACTAGTTAAACACGCTAAAAATGTAGAGCTCATATTCAGTGGATGTTGTGAATGCCGGTGGTATTTTTTTTCTTCAAAATCAAACCATCATGCTCTGTATTAATATTCTGAAACAAGATTATGCGCTTTTTGTGTTTTCTTTACTTTGCAAATTTAATAAATTCCCGCAACCATCCCCGCAACTTTTGGCTTTTTCTCCGCAACGTTTCCCTCTCGCAAATTTTTACTTTTTCTCGCAATAATAAACAAGGTGATGATTATTTGGATTCCGGAGGGGAGGGGGGGTAAAAGTTGAAA
This sequence comes from Scolanthus callimorphus, assembly GCA_033964015.1. Classification (NCBI taxonomy): domain Eukaryota; kingdom Metazoa; phylum Cnidaria; class Anthozoa; order Actiniaria; family Edwardsiidae; genus Scolanthus; species Scolanthus callimorphus. The sequence continues at coordinate 23,094,594 of CM066917.1, forward strand.
TTTCTGAAGGGGAGGGGGGTTTAACCTACCCGGAATTCTATATGCACGGGGGGGTAAACCATTTTGGAAATTCTGGATCCATGGGGGGGTCAAAAACTAGTGCCGCCCGTGGGGGGGTACCTTTATTTTCTGGAATTGCCCAATGTGGCAGCCATTTGCAGGGTATGATCCAACAATATCTCAATATTGTACCCGTAATATGGCAACCATTAGCAGGGTATGACCCAACAATATCTCAATATTGTACCGGTCCCGTAATATGGCAACCATTAGCAGGGTATGATCAACAATATCTCAATATTGTACCCGTAATATATGGCAACGATTAGCAGGGTATGACCCAACAATAACTCAATATTGTACCAGTAATATGGCAACCATTTGCAGGGTATGACCCAACAATATCTCAATATTGTACCTGTAATATGGCAACCATTTGCAGGGTATGACCCACAGGATCTCCAAAAAGGGGGGGCCCAAAGTGAAAAAAATGGAGGCCAAAGTTGAAACCTTGCTCTTGCAAATACAGTAAATGTATGGGGAAATCTATCGAAAAAGGGGGGCCCAGGCCCCCTGAGGCCCCCCCCCCCTAAATCCGCCTATGTTGTACCCGTAATATGCCAACCATTTGCAGGGTATGACCAAACAATATGTTAATATTGAACACGCAATATGGCAACCAATGACCCAACAATATCGAACAACTTATATTATATGGCGACCATTTAGTGAACATAGCTTGCTGCCTGATGTTGGTTTTTGTCTGATGTGCCGCCAGAGCCTCCCCGCGAGGTGACAAGCTGGGGAGCCCTGGGTACGAGAATGGCTTGATAGAATCCATGTATCGCTTACTATATTTACGTTTTTCAGGCGTATTGCCAAAGCCTTGAATACAACGTCGACGATCTTAAAGAGAGAATCCAAGAGCTTGAAGCGGAACTGAGTGCCACAAAATCGCAACTCGCCCAAGCGAGAGTTCAACAAGAGGCTTTAGTCAGCTCACTAAATGCAGAGCGCTCCTCTTGTGTGAAGCACCATAGCCGCAGTGGTGGGAGCCCTGTGGCGTTGCCAGGACCTAGTAATTATTTATCTAGTACTGACACACAAACGAAATCTGAGACTTCTAGTCATGGCAAATTAGAACTTGACGAAGCTTCAGACGACGAAGAAAGCCCATGGGTTGGTAAAGTGGAATTGTCGGCACATTCAAATGGGGTAAAAACTCCCCGTAAGCGCCCGCTTACTTCGACCCCACAAAAATCAGACAATGAAAACCACGACATCAATTCGTCAAAATGTTTAGATGGTAACACGTCTAGGACTGAAAGCCCTGAAAATATTAACCATGGGGCTAGTGAGAGTAAAGAACGCGAGATTCAAGATGAAGTCAGAGAGGGCCGGCTACAAGGTGAACTTAGTGCTGACAAACATTCGTCACATTCAGTTGAAAATGGTGAAAATAAGAATTATTACCGTGATATTAGCCAGGAAAACGTGGCTATTGAGATAAAGCAAAGTGAGATGCAAGATGAAGTGAGAGTGGGCTGGCTACAAGATGAGCTTAGTGCTGACAAACATTCGTCACATTCAGTCGAGAATGCTGGCAATAAGGATTATTTCCGTGATATTAGCCAGGAAAGCGTGGCTAGTGAGAAAGAACAAAGTGAGATGCAAGATGATGTTAGAGACGGGCTACAAGAGTCTAGTGCTGATAAACGTTCGTGGGATTCAGTTGAGAATGGTGACAATAAGGATTATTTCCGTGATATTAGCCAGGAAAGCGTGGCTAGTGAGAAAGAACAAAGTGAGATGCAAGATGATGTTAGAGACGGGCTACAAGAGTCTAGTGCTGACAAACGTTCGTGGGATTCAGTTGAGAATGGTGGCAATAAGGATTATTTCCGTGATATTAGCCAGGAAAGCGTGGCTAGTGAGAAAGAACAAAGTGAGATGCAAGATGATGTTAGAGACGGGCTACAAGAGTCTAGTGCTGACAAACGTTCGTGGGATTCAGTTGAGAATGGCGAAAGTAAGGGTTATGATTTTGATGGCACAACAACAGGGCATTCTCCTGAACGAGACAGTGGAATCATCCTTGATATCAACTCTCCAACTTCGGCTATGTGACGTGCAATCTGTTAGTATGTGGGTACGCCTTCATAGAACAAATCGGCTAACGGTGTTTATGCCTGGTTTCCATATAGTCGTATCAGTCGACCGTGAAACAATAGAAAAATTCGAACTTCTGGATTGTTTCACGGTCGACTGATACGACAGATAAGACTATATGGAAACCAGGCCTTACATCTTGTTGCCACCCAATTGACCGTTTTCACGATGTTGTGAGAACAATACCCTTGAGCCGTTCCGACTCGTTCTGGCGAAGATGGCTTTTGTTATTCAAAACAGACAAGCATTGTTCTCATCTCATTTATGTTGCGTGCGCAACATCGTGAAAACTGTCAATTCAGATCTTGTGATGATTCCTTTGGGTGGATATTTTGGTCAGTTCGTACCTCGGTCAAGTGAGAAAAATTTGGCAATTGTAACCACCCAAAGAAATCACCATATGATCTGAATTGGGTGGCAACAAGTTGTAAACACCATGAGACGATTTGGTCTATGATGATTTGCAATCATCCTTTTGGGAATGAAATCACAAAAGCGCGGCGGCCATGTTGGTGGACAGAACAAAGGGAACAAAGGAACTTTCTTTTGTTCTTTTTTGTTTTGTTTTTTGTTTCTTTTGTTCTGTTCCACCAACATGGCCGCCAGTGACGTCACATGAAAACCAATAATTCTCTTCCAAGGCGAATGAAGTGAGTTACGAAAATTTATTTCCCAAAATTTCAGCATTTTTATATTTTGATAGGCATGGCATCAAAGTTTCATTCCTAGTTAAGCCAAGTAAAGGCAATACAAGGCAGTTAGGAAAAAAGAGAGAAGTTAGAGTTCTAATTAGACTTCTAATGACACGAGATAAGTGCATCTCACGCCACGATAGAATCCCAGTGTAGCAATACAATGGTGGACAAAAGTTGTTGAGACACCATCGGTATTTAGAGCCTTTTAGCTGAAATTCGCTTTTCCAAAAGGCGTCTTGCATGACCCTCTCCCCCGGGCCATTCCACGAGAGGCAAATCTGCATACATTAAATGGGAAAACCGCACTCTGATTGGCTAAGCGTGTTTCAGTCATGGTTTCGCGACTGTCCCATGAGAGTCAATCGCGCGTAGTTTGAAAGCTTTCAGCTGTGGAGTGCAACGCGATAATACGAAATCTCCTTCTTCTCTTGGAATTTTCTGTCAGTTCGTAACCAGGATTGAGGATTGGTTTTAAGGTAAGCATTATATTCCCCGTTTATATTGACTTATACTAGGAATCTACCGGGTTCCAGTAAATTCTTTCACAATCCGTAGCCTTTGCAAAGTTGCGTATCGTTTAGAAATATGCACTGCAAATTGGTACACGATTCTCATCGAGAACTCTCCGTATGAGGCCCAACTTCCATTATTTTGCTGCAAGGCAATCGTACAATAACTTTGGTATAAAACCTAAAATCGAGCGAGTGTGGAGCTCCGGCAAAATGGCGATTTTGAATCCCGCATATTCTTCGTTTGCAACTGACGTCACTAATACGTTCTGGTGGATGATTAACAAAAGATATGTAATCAGCGTCCATTCTGGTACCAGCAGTCATGCATTACGTGCATTGTCTTTTGATTCTCTAGAGATTGGTTGCAAACCAAGAATTAACTCCAAGGTCGAAGTGTCTAAACACGTGTCCGCCATTGTAGTTGCAAAACATTGTTTGGTTTCACATATTCTTCACAAGTGCAGATATCTCACGAATGTAGAATAGGCTCTCAATACATTTCATATGCATATTACAAATATGATAGAACTTGGAAATTAATGTATTTAAAAGAGAGTATTTAGAGCACAGTGACGTCTTTAGAGCAATTTGAAAATAAGAACAGATTAAAATAGACATACCAGAGAAAAAAATGAATGAAATAGCAGTAACTTTATGCTACTGAGAAAGGCATAGTGAGCTAATAAAACTTTGGAAATTATTATGAGTATTTAGAGCACAATGACGTCTTTAGAGCAGTTTGAAATTAAGAACAGATTAAAATAGACATATCAGAGAAAAAAGAAAGAAATAGCTGTAACTTATGCTACTGAGAAAGGCATAGTGAGCTAATAAAACATCGAATGCTTCTAAAATGTATTTTGAAACTTTCTTTCTCGGTGGTATATACTCAAGTTCTTTGAGCTTCTATCCTTTTTGTGTCTCGAAGTTTGGTGAAAATTCATTTTGCGTAAGTGAGAAGTCGGGCAAGTGTCAGTAAATTTTATCCTGCTTGATCATTGGCAACCCTGAAATCGCAAAACAAGATTTTGAGCTGCGTAATTAATTCATGTAGAGACTAGAAATTGCTAGCTAAGCGTGTATGCACGTGCGTCCCAACAAAGTTCCCAAAAGTGAATTCCGTTCCCTGATACGAGGGTCATGCCACATACATTTTCTAAAGTGGTGCTCAAACAATAGCTATTTGAAGTGATCGAGATGGCGAGAGTTGCGCTGTCATGTAGTCAAAGCAGAATTGGTTTTGTTGTATAGCGTTTTCAAGGTCCAGCATTGGCCACTTTGCAGACATACGAATGCCTGAAGCAAAGTAGGCTTACCGTTTATTCTACACTTCTTATGCGAGGGTCCGGTGGCAAGGCGTTTCGCCAACTTTAGGTATGGCTCGCTAGGCGAAATCTCAGGCATAATAGCCGTTTTCACACTAGAGGACGGAAAACTCTTCATGACGGGTTTTTCGTCTGACGCGTTTTCCGTCTGATATGAATTCAAACAATTTCCCGTCAAAAATCCGCCGCGTTCCTGTTTTACACTACGTTTTCCCATCAAAAATCCGTCTCGTCCCTGTTTCACACTAAGACGAGTTTTCCGTCCCTAGTGTGAATACGGCTAATTAGTCGTCAGAGCGGCGCCGTTAGCGCTTCAGCTCTGTCTGGAGTTATGGTCTTTAGATTTCCAAGCCTGTTGTGTCATTCAACAAATTCGCGCAAAGTGATATAAAGTAGCTCAACGGCTGGCGATTTGTGCCAATCATGTTTTTTTGGATGGGTGACAAATGGTTCCATGAACTCCACAAGACAAGACAAGAACAACTTTGTTCAAGTACCGTGTACCTGTGTACATTGGATTTTTACGTTCATATATGTATTTTGCGATTGTTGCCATTTTTTGCTTCGATTAATCAATGCTGGGAAGCTTCGATGCCATGTATTTCGTCAATAATCCCTAACCCTCTCCAGGGAGTGGTCATTATTTAGCGAGGACAGGGGGGATCATGTGATGCGATGTCTTCAAAGAAGCTCCTTGACTGACTAGAGATGGTTAGCTGCATGCACCCAGGGCCACGTTTCCGTATCTATTTCTATTTCCGTAGTTGCTTCTCTCTTCTTGAGGAGGAGCTTTAAAGGGGCACTCGCACGCTTGATGTTTGTACCACCTGTCAAAAAATAGGTCTAATTCGTATCACCAAAAATACATTTAGGTTTACCGGGAATAATCAAAATAACAATCTATATCTTATCTTTTATCAAGAGGATGGAATTGGATTGCGATTTGAATTATTTGCTTGTCAGGGAAGCCTGCGAGTGCCCCTTTAAACACCTACGGCCCTACACCACTATGATATCAATTCGCAATCCTATAGCTTTGGCAAGATTAATCCCAATTGGCAACTAGTGGGGAAGGGTAATATTTTTTTCAATCACTTTGGAGAGGGGTCACAATTTGTTTACCGCTGGCCTGTGTAAGGGCCGATTGTTAAAACTATTTTTTACATTCTTAAAAATTCGAAAAGTAGCCATCCCTCGTTACACAATGCTCACTCCCTCAGAATACAGTCCAATCGTCTAGCTTCACACTTGTGGGAGTATCTGTTTGGAGACATATATTGGGCTGTTCCATATTATATCCGTTACCCCCCTTATTGAGGAACCTGGAAATTCCACAGGGTTTGTTGATTTTGAACCTGGAATTTCCATAGGGTCTGTGATTTTGACCCTGGAATTTCCACAGAGCCATTCATTTTACCCTGGAATTTCCGCAGGGTATTCATTCGCAACTGTGGAATTTCCACAGGCCCACACTAAGAGAATGAGGCTGGGTTGCTCAAATTTCCACAGGGGTTGTACTGGCCGAGTCTGGAATGTCCACAGGGATAGAGCGATTTTTAAAAATTTGGAGTTCCTCAATAGGGGGGACAGTTTTTTTGGAATACCCCATTGAAGTATGTGACATTTTCGCCGGAAACCCCAACAGCAACTCTTCTACCGTTTGGACACATGCAGTCTAGATGTGCAGAATACAATAAGTAAATTTTCATAATTATTCTATATTACATTTGCGAACGCCAAACGGCGTTTTGGCTTGATTTCGTCCATCAAAACGTTTAAGGCAGGCCCATTGAATTTTTCTACCTTTCGTTTGCATTTTATGATGGAACATATGGTTTTGAAGCCTACCTACAATGTAGACTATTAGTTAAAACAAAACTCCCAAAAGCCGCGTGAAATCAACCAGAGCTGTTCACTCGTTTGATTGACGGAAGCAAAACCGCGGTTTGTTAAGGCCCGTTTACACTTGCAATTTGTGCTTTTTTGGCGATTTTTCTCGCAAGTACGTGCAACTCGGCGCGATCTGCCGCGATTTTTGTCACGTCATGACGCGGAGATTTCAGACATGATCGAAACTCTTTTGCAAGCTGATGCGATTTGTAGAAAAGAGAGCACAGAAATCGCACCGGATCTACACAAGAGAGTTGGAATTGCAACTCGCGCGAGAAAATCTCCGCGACAAATGCAACAAATCGCAAGTGTAACCGGCCTTTAGTTGGCGTAGAGTCCGGAGAATTGTGACAATGGCAATAACGTCCCCTCTGGGAGTGTACATTCAAGTGATTGTTCCACTAAATTCACATGCGTTGGAACAAATCAAGCATACTAGTGTCTTTTATTTCTTTGGAAATGGGAAAATGTCTCACACAGGAGCACTAACAGACTGACTATCACCGCGCAAGGGAGGACCAGAAAAAGTCCTCGAAAGTGGACAAAACCAAGGTTACCAGATTTTCTTTTATCGCGTCGCTTCATAAACCATTTCTTCTCCAACTGAGCGAAGAACTCCATTCCTTCGTATTCACGGAGTTTTTCAGTGATGATTTTGATCCACGGGGAACCTTTTGGGAAAGCTAGCGTGCCCGACTCCAACGTAACGGCGGGTCCTACAAGACTATATGAGCCGAGTTTCTTCTGGGCGGCCATGTGCTCCAGGTAATTCCCGGCGTAGATATACGCATCGAGCTCCCTGAGAGAGATAAATATATGTTATTTACCGGCTGGGAGGTCCGTATAGGGAAAAACTGTGACCGAGGGCTGGAAAATGTTGACCGAGGCCGGAGGCCGAGGTCAACATTTTCCAGGCCGAGGTCACAGTTTTTGCCTATACGGACCGACCTAAAGCCGGTAAATAACTTTTTTATTTTTTTTCCAACTCTAAAATTTGGTTTTTTCGATGGAAGCAAGCGCGCGCAAATGGTTACCGTGACCTATGTCAGAGATAGGAAAATATTGCCCCCGCGCGCGCGCTCTAAGAACCAATCAGAATGCAGAATTCGTTACCGTGCCCTCTAGGAAAAAAATAATAATTATTAATGGCCTCGTATAACTAGATGAACAGGTTAATTGGACAAATTCTCTTAGCGCTGGGGGATTTTTGCTATATTTCATGTTGCGATCTTAGGCGATTTTTGGTAGGACCCGGATAAGGCCTGTGCTGCATGAATACCAAGCAATGCTTATTAGATGTTCAGTCATTTTTAAACAAAAGGTTAATGAGAAGAGGTTAAAAACAAGAGAAGAGACAAACAGAAGAATCGAAGATCGACTATTTGTGCAGACGTTTGTATAGGACCAGGAACAAAATAACAAATATGATTGGAATGCGAATCTCTTTTACACAGTTCCAATAAAATCTCCGTCCGCCCCCCCCCCCCCCCCCCCCCCCAAAAAAAAAAAACACAAAGAAAACTATGATTTCAAAATTGTACGGTTCTTTGAATTAGGTGGCAGCGGTGTTATTTCACTAAAGGACTGCATATCGAGATAACGTTGTCGTTTTCTGCGAATACGCGCGGGCTACCTGTGTTTTGTCCCAGGCCCTTTGGCGGAGAGAAAAAAACAACATGGCGGCCATGAGTACGATGTTTCTGGAACACCTGCAAGTTTTGGTGGAGTTCTCTGCTTTTTGCTCTAAAATATGAGGAAAAGTACTTACAGACCTTCCAAATAAGGTAAGGGGGAATTCCTAATAAGGAAAGCGGCAAGTCGACAACGTTAGGCTACAAACGTCTTGATATGGCAATAATTTGCAGGAGCTAGGGGCATGGTTTGAAATCAGCATTAAAAGAGTAGCAACAGGTAGCTATTGTAGATATCGATATTGGGGGAGTTAACATGAATTTCCAGCCGACGTTTCTCTACACTCCAACACTCGTCGTTACGTGGGAAAAAAAAGGGGGGGGGGGTGAGAAATAATTTTCTTAAAAAAATAAACTCGTAAGACAGGTTTCACAATAAAATGACCGTGAATACTTCCGGGGGTACTCCCTATATTCGGATGGTAGGTATGACCGTCAAATTTTTTAGGGGTTCTTTGAAATGAAATGGTACTCTGAGGAAGGTATTTTAGGACCGATTTTTTCTGACAGATTATTTTTTAGGGTGCGAATTTGGGCTTGCCGATGGTCATCCCTACCATTTTAACCTTGAAAGGGGGTGGGCTGGAAAACGTACCTCCTAAGGAGTAAATCCAGTTTGTCTTCACCTGGGTCAGTATGAACCACCACGTTCTCATACACCTTTGCTAGTATCGGGTTCCTGCTGTCTTCGAAAAACGTCTCCAAGCTTCCGCCTTTTTCTATGCCAAGTCGCCAGTCAGAAAACGGCTCTCGCAGCTGCAATGTATACGTATATGAAAGTTAACTCCGAGCTACGTTTATTAAAGATTGAAATCCAATACAGTAAAAACCCGTATAAGAACCTAGAATTTTAGATTAAAACAGGTTCTTTCTTGTTTGATTTGAAAATACAAGGAAACAAGGGGATCACATGGATAATTCTAGCCTAACAGGTTCTTAAAAATTTTATTAGTAAAAAACCGCTTATATGCGGGTTTTTACTGTAGCCCGTCTGAAGAAAAAAATATCCAAGAAAGGGTCTTCCATTGATGTTTGGTTAACGTAAAGCAATCAGGTGAAAGTGCGCAACAAAGAGGACCATGGGCTGAATTGGATATCGTGTGCACATCACTAACTCGCAGGTTACAAAATCAGGCAATTCAGTCTACTTACTCCGACAGACGGGATATTACACCGAGGAACATCCCATTCTCAAGTAAAGATTATTCTTTATCGTCTGCTTAAGTAGAAGAAATCTGAAGACACGCAAACGTTTCTGTCTTTTTCGATCTACACTTTTCAAATTTCTGTTAATTTAAATATAAATAATTTCTTTTGAAGATTTCGTTTTCCCATAAAACATATAATAAAATAAAATATTTTTTTTAGTTAAACGCCAGCAGCCCATTACCTAGGAGCGTCCATCTATGTGTAGAAAGTTGTAACAGCAAATTGGAAAATGAAGCAGCTCTGAAAGTTATTTTTAGAACAATAGATTTCCCTGAATCTGCATTCTAATTGACTGAGCTAATTGACATTCTGAATGTGGCGTAGGCTTTGCGTGAAAATTTCAAACTAAAGTAACTTCATAGAGGACTTGTTTTCCAATACACTGTTACACTGTGAAAACATGGGCGATGGACGCTCCGAGGTAATGGGCTCCTGAAAACGCTAGGGATTCGCCACGCGCGAAACATTGTTGTGTGTGGCAGTTGTGGCGGTCTTTGGACTTATGGCCCGCTCACATGGCGCGATTCCAGTTGCGATTTGTGCGGCGTTTGGCAGCCGCGAGGTGCGAAACGGCCGGCGATTTGGCTTTGAACATCGCATTGGGATTACAGTACAATTTAGACATATTCGAAACGCCTTCGACATCGCAACTGAAATCGCCATATAATCGCCGTCAGTTAAAGCAGGGAGTTGTGAGAGGGGACACTCACAACTCCCTGGTTAAAGGGACACTCGCACGCTTAATATTCGTCCACCGTGGACATAAAGTAAGTATAAAATTGTAACCATAAAAACACATGTACAATTGCCCGTATTAATCAAAATAATCCTCCAGATTAATAGAAAAACCTTTCAAGTGTTAGACAAATTCAATTCTAGGTTGTTTTGACCTGTTATCGAGCGGATGGAATTGGATTGCGGTTTGAGCTATTTTCTTGTCAGAGAGGTGGCCAGCAAGCGTGCGAGAGCCCCTTTAACATCGCGCGCAGCCGAAATCGTGCCGTGTGAATGAGCCGCTATAACCCCCCTCACTTCTTATAGTACCTTCTTATCGTAAATTCCAGTAATCGGGAAGGACAGGTCTTCTTGAACCAGGGAAGCCGTCAAGTTGGCCGTGTAAGATGAGCTAATAATGACAGTCGCAAACGAGAACACGGCGAACAGTAATCTTGTACTAACACTTCTCGGTGTCTCATCGTCCAAACTGATCTTGCACACTGAGCTAGACACGTACGAAAAACTCACTGGCAACGGAAATCCACCTGCCACTCCTATGCGTTGGGTAACAAGTCTGTGTCCATATGGACTGTACTTCTCCACCACCCATACCAAAACAACCATAAGAATAGTTAAACATATAATAGCCATCCACAAGTAGTCGTCAAAAGCTTCCATAAATTGAGCCAGTGTATACTTCTCGACGCCAAATCCTCCAACATCGCTATCTTTATTTCATAGTACATAATAGGTTGATTGGAAAGTTCAATTGCTGTATTTCTGGCGCTTGTCATGCTTAATGCCGCAAGACCAATATGTGCTTTCCCATCTAGTAAATCACCTACTACCCCATTCCATTTCTGCTCTGCCGAATCATAAGATCCATATTTGCCATCCCCAACAAGGTACACCTCCGTTTTCAGCTTAAGGTCTCTTTCCAACTGATTTAGAAGATCAACATAAAAGCCGGTGCAGCAGTATTGCTTGGGCTGGACAATCGATGCATTGTTCTGCTTAACCGTTACGTATTTAGTGCAAATATGACTCAGAGCACACTCATTGGGGCTTGAGACTTCTATTCCGCCAACGATAGTACCGGGATCTTCCTCAAGTGTTACGATACAAAGTGAGTTGGGATTCTTACACATCAGCGTCGAGCGAAGTACATTGCTTTTCAAGTAGATTTCTCCGTTCATTATAGTAGCAACTGCTTCTCTCATCAAATTTGTCTTAATCCTTTCAACGACGTACGGCTCGAGATTGCTCAGGGCATCAAACAGTAAACGTTTGACCCCATCTTCTTTCTCAGGGTAGTTCAAAATGGAATCATTACCAGGCAGATCCGCGTCTCTCGTAAGCAACAACACCACTTCAAGGATAATCTCCTCCGTCATTCCTGGAGCTTTTGCAATAACAAACGCGTTACCACTCTTAAGTGTTTTCAAGGACTCCGCACTTGGTTCTCCGAAGGAAATAATTACCATCCTTTTCTTGCGCACTTCTGACAATGTGGTGTTCCACAAGGCTTTATTCTTGGACAAGACGCCTGTATCCAAAATTATGATAAACTTCATAGAAGGTTTTGCTGTTTGACTGATGCGGCTGACATGACGTTTCAAATCATGTGGATGATTTTCGGAAACAGTGAGGTACTTTGTGCTCGTCCATGTCTTTTTCGCATAAAGCTGGGCTAAGATGTTGTCCGTTTGAGTGAGGTGACCCACAAGAATGATCAGACTAGCATCTGTTATCTCTGCAAGTGAAATGATAACTGTAGCAGAAGATTCCAAATGTGGCATCAAAGTTTGGTCAACTGAATTCTGCTGCGAGCCCTGGAGATTCGATGAAAGAAACATGAGAAGTTATCTTAAAAAAAGAAACATAGAGTACGCGCTCCCCTAGCGCTGAGTTCTATTTATAGCTCTGGGAAGAAACATAAACGTTTCTGCTCTTTCTTGATTTCTTATCGAAAATTCGACCAGTACAAAGTTTGTTAAGAACAGGACACTTGCAGTTCGACAGAATCGTATGACGTCACGCCTTTGGTCTCAGATCAATACGGCAGATCCGCCGCACTCAGAACCCGCTTATAAATCGATGCTAATAATTGTTTTGAAAATCTCTTAACTACTAGTGCATAATTTAGTGCGATTAAGGAGGATCATAGCTGAGTTTCTCATTTCGCCAACACCAACTAATAATATGATCTGTCAAAAGTAACTAAACTTCCGGCACATACTTCAATGGTTATATCTCATGTGGTAATGCACAGAAAAGCAAGTCACTTCGCAAGTAAACATGCCGTGAACTGTTGTGTTTAAACGAAGTGGACAGTCGACGCGGCAAAACTTCGACGCCTGAAACTGGCCTAGCCTCGGTTGGTGTACATAAAGGCTTGCGAACATTTCTCTCTGCCTGGGTGAATTTTGCAACTTTTGCCATTCCGTTGCCATGCGGGAAGTATCGCCGAAAAGTTGCTTGAAACAATTGTCTAATATGCAGCAACATCAATAGAAAATAAGCTACCCTGTACCGTTTTCAATTTCTGTTGTTTATCAAGCTTGTTTCAGGATATGTACTTCTCGTTAAGGTGCTACAATAATTAAATCATTGTCGACACTGCAAAGAACACTCCATTGTGTGTTCACTTTTCACTTGAAAAGTGTGATTACCACATGAGAGTGAAAGAGGAGAGTCCCCGATTTAAAAGTAGCTTAAATGTAAAATAACGACAACTTATGAAGTGATACTTTCATCAACGGACCTTACCAGTAGGACATATGGCGTATCCCCAGCGCAAATAAACGGAACTTTGTAGAGACCAGAGAAATACTGAGCAAGTTTATCCAACTTACTGTCGAGACATCCAATAACAGCCTTCGGCTCAGGGCCACTAAAAAACTGAAACATTCTCCTTAAAGTCTCGTTGACACTCAAGCTTCGATTTATAATACTCGGGGGTGCGACTTCTAAAGTCTCAAAGCTGTTTATTGTGCCCAAAGTATTCTGGTACGCTGTTTCTGTGGAATTACCTTTGATGACTAATGTTTGTACCGCCGAGGATGTGACGCCAGGGATGTAAAACGTAAACACCAAATATACTAGGATAACCTTTGGAGGCATTTTGATATGGTTTCTGTTTTAGCTGTGCGATTTGAAAGATTCGTTTCGTGCCACCCCTCGCTGAAGTAAAACTCGACGCAATTTCGGGAGATCACCGGAACTAGCGGATCTCTTTTCAAATCAACACAATACTTTTATCAATTTTTAATCATTACTTAAACAAATGTGAAAAACAACTCCCTCTACTTCATTAAATTTTAATGACTTAGCTTTTTAAACGATTATTTTTCAATAAGAACTTGTTTTGTCAGATTTGCTTCGACTTAACTGGGTTAAGCTAGGTTTTTCGCTTGATGAGGAGATTCTATCCCGAGGTAAGCTAGAATAACTATCTGTCAACTGAGACTCTCTAGTCCTAGGGAATTCGCGCTATAAACTGATAAAAAATGTGCTTCTTTAGTCCCTTTGTCTTCTTTTGTGGTTCTGGACAATTCAAGACTTCACTAGAGTCCCCCAAACTGCGCAGCACTAGGTAATTGATATTTTTTCATTACAAGCTTTTGAATTTCTTATTTCAGAGACATTATTTGTACTTCGTCAATAGCATTTGATTAAATATTATGTGGTTGTCAAGCAGTTTTCGGAGAAATGTGCCCCAAATAATTAGATAACAAAGCTAGACTGGAATTTAAAAAAAAAAATTTCTAGAAAACAAGTAAAAATGCTTCTGCCGATTTTTTATTGTCAAACATTGAATAAATCAAAGTCTCTCGGTATGGACACTGCGTTAGTTCCCCTGCTCGCTCCAATTTCGCAAACTCGATCAAGGACAATAGTATTTCCGTTTCCAATTTATTTACAAATAACCGCCGACCGGTTAGCAGTAGAGCGCCGGGCTTAGGTTCAAAACCCCGGCCGGACCTACACTCAGGGTCTTTTCTAAATAATTGAGATACTGGCCTTCTTTTGACCTTCTCAACTTGAAATGTGGAAAACTTATTAACTATTACTAATGTCAGTCACTGCTATGTATATATAGTTTTTTTTTCCTTTTTAGTGTTGTACATGTGTCTAGTTATGTAAAATATTTAGGGTGGGATATTGATCAAAATTAATAAAGATTATTAAATAAAAAAAAAAAGAGATGCTGCCTTTACTCTAACATCTGCAAATGGTTAGACCTATACGCGTCTTCTTGGATAAGGACGTAAAACCGTAGGCCCCGCAACGGAAGAAGAGCCACCTAGTGGAATCCGATTTAAGAGTAGACTGCGGGCCAATCTCTACTTTAGGCTAAACAACGTCGTAGAAACAAGCGCGCTTTTTCGTCAATTTAGCGCGCGCTCCTCGAGTGATAAGTTGTGAGGGGTCAGATTACAAGTGCATCCTAGCAGGAGATTCTCGCCCAAGGCACTAGAGGCACTAGTACAGTGGCCCATAAGGGTCCACATCCTGATTTTGTATCGCTTATTTCGAAAAGAGCAATAAAAACGGCGATCTGAGGGTTTTTGCCTGTCAATTTTAAAAATGAGCTATTTTGGATCCAGCAAAAAAAAAGCGATCGATGAAAAATGGGCGATCGATTGCAGGGTGTGCTTGTCCGTGTAATCTGACCAATAGTTTTTATAGTCCGGTCAAATTAGCCCGAAAAAGCCCCGAACCTGGAAAAAATTGCAACATGGGAAATTTTTGGTACTAATTGTCAAAAACATATGTAGGAAAAACATATCCAAATTTCGTAGAAATCCGACCGGGGGAAGTTGGTTAGATTTTTGGTTTTACTGGCGACGTCAAGGGCGCCTTTAGTTTTCGGCGGCACTTCGACACTGAAAACACAGAAACTGGGAGAATGTTTATAGACTGTACAGATGAAACCGGGGAAGATTTAATAAGGTTTTTCGGTTGAAACAAATAATTTCTGAGCGATGAGTTTCGGCTAAGATCAGTTTATTTCTTTTATTTCTTTTAGCGAATAATATTCGAACTTTAGTGTATCACCACGCGGGAAATACAAGGATCATGTGGGATTTGTCAAAACTCAGAATTATTTAGTTATTATTTTGCAGAATTGGTTATAAACAAATACAAAATTCACATATATGCAATCACATTATGCAGTAAAACAGAAATTGCTCGATATCTCGTTCAATATCACACCGAGTTACGGCTCTACAGTCTATAGCCCTACCTTCGAATTGTTCGCTTTCATTGTCTAAGTACCACCGAAAACAACGGGCTTTCCTTCGTGCAGACAGAAAAACCCAAATTTAACCAACTTCCCCCGAACGGATTTTCACAAAATTTGGACACGTATTTGTCACATATGTTCCTGAGAATTTGCTGTATAAAAATCCCATGTTGCAATTTTTTCCAGGTCAAACGCTAAATTGACCGGACTATTATCACACAAGTAGCACGCGCTGATTGGCGAAACAAATGCGCTGCTTTTAATGGATTTTTAGCCCAAAAGGCCTGTTGTTGGATCAAAACTCGCCTAATCTTGCTTATTTTCGCTAGTTCTTGCCTCTTCGCGCTTACCTCAAACCAACTTTTAAGCTAACCTCGCCTCTTCTTGCATCTTCTCGTTCATCTCTGACAAGAGTTTTCGGAGACTAATCTCGCCTCTTCCCATCCACCTTTGACACAGCTTTCTATTTTTGCCTAGTCTTGCCTTTTATCGTTGGCCAAAATGTTCTATGCTCGACCATTCTCGCCTTTTCTTGACACTCCCCGCCCGTTTTTCTTGTCAGCTTTTTTACCCTGAAATTTCTATTCTCGGCCTATTCTTGCAACGGGAATAGGCGAGTTTATGTCAAATGACTAGCCTCTCAAAAGAGTCTGGAGCAGGTTCGGCTCGAAGTCCAATCATAGAGTCACTATTGACTATATTTTCGTTCACACAGTTCTCTGTGCTTTGAACGTTTCTGTCTTCTATGTTCATGTTCACTAGAATCCGTATCACTACTAGAAGGCTTCTCTCGTACTTTATGCTTCTTTTTCTTGCCGTGTTGCTTGTGCTTATTTCTTTTCTTTTCCTTTGTCATTTTACTTTTGTTTCTGTGTTTATGCTCGTCCCGAGAATCTTCAGATTCACTCTCTGATGTGGTGGACTCTTGCAGCAGTGCTTTTAACTGTTCAACCCTATCGATGATCAAAGAGTCAGATCATGTGTTACAACAAAAAAGAACAAACATGAAATTAATGTTTAGTCTTGGAAGGCGAATAACCTCGTGCAAGATGCTGTTTTCTATATTTAAATGGTGACCCTTTTCATTTTTTGCTTCCAAAACATTGCTATTCCTTTTTGCTAATTTAATTATGGAGAAACAGTGTTGGCAATGGAGAAACTAGCGCAGTAATTACTAATTAACAATTAGACTACGAGTTCGAGTTTTCTATGAGTCAATAGATAGTTAAAACAAGTTGACTATTTGGCTTATAGAAAACGACAGCGAGTAGTCTAATTGTTTTAGTAGAAACCCACTAGCATACTACCTTCGAGTTGTTGCTAAAACGTATTAATTTTTGTGGTTTTAAATATGAATGAATGATACTTTATTTAACCACGAAAGTTACAACAGCTATTGGGCTGGTTTACATGTAATAGCGGAGCCAATCAGATTGCAGGATTCGTGATAGCATGCGAGTGGGTTTCTACTAATATCAAAATTCATGTGCTCTGATTGGCCAATCAGAGGGCAGACTTTCTCCAATGCCCACAGGAAATTTTTGGGTTTCTATCACGTGACATTTGGCGCAAAATTTCTTTTTCGGTGAAATCTGATGAGGTCAAGTTTTGAAATGGCATCGGCCAAAAAAATTACTTGGGACTTTCCATGCAAAGGAAAGGTTTGTGTTCTAGATATCAAAGGTTTGCGTTCTAGATAGCAAAGGTTTGCGTTCTAGATAGCAAAGTTGTTTGTGTTACCAGAAATACCAGACATGTGAACGACTCATTTGCAAGCTAATAAAAGACTGACAGAAAGAAACCTCTGCTAGCAGGGTATTTCATGTAATGCTACCATTTTCAGCACTTTTCTTTAAAACAAAGGTGCAGCCCTCAGTCTGAAAATTTTCAGTAGGTACTGCCCTTACCCTCCGTTATTAAGTAGTTATTACTTTGGTAAGGAAATTTATTGTTATTAAAATAAAGTAATCGTGCCAAGACCTCTTTACTGCTGAATGGTTTCAAAGGATTCTTAATCGTTGATTAAAGAATGCTTGACACATCCTGTTAATCCCAGGTTTATTACCTTATTTCTTTTTCAGCTTTCTTATTTGATTTGACAAATTCATACATAGGATCCTCATGAGCCTAAAAAATACCACAAAATAATTGATGGGTCAAAACAAAGCAAAGTGACAAGGTGAAAAGTAATACATGTACTAACTTACCATTCTAAATTTCTCAGAGTTCAGGTTACCACTTATAAACAATGGACATTCCCTGTCTCCTGTTCTGTGCCCATAAGCTTTGCATCTCCAGCCTTCAAATCAAAATACACTGCATGTTGTACTGTGTATATCCATTTAACATTTAAGTGTCACCATTAAATATCACTGAATATATGTGATTGCACTGGGGCATAGCTATGGGGCATATCATAACTGTTACACAATGCTTCCACTGACACCTGACCATTTCTTCAAAAACTTTTAATTTCAGATATGTTACTTTGAACTTGGTTTGTTACTTTTAGTTTACCTGATTGCCTGCTTTGAAAAGACTAATTTTCTATTTCTGATTATATTCAGCTTCCAATTTAGGTGTGATTTCCATGACAATCTCATGCGACAATGATCATGCCACATCATCACATATGATGTGAACAGCTAGTGATCTTAAAGCAAATTTCAGCTGCAACTTTGCCACAATATTGCAGCCCTTTGAAAATGTTCATAATATTCCACTGCAATGCAGATACTATTTCATAGCTCCAACAAACTGACAAAAAATCAGTGCCAAATTCCCTCCAAAAGTGCCTTTTCCCCAAGGGGGGGACTCCCTATATTCGAATGCTAGGGGTGACCATCATATTTTTTAGGGGTTGAAACTGGCGATCTGGTATTTTTTAGGGGTTCGAAAATAAAAAAAGTTAGGGTAAGAAGAAATAGATATTTAGGGGGTTCTCACGCAAATATGGTACTTGGTCCAAAATATTTGAAAGAATGATAGTGTATTTGAAACTCAAGAGAATACATTTATGCATATCAAATAAACGGCCAGAATAAATTTAATCTGTCAAAATTATTGGTATTTTTTAGGGTATTTTCAGACTATGGGGTACTTTTTAGGATGGAAATTTTTTTCCAACCACGTATATTTTTTAGGGTCACAATTCAAGTTTCCCGATGGTCACCCCTAGCATTTTAAACTTAGAGTCCTCCCTCTTTGGCCTTTTCATAATTTTTCAGGCTGGATGACAGTCCAAGCACATGAAAATCATGCTTGAAGCATGACAGTTGGCAGCTATTAAAGTCATACATTTCTCATCCCAAAAGACAAGTCAAAAGGTAAAAGGTACTCCATGGTAGCCCCAGCTATACCCAGGATTTAAGAAAGGGGGGATTGCCTGATTACCAGACATCTGTACAAATGTGGCACCCTATTCTAGCTTACCGACTTTTTTCTTAATGTTTACTCTATTTTTCTTCTAAAAAGAGGGGGCCTCTGGCACCCCAGGACCCCCTAGCTATGCCCCTGATACCAAGGGTAGTAGCCTTGGTTAGTCTTCAATTAATCTCACTCACACAAGACATACATTTCATAACTTTGACTTCCTTGCCAAGTGGCATCCATAGCCCTTTGGATGGAGCTTTTGCCAAGAATTTCTTTGCTTCTTGATTTTCAGGAAGATCTGGAATACAGTCATCAGGGGCCTCCTCTCGTTCCTAAAAAAATACACTCAGAGTAATAAAAAAAAAACTTCAAGAAAGGCTTCCACTTTCAAGGTGGGAGTTAACAAGATTCTGCCTTTTTATCATAGGCAGGATTATCCCACTGTGGGATGCCCAATACATGCATTACTAGATTGGATATTCAATTATTTTCAGGGCAGTGAAGGGTTATTTCTCAAAACGAGAATGGGCCTATTAATTTGCCAAGAAATGTGAAATGCATCAATGAAATTGTGCTGCCTGGGTGTCTCACTTGGAAGTTGTTGCATGCTTTTTGCTTGAGCGGAGCATGTATTGTCATGGCAACCAATTACAACCCCATAATGTATGAGAAAATATTGAGATGAATACAGACATTTCCTCTCATAAAGTGCATAGCTGTCAACTCACCTGCATTGGGCAGATGTCACAAGATTTTGAGGCCTGTCACCCACATGATGTTTGCAAAAATGTTCATACATTTACTGTATATCACCCGCATTGTCACTCTCGGGATTTTTTCATACATTTTCTGTATTTATTTGCCATGCAAGGGAGAATCTCAAGATTTTTGACAAAGTTTGGTTGACAGGTATGAAAGTGAGACATAATTGACAGCAAAGGGATAGCTGAAATTACTACCACTTTTTGGACTACAAAATAATATAATTCATATCCTTGAATTTCCATGAATTGAATATCCTTGAATGAGTTTGGTCACAGGATTTCCAAGTCTAGGCACCCGTCTAGGAACAGTTACCATTGCTCCTCTTCATTCATTGCGAGAGGACGTTGAAAGTTTATCAAACAGAAATTAACGTCATACCTTTATTATTCCAGGTGGAGGTTTTTCATAGCTGAAACCAAAATAATAAATTCCAAATTGAACCTACACCACTCCTACAGCTCCCGGCGTAACAAATCGATAGAAATGGATCGTCGAAATCTGATCGATAAATCGATATTTGTCGATCAGATTGACCGATCATTATCGATTAATATCGGCAATTGATAAAAATCGATAATCACAGCCATCCCCAACAGATCGATAAAAATCGATATCACTTGATATCGAAAGTATAGCATAACACAGTTCCAAAGATAAAAGTTATTTAAATTTATTGTGTCTCGACCAAGAACGCAGCAGACGAACAGCAAACTATACCATGCTATTAAGACAAAGATCCGAGAAGATTCTGGACTACTATATACCCCAATACTGTGGGGACCAGAAGCTGAAACTCTGCCCGCTCACGTTTTTGTTGTTTCTCAGGAAACTCGATCTTTTAAATTCTTTGGACCTCGAGCCTCTGGTTTCCAAGGTAGACTACCCGGATCCGACTACCCAAGACTAGAAGTGGAATTTCTTCTATTAGAGGCATCTTTTCAAAGAATATCGATACATTAATCAATCCTGTGCCTGTCGATAAAAATCGATGAAAATCGATATAATTATTGAAAAATCGATAATCACAACAGACCTAGCGATCAATTTTTATCGATTACCGATAAAATCAATCGATTAAAATCGATTAGTATCGACACATATCGATTTTATTGGGTTATCGATTTCAAAAGGCATCCACCAGACAACGGGGCAATAATGCAGGGAATACATAAACACAAAAAGGAGTTGCACCGCAAAAAAACCTTACTTACAATGTCTCGTAATGTTTTCTCTTTTCTATTTCATCAGATTCGCTTTTCCTCCGTTTTCTCTCTCTCCTTGTTTTACCCTTCTCTCTTGATCTGTCCGCCATTTTTTTGTTTACTACAAACCGCTGACCAGTCACTGTCATGCTTGCAAAGGCTCTTGGGATGTGCTATTTTCGTGTTGCCTCCTGGGAAGGGAACAAGATGGCGGCCGCCTTGCAGTTTGGAGCTCGTCGTTTCGTAACGCGGTTAAACCTTCGTTCTGTTGTTTCCCTTCGAAATAACGTGAGATGTTTTGCAACTCCAGATACTGTTACTCATACTGGACAGGTAGGCTGACAAATACGTCGTGAGTTTTGTTTTGAAACGGGGAGATATGTACACATGCACATTTGTCTTCAAGATCTTAGTTGAAGATTTCAACCGATTTTCTCCTTCCATTTATTCTCAGGTTTGGGATGAAAAGGACTACAGGAATGCAAGGTTTACAAATAGACCAAAAGAGGTGAGTCAAAATTCTAGGAACAAGTAAAATGCATGATTATTTCTTTGAAACCCTTGGCTTTACTGCTGGTTTCCTCTGATTGACAAATGCATGCCAGGTCTCGATGGTACAAACTGCCAGATCCATTGTCACTGTTCCTGTGCCAGCTTGTCAGAAGCGGGTAAACATAAAACTCCATTTATCAGTTGTGCAACAGCCTTTGTTTGAATTATGCACCAGTCAATTGACAGCCCCACACCCCCCCATTCGCGCATTAGCGGGGTACTAGCGGGGCTTTCGTACAGAATTCACACTACATTACTGCCCCGGTGGTCGGGAGATGCGCTTTCTTTCACGGCTTCCACACAGTACATCGAGCAGGGAGTCACTCTCTTCCCCGGGACACGAACACAACAGAAACCAGCCCGCTTTCCGGGCTGTCTCACCTCCCGTGAACAGCCCCTTACTTCACAAAAGACATGACACATACAGATTTTTGTTACTTGAATTACACATATTAAATTTTAATCCACACTAGCGAAAGTACATGCAAGTAGAAAAATGCAGCTGCGGCTGCATTGAACTGGGCACCATTGACATGACTCTTTTCAGTGAGTAAAAATTCTTTGTGTTATTTTTCTAAATTCGTTGGGCAAGGAGCGCATTCACTCTTAATTGTTACCCTGGGGACGGTGCATTCACCTCTCAGATTGTCCCCGCAAACCGAGGCGCTCACTGCCTTTCACTTGCCAAAAGGTGAATGCCCCGCTACTGCGTGAATGGGGGGGTGCGGGGTTGTCAGTTGACTGGTGCATTAGAGACAAAGTTGACCTTGCACTGTTAGGGATGTGAAACTTGTTAGCATGATAAAAGGACTGAGTTGCATTTCAAGAGAATGAAGGTCTTTATCAGTGCCCGGTCAACCAACCTCAGGGTGACACAGCAATTTGGGAACTATGAAAAGGTCTATTAGGTGATGAGGATACTTGAATCAGCAGAAGTTACCCTGTTTCTCTGTTAATGATTGGGAAAAATTGTTATAGGCTGACATAAATCTGAGTATATAAACAGACACATGGTGTTGGTGAACTGAGCTGCACAAGTTGTAAGCACATGTATGCAAGGTATAAACTCTTTCACATCTTTATGGGGAAGCAAATTTGCTCAGCGTTATATCATTGGGTCTCTCAATTATGTTGTCAGGGATCAATAGGCCACTTGCACTAACTGGGTCACGTGACCACAACTACCTCTTAACGAGATGTTTTGTCAAAATCAATTCCAGAAATACAAACGACCAATTGACATTAGCCAGTAACTTAAGTTTCAGCATAAAATCTCTAACCTGGAGAGAATGGCAGCGAGTTGAATTTTCAAGATTTTATTCAGAATGTATTGGATTTGGGTCATGTGACTCTGTTAGTGCAAGTGGCCTATTCCCAGCTCTGACAGAGGAGATTTTCTGATAGTGATAGAGACTGCACCCAATCTCGTTCCCAGAGTCTACTCCACTGTTGTTGTTTGTCGTAGGCTCTGGTGGCAGACAATCGTAGCCGATTCTGATTGGCCGATATCCCTGCCCACCATTTTGAAATTTGCCTAACCGACAAAGACAGTCACCATATATAGAAAAAACGGATTAGGACATCCGGTTTCATCTGCATCCAGAGCCTACGAGTCAGCATGACCGAGAGGCTCTGGGAACGAGATTGAGACTGCATCATATTGTGGGTTGAACTTAGTTCTATTGTGTTTCCTTGGTCTTTTGGATGGGACAATCAGCCTTCCCTGGGATCCCATTGCACTCGTTATAAGAGTAGGAGATTGTCTCCTGGTGCAATGGCCTGGCTCTCAGTGGCATATGTACTGTGCTATTGTACAGCTGTTGTACCAGTACAGCCCTAATGATTGCATTAATTTGTGCAATCCTAATGTAGCCCGTTAAGTTCTCCAACCTCTCCTTGTCAAGTGGTCATGCATATTTAACCACATTGGGTCCCCTTGCCATGAGCTGAAGACCCTTTCTTCAGAAGTGACATTTTACTAAAATTGTGATGGAAAAAGATGCAGGAAATATCTTAAATAATCTTCTTCTTTCTTTCAGGTAAATCCTAATTTCAGCATCAAGCTTGTGGATGAAGAAGCACCAATCAAGGTGAAAGGCAGATCTGTCAACTGTGATGGAGGTAAAGTTTAGACAATATCATGTGTGGTTCCAGAAAATACCCCCCCCCCCCCATCTCCAAGGGGGGGGGGGGGGAGGGGGGCAATTTACCTAATACAAATACTGTATTTTTCTTTGGAAATTCCAGAGGGGTCACTTTTCAACACCCTTATGTGGGGGGGGGGGGGGAATGGATATTTTCTGGAACCACAACATCAGTGATTTTGTGAGGAAAATTGCACTACCAATTTCACCATAAAAATACAATTTTTGTTGATTTACCTTTCTTTAGGAGGAGGAGCTCTTGGACATCCTAAGGTCTACATCAATCTGGTAAATTTATTAATTTTTGTTAGAATTCACACACCAGTAAAGGTGGCCCATGCCTATTTCTTAAAATTTCATCCAAAACTTACAGTACAGTCTGGATGTATGTTAACACTTTTTTCGTGTAGTGTGGGTGTAGTGTGGGTGTAGTGTGGGTGTAGTGTGCGTGTAGTGTGGGTGTAGTGTGGGTGTAGTGTGGGTGTAGTTTGGGATTGAGTGTACTACACTCAGCAAACTACACGCAGATTTCTACCTAATTATCGAGCTGAGATCAAGAGTATGCAAACATGCTCAGCGGACTAAAGCGTGTCGACATTAACCTTTGACTATTCCACTTCACTGTAGGACTTTGCGTTTGAAGTTAACAAGATAACTTTTTTAATAAACAACGCATCGGAATGAAACTTATATCAAATAAATCTTTGAGACCTAGCGAATGCGTTTTCAACAGTATTTCCGATGCGAAGTTTACAGCGCGAATGAACATAGCGCACAAACATGTTCAACTGACTGAAGCGTGCTTTGAGTCTTTTCAGTTCGAGTTGCCGACTTCACTCTAGAACTTTGCGTTTGAAGTTTACAAGATAGCTCTTCTAATAAACAACGTATCGTGACGAATCTTATATCAAATAAATCTTTGAGACCTAGCGAATGCGTTTTCAACAGTATTTTCGATGCGAAGTTTACAGCGCGAATGAAAATAGCGCACAAACATGTTCAACTGACTGAAGCGTGCTTTGAGTCTTTTCAGTTCGAGTTGCCGACTTCACTCTAGAACTTTGCGTTTGAAGTTTACAAGATAACTCTTCTAATAAACAACGGATCGTGACGAATCTTATATCAAATAAATCTTTGAGACCTAGCGAATGCGTTTTTAACAGTATTTCCGATGCGAAGTTTACAGCGCGAATGAAAATAGCGCACAAACATGCTGACTGAAGCGTGCTTTGAGTCTTTTCAGTTGCCGACTTCACTCTAGAACTTTGCGTTTGAAGTTTACAAGATCACTCTTGTAATAAACAACGGATCGCGATGAATCTTATATCAAGTTAATCTTTGAGACCTAGCGAATGCGTTTTTAACAGTATTTCCGATGCGAAGTTTACAGCGCGAATGAAAATAGCGCATAAAATATGCTCAAATGACGAAAGCGTGCTTTGAGTCTTTTCAGGTCGAGTTGCCGACTTCACTCTAGAACTTTGCGTTTGAAGTTTACAAGATAACTCTTCTAATAAACAACGGATCGCGATGAATCTTATATCAAATAATCTTTGAGACCTAGCGAATGCGTTTTTAACAGTATTTCCGATGCGAAGTTTACAGCGCGAATGAAAATAGCGCATAAAATATGCTCAAATGACGAAAGAGTCATTCCACGTCAAATCGACCAATGCTGTAAATTGACCCTCTCCGATTTCCATAAAAATCACATTTTGAGTGCCTTTCAAGGTCAATAACAAGATTCCAAAATTTCAGCGTCAAGGACCTAATAATTTTCGAGATACAGACACATGAAATTTGTCGACCACGCCCCTTTTGTATTTTTGCTGAGTGAAACTCCAATTTTGAGTGGCTGGCAACCCCCCTCGCATCATAACAAGCCGCAAAAACGTATTTGTTCGGTAAACTGTACTACTCACACTTCCCATAACAGCCATTAAAGCCACCCTATAAGTCTTTGAATGTGTTGTTTTTTCACGCCAAACATCGGTCCAAAATGCATCTCATTATCTCAGGGTGATATTTTCTGTAAAGATTTTTTTACCAAATGTTACGTTTTTGTACAACATGTATTCTTATAATGTTATATGGGTGGCGAACAACCAGCAGTATGAGTGGTGACGACTTAGCGGGTTTGTTTCTGCTTATTTCGAGGCTTTTAAAAACGCACAGTGGCAAAAGTCCTAAAATTACCATATTTTCGGCCTTAAGAATCGGACGGTTGACAGTTAATGTAGATCGCGATATTTGAACTAGATATTCTTTCATCCTTATTTCTTACGTATACAAATTCATAACACCTATGTCGAACTCCTTCACTGTCAAACAGTCAGAGGAATAAATCATGGTTCGACAATGAAATTAACAACATTATGAAATTTCGTTTTTAAAATTTTATGTAATGAATCAGATAAGGCTGGTATGACACCAAAACTCTTTCTTGTGTTCATGAATACTCCTTAGAACTCTACAGTTTAAAGTCTTCTTCATGTTGAAAGCCTTTTTATCTTGAGCACGGCCTGAGCTATGGAATGATGTGAACGAGTACCAACGATTCTGTTTTCGGGCGATACCCGTTACTTAAATCAGATGTGACTCCCAGTTATTGCCTTCAGGGTAGCCCATACAGCATGATAGACGCTTGGCAGTACCACCAATGCCATCGCATGGCTTTTCCCATGGCCAAGACAAAGATTTAGGAAGTTCTTATAATGTTTTATTGGCCCGAACAGCCGTACAAGGTTGTTTTTAGATATGGCATCACTGACGTAATCACGGAATGGATCGTCTTTGTATCGTGATGTTTCATACAGTCTGAAATGACGCATGTGTTTAAGTGTTCGAGCTTATGTGGTGTTTATAAAACGAGCTGGAGTCCACCCTTGTACACCCATATGCGCTTTGAAGTGTCGAAATAGGCACTTCATCCAGGGTACCGTGTCTATAACTACAATATAGACACTCATTAATTAAACATGAGTGTCTTCATCGTAGTTATAAACACGGCACGTGACCAATATAGGGTTCACCCATTGGTCACAAACCTTATGAATAATTCATGAATTTTAGAACTGATTTTCTGAAATAAGATGAAACGTGGCTTGACTGTTGATCCAGTTGTAGGCCTGCGCAGCTTCTTGTTAAATTAAGCGGAAGATCTCAAAAGTCGAACAAGACAACCACCTCTCCTTTGTTTTACATTTGTTAAATAAGCGGATTGCCCTTTCGCAGCAGTAAAGTGGCGTGAGATCGGAGGGATTCATGTAGCTGTACATAAAGTGGAATTCAGAGAGTGTCGAGTGTCTTGTTTTTGAGTTTTCTTCTCGCTTCGATTGGCTGGGCATCGCGACATTGCTCTTCCAGCCAATCAAATTGTAAACCAAAATCAAACCAAATGATTTTTACTTGGGATTAGTCCTGCAGTCGTCAGTGCTTTCTTGGTTCAAGGCTAAACGCAAATCGTAATTACTTTGTTTCCCTTGGATGCTTCATGAATGGGTTTTGCTTCTGATTTGGCTAATCTGCGAAATCTGTCTAATATGATTATTGTCTAATATCTATATTTTGCTCGCAATAATATTGCAAATGAAGAGTCCAAGGCAACTTTCGCCTGTTAATTGCTATACATTGACGTGGTAATCAAGAAAATCAATCCTTTTTCAGTTTTCCGTAATTCGAAACAGAGTGAAATTAACGCTTTTTGTTTATTTATATTTAATTAATTCATTTCTACGGTGCAATGCTATGTCACCAAGATTGTTTATATGATTTAATATGAAACACTAAAAAGACATCCCAATACCTGCAAAAATTCTAAAAATAGTTCTATTAATATTATATGTCTTTGCTGCATTTCCATTTCATACCACAGTCAATTTCATTGTCGAACCATGGATTATTCCTCTGATTGTTTGGCAGTGAAGGAGTTTGACATAGGTGTTACGAATTTGTATACGTAAGAAATAAGGATGAAAGAATATCTAGTTCAAATATCGCGATCTACATTAACTGTCAACCGTCCGATTCTTAAGCCCGAAAATATGGTAATTTTAGGACTTTTGCCACTGTGCGTTTTTAAAAGCCTCGAAATAAGCAGAAACAAACCCGCTAAGTCGTCACCACTCATACTGCTGGTTGTTCGCCACCCATATAACATTATAAGAATACATGTTGTACAAAAACGTAACATTTGGTAAAAAAATCTTTACAGAAAATATCACCCTGAGATAATGAGATGCATTTTGGACCGATGTTTGGCGTGAAAAAACAACACATTCAAAGACTTATAGGGTGGCTTTAATGGCTGTTATGCGAAGTGTGAGTAGTACAGTTTACCAAACAAATACGTTTTTGTGGCTTGTTATGATGCGAGTGGGGTTGCCAGCCACTCAAAATTGGAGTTTCACTCAGCAAAAATACAAAAGGGGCGTGGTCGACAAATTTCATGTGTCTGTATCTCGAAAACTATTAGGTCCTTGACGCTGAAATTTTGGAATCTTGTTATTGAGCTTGAAAGGCACTCAATATGTGATTTTTATGGAAATCGGAGAGGGTCAATTTACGGCATTGGTCGATTTGACGTGGAATGACCCGAAAGCGTGCTTTGAGTCTTTCTTAGTTCGAGTTGCCGACTTCACTCTAGAACTTTGCGTTTGAAGTTTACAAGATAACTCTTCTAATAAACAACGGATCGCGATGAATCTTATATCAAATAAATCTTTGAGACCTAGCGAATGCGTTTTTAACAGTATTTCCGATGCGAAGTTTACAGCGCGAATGAAAATAGCGCATAAAATATGCTCAAATGACGAAAGCGTGCTTTGAGTCTTTCTTAGTTCGAGTTGCCGACTTCACTCTAGAACTTTGCGTTTGAAGTTTACAAGATAACTCTTCTAATAAACAACGGATCGTGACGAATCTTATATCAAATTAATCTTTGAGACCTAGCGAATGCGTTTTTAACAGTATTTCCGATGCGAAGTTTACAGCGCGAATGAAAATAGCGCATAAAATATGCTCAAATGACGAAAGCGTGCTTTGAGTCTTTTCAGAAGTTTACAAGATAACTCTTCTAATAAACAACGGATCGTGACGAATCTTATATCAAATTAATCTTTGAGACCTAGCGAATGCATTTTCAACAGTATTTCCGATGCGAAGTTTTCAACGCGAGGTAAAAACAGCGCATAAAATATTCTCAAATGACGAAAGCTGGCTTGGAATCTTTATGTGCTTGTAAAAGCAGAGAAGCATTGAAATCATGACTTTTATTTCATTTGGTGGCTCTGAAAAGAGCCGTTGTTTGTTGCTGACTATAGTGTCAGTGTCCTGAAGCCCGTCCGTCGCGTCGAATAATCTCCGGAATGACCTTCTGTAAGTGCCGGATGTATCTCTCGCATTTCTCGGGTGTGACACCTTCCCAGAACTGCCTTATCCCGTCCACCAGTTCTAGAGTGAAGTCGGCAACTGAAAAGACTCAAAGCACGCTTCAGTCAGTTGAACATGTTTGTGCGCTATTTTCATTCGCGCTGTAAACTTTGCATCGGAAATACTGTTAAAAACGCATTCGCTAGGTCTCAAAGATTAATTTGATATAAGATTCGTCACGATCCGTTGTTTATTAGAAGAGTTATCTTGTAAACTTCAAACGCAAAGTTCTAGAGTGAAGTCGGCAACTCGAACTAAGAAAGACTCAAAACACGCTTTCGTCATTTGAGCATATTTTATGCGCTATTTTCATTCGCGCTGTAAACTTCGCATCGGAAATACTGTTAAAAACGCATTCGCTAGGTCTCACAGATAAATTTGATATAAGATTCATCACGATCCGTTGTTTATTACAAGAGTTATCTTGTAAACTTCAAACGCAAAGTTCTAGAGTGAAGTCGGCAACTGAAAAGACTCAAAGCACGCTTCAGTCAGTTGAACATGTTTGTGCGCTATTTTCATTCGCGCTGTAAACTTCGCATCGGAAATACTGTTAAAAACGCATTCGCTAGGTCTCACAGATAAATTTGATATAAGATTCATCACGATCCGTTGTTTATTACAAGAGTTATCTTGTAAACTTCAAACGCAAAGTTCTAGAGTGAAGTCGGCAACTGAAAAGACTCAAAGCACGCTTCAGTCAGTTGAACATGTTTGTGCGCTATTTTCATTCGCGCTGTAAACTTCGCATCGGAAATACTGTTGAAAACGCATTCGCTAGGTCTCAAAGATTTATTTGATATAAGATTCGTCACGATCCGTTGTTTATTAGAAGAGTTGTCTTGTAAACTTCAAACGCAAAGTTCTAAAGTGAAGCCGGCAACTCGAACATGAAAAGACTCAAAGCACGCTTTCGTCAGTTGAACATGTTTGTGCGCTATTTTCATTCGCGCTGTAAACTTCGCATCGGAAATACTGTTTAAAACGCATTCGCTAGGTCTCAAAGATTAACTTGATATAAGATTCATCGCGATCCGTTGTTTATTAGAAGAGTTATCTTGTAAACTTCAAGTGCAAAGTTCTAGAGTGAACGGCAAGTCGAACATGAAAAGGTCCAAAAGACGCTTTAGTCAGTTCAACATGTTTGGGCGCTATTTTCCCTCGCGCTGGAAACTTCGCATTTGAAAAAAAAAATTCTCTAGGTCTCATAGATTAATTTGGTACAAATTTCATCGCGATCAGTTTTCTATTTGAATAGTTATCAAAGGCTTTTCCAACGTTAAACTAAACTGTCGGCTCGGAAGCTTACGTTACCGAGCATACTTTTTAAACAAGCCGATTCATTCGACGAGCTTTATTCAAGTCATCCCTGCATTCCTGCATAACAAAGGAAAACTACACGCACTTTTCGTGTAATACTACACCCACACTACACCCACACTACACCCACACTACACCCACACTACACGCACACTACACCCACACTACACGCGTGTAAGTGTTAACATACATCCAGACTGTACTGTATAATGCTTATACTTACTTATAATAGTCAGACATGATCCTTTCATAAAATTCAGTCTAAAATCTTTTAATTTCATTGAACATTTTCCCACAAAATTGCAGATATATAAGAACCTTCAAGCCATACTGTACTTATAGTGCAATGCAGCAATGGATAATGACATTGGTATTTTCCCATGCAGGACCAGGATGGGACACATGCCTGTGGATACTGTGGTCTACGCTACATCAAGGATGAGGATCACCACTAATTAACTTGACTATATTCTGTAAATAATACTAATATGGGTAGTGAAAGGGAAAAATGGCCTGGATAACATAATTTTCTGATGAAAATTTCATGGTGCCTTCAAAGCTTTTCCATATTTTGGCCTAGTAAGACTAGTAGTATCTATTTCGATAGTGGAGTGCTCGAGCGAAGGAAGAGCTACTTTCTGTAGAAAGTGTTTCTTTTATCCTTGTGTATAAAAACAGTGCATCTGAATATATTGTAAACATTGCAAGAAATGTACATGTAAGGAGAGGGTGGTAACACACGAAACAAGTTTGTTTTAATCTTATGATCATTGAAGTTGAGTGATTTCGTTCCTTGGATTATCCTGCTCCAACACTATAGAACACTTTTTATTGGATTCACCAGTGAATCTTTAACTTGGAAATAAATGTTTAAATATATTTATTTTTAATATTATTGATCAGTGTTATGA
Source organism: Scolanthus callimorphus (assembly GCA_033964015.1). Classification (NCBI taxonomy): domain Eukaryota; kingdom Metazoa; phylum Cnidaria; class Anthozoa; order Actiniaria; family Edwardsiidae; genus Scolanthus; species Scolanthus callimorphus. Next base: position 23,125,749 of record CM066917.1, read on the forward strand.
TATAGTCTTATCTGAAGGTAGCGATAACAGGTATGTTTCTCGGTGGAGTTCCCACAAACAGTTCAGAAATTAGTCCTCTTGTTACAAATAAACATTTGGCTGCTCTGTTAAACAAAGTACTCATTATCATGGAATTTTCCATTGCAGTAGCTTGGTTTCTTGTTTTGGTTCAATATTCTAGCTGTGCAGCTATTTTCTTGATTCAGTTTGGAATCCAGTTAAAATATTAATAAAAGCATTTCCATGCATTTTCAATCATTCTTGTTCTTGAGATATGTAATTATTCCCATCTAATAACAGGCACTTGATGTCTATGCTTGGTATCTTTGACACTCTGTAAAAGCTTCCATATCATCTGTTGATCATTGTCTTGATTAATAACTTGGTCCTTTGCTCAATAATTTCACAACTCCTTGTACATATCCATTTTTAAACGATTGGATGGCAATTGGTGATATTTAATTTTTGGTTCCTGTGACTGTTTTTTTTTCTGAGATGATAATAAACAGACTTGTCAAGGCTCCTTTGTAGATACATGTTCAATCTTGATTATACCATTATGAAATCAGAGGGGATGGCAACTTGTGACCACTGGCTGACCACTGAAGAGAATGTTGAGCTGTTTGCTTAGAGAGGTTATTCATTATGTCACTAGCAAGGCTGGATCTACAAAAAGGAAATAAAAACATTTAATAATGAGGACCTACTTTAATTACTAAACTATTACAGTACATGCCATACTAAACCACAGTCTGGGGGTCTTAAAGTTGTGCTCAATACACCGCTGTTAGGACTTCTTCTTTGCGAAATTTCTTTACACAAAAACATAAGCTTATAACTGAAGAAAGACTTGGTTGCATTATTTTTTCTCTTGAAATCTAGATGGCCCTTTTGTTTTGTAAACAGTCAACAAAACTACCGTGGTTCCACTGGTAGTGTCAGCCAGCAATGCTGTGTAAAGATCAATTTGTACTTCAGTATATTATGACTGGTATGCCCCCATGTCGGGTTTAATTATCATTGTGCGAAGTTAGGCTACCCACAATAGATGTGGACAAAACCAAACCGAAACGTGTTGTGTTCGTAACTCAATCGTCGTATTAGTCGCTGTGAAAATGATCTCATACCAATGAATATCATGCTTTCAAAGCTGTGATAGCTTTCAAGAATAGAACTTGAGTGATTCACAACGTTATACTTACCGATAAAATTCTCTGAAAGAGCACGATTCGTCGAATTCGACGAGAAACGAACATGGATGGTTCTTTACCGAACTGCGTAGCCGACAGTGGAAGTAATCAAATCGGGTACCCTGTGGCATGTTGCCGCCAGTCCGCCGAAAAATATTTCCCCTCACGTTCTATAATCGTACTGCGCATGCGCGAGAATCAAAGAGTGATACTGGCGAGCTCGTGAGTATGGTACATTGAGCTCGTGAGTATGGTAAATTTGCAAACTGTGGTACAAAATTAGAGTTGCTCTCGCTCGCTGCGCTCGCTCGAGCAAAAAGTAACCTTAAAAAAATCTATGTTCAGTTCAGTTCAGTTCAACATTTTGCTAGTCTTTTATTTGGACACCTGAAATTAGAAAAATTTAAAATGTAATAATTTTGTCATTTTTTATGATGTCATCTAGGCCCTTTTTGTTTGACGTTTAATGCCCTATTAATGTGGAAATGTTTGAGATGAAAGGCTTGTAATTTTTGCAGAGATTTTAATAAATGAAAAAAGTTCTGATCACTAGCAGTATTTCAGATTTTCAACTCTAATTATCTGCAAGTCAGATAGATCATTTCCAAGATATTTATCAGTGTCTACAGGCAAGTGCCTCTGATTGGAGTACGGCCTGTTCACACGGCGGCGCGATTTCAGTTGAGATTTGGAGTATGATTTAATCGACGATCTGTGCTAGAAAATGTTCCGTGTGAACGGGCTGTAATTTGGCACTGCGTGGCCTATAGGGGGATTTCGTGTTTACAGTTTCGGGCTCATTTGCATAAGCAGGGTCTAGATTCAGAATGTTTGAAGGAGTTCGAAAATAATCAGCACTGAATATGAATAGCGGACAGCAAATGAAACCTACTTTGAAAATCTGAAGGTTTAACATTCAGTTGTAAGGACGTACTTAAATGTTCATTTTGGTGAAAATGTGTGAGGGCTAATGAACCGTTTGCCACACAGCAATCCACTCATTTTTAAAAATCTGCGTAGAGCCTCCAAAACGAACGTAAACGTCAATAAGTTCTTAGGAATAGTAATTATTTCATCGTGCGAACATCTATTACATTTTTCAAGAGCAAAGATGCATTTTCAATAGCCTTGAATTTATTGGGTGGCAAGAAGCTCATTACCTCTCATGTTTTCTGTAAATTGAACTTATCGCCAATTCTTTTTGTAGCTCCGTTACGCTTGCTGATTTTCACGGATGCTTGAAATATATAAACACTGACGTCACAATAAATCCGCCTATACATTTGGCGTACGAAACGAGTGGGTGAAAACCATGCCCATACCTCTGCTGAATTTTCAAAACTGGCCTACCTTATGCTGACTTATTTTTGAAATGAAATTGGCCATCTCGACCATGAATTCGCAATAAGTCTCTTATTTTCTTATCTTTATTTTTGCGAAGTTTTTAGTTCCCTTGTAAAATAACTCTTCACCTGTAGGACACCTGTAAAAGGGTTCATAGCTGATTAAATATCATGGAACATAGAGAGAGAGACAAGAACATAAACACACGACAGAAAGGGCGGAGCCCCGGCGACATGACCATGATGTCATGTACCGCGGTTTCCACAATTCTGCAAACTCTGCCCCGACTTATTAGTTGTGTTTTCAAAGCGTTCCCTGAATCAAAATCCCGGTAGCTTTTGCAAAACTTCTAGAGTGATGTTTTGTGGTTGCTAAGTGTTAGTTCAACTCGATTTCTGATTTTCACCATGTTCGTTCTTTTCTTTGAAGTGCAATTCTTCTTTTACCTTGTGTTTATTTTTATTAGTGCACAATTTACACCAATCAATCTGGGATTACCCTGGTGACCAACTTTAGCTTGCGGAAAGGTATACAATTTTAACTGTAGGTCCAAGGTAGGGTAGGGAAGGGTATAAAAAACGAGACTTTTTGGTCTCTGATAGGGTCAGGTTTTGGAGACCTCGGCGGCACACCCCTACCCTAAAAACAGTGGAGTACGCTTGAGTGCTTTACAGGGAAAATGGTGCAAAACTTTGACAAAATTTCTTGAAACAGCCGAATTCAGATGTAACTGCCTGTCAGTTTGCGATGTTTCGAACAGCAGTGTTGATTCAGCTTGGGCAGCCTGGCTTCTGGTTACACCAGAAGTAACCAAACTAACGCGTGAAGTGAGAGGGTGAAACAGACCAAGAACCAGAGTTACCATGAGGGTTAAATTAGTCTTCGCGGTAGTTTTCTCGGCAATTTTCATCGTTGCTCGCGCCCAGCGCGATCACATTCGTGCCAAGCGCGCGGCATTTGGCAATCGCCAGTTACTGGTTGGGTACTGGGGTCAAAATGCCAACGGTAGACACCTTCCTCGTGCGAACTGGGAGAAAGACCTACGACACTTTTGTAATAATTACGACTTCGATATTTACGTTATTGCATTTGTTCACCGCCTTTTTGATGCAAGAAATACAGGCCCGGGTGAGTATTGATGAATGTGACGCTACAGTTACAGAATGGTACGTGTTCATCTTAAGTGTTAAGCAAATCCCCTCGTGTTTATATAGGCTTTCCCGAATATATAGTAGGCCTACGGGGTCTTGGACAATGAGCTCTGGATTAACACTGAAGTGAAACAGTGCTAGCTTTAAGCCCTGGCTAAACTAGGACACATGTAGCGCGTGACATTGTAGCTGGACACGTTTCCTTCATGTTTCCAAATTTAGCCACGCGAGAAACTTTGTTGCGCGCGACAAATTTGTAGGGCGTGACACATAAATGTTTCTTCGACAAAGACAAAGAAACATTTCATGTGTCCAAGACGCGTGCGATGTTTCCTAGTTTAGCCACTCGGGTAAACGTGCAGGACAAATGTTGCGCGCTGTGTGTCCTAGTTTAGCCGTAGCTTTAGTTGTTCTATGCGGACTTTTGCATATAATGTAACAGATTGAAAATATGTCGCCACCTGTCTTTTGTAACACAAATCGGCCTTCAATTCTAAGCCACCCCTATACAGCCTCCCAGAAAAAATATAGTCCCCTCAAAAGAGTATGGGCCTATAATCGTCTTTCTGTAACGTGCGCACATCGCCGTCTTCACTTGCCTAGCTGCTGTAGCTGGTGGTGACGCAGAACTGTTATTTTCTCTCTAGTGAGAGTACACTGTGGGCGACTCGCGCGCTTTGTAACGCTCAAACAATGAAATTTTTAGAAAGCGTGCGGCTCCGCAATTTTTATGTCAAAAATTTGACGCGGCATCAAAGTTATGAACCTAAGTTTGCCTTTGCATATTTGCGCCGAGTAATAGACGGTAGTCTGCCGTATACTCGAGTGAGTTGACTTAACCCTGTTAATTTACAGAAAATCCGTCATTGCCTGGCATGAATTTCGCGAACCATTGCGATTACGTCCCGGACCCCACCTACGGCGGGATCTTCGAGTGCGCGACCATCGGTGGAGGAATCCGTGACTGTCAGAAGCTCGGCAAGAAGGTGCTCATATCCCTTGGTGGGGACACATGTGATGGTACACTTGGCAGCGCTAGGAACGCCCGAGCGCTAGCTAGGAACATATGGGACATGTTCCTGGGTGGTGATGGTCTTCCAAACAAGAGACCGTTCTTATGGTTGGTATTATCTTTTTTCTTTTTATTTCAATGCTATCTGGTGGAGCTTGCAGCGACGAATGCACAATTGCGGAGCCCCGTATTTATCAATATTCTAAAAGATTGCGCCCGTTTTGCTGCCATCCGTTTACGCCATACCCAAGTAGGTTCCTCAAGAAGAAGTATATTATATTATGAATAGTAGTACAATGCTAATATTAGTAAAATAATAAAATAAAACAATGCTTTTGCACCCAAGTCATGAACTAACCAAATCATACCATATCAAGAAAGAGGTGTCGTTTTGTCAATGTCTACCTTTGGGTGGCGCGGGTTACCTGTGTAGCTAGTTCCAGGCCCTTTGGGGCCCAAACAGAGATGCCGGCCTGTGTATGAACTGCGTGTTTCGCGTTACTCGTAATCTGCGAGCTTTGACTAGTTAACGAACGTTTTGGTGACTTAGAGTCGAAATAAGCGAGAAGAAATTCTGCAATTCTAATATAGAGTAGAAAATTCATATATCGGGACATTTTGGAAAACGGCAGTTTTCAACGAGAGAACTATCGTGAAATGGTAACATTTCTCAAATGCCCGTATTCGTTTTTCTCCTCTCATTTTCCAGGTCTGTTCTTGATGGTGTAGATCTAGATATCGAGGTCGGTAGTCACAAATACTATCCGGACTTCGTGCACGAGCTACGACGATTGATGCGAACAGACACAAGCAAACAGTACCTTATCACGGCAGCACCACAGTGTCCCTTCCCGGACAGGTGGATGGGACCAAATATCCAAGGGTCTGCTTTGCAGGGTACGTCTTACAAGGGATTTGCCCGAGAGGGAGGGAGGTGTCGCCCCAAAGGGTGCATGGTTTTTGAGTTTCTGGGCCCTTAAAAAGGCCATTGTTTTTGTACTTTTTGGCATTGAACTTCCAGTTCGATCCAGGGTAACTTAATTCCTCTTCCTCTGCTCTGTAAAATTACTCCTTTTAGCGAATCACCTATTGCTTACGCTACCAAACAGAAATACCCTTGAAAAGGGTCCGACTAGCAACTTTTCTAAAAACAATCCTATTAATCAGTCATTGGATTTCCCAATCGACATAAATATCACTTGGTCAGGATCTAAACAGTTAATGTAAGGAAAAATCTCCCGAAGAGGGGGAAGGGGGTGAGGCCCCCTGGGGTCTCCTTGGATCCGCCCTTGATGGTGCTGCCACAAAGTCATGAGTTAAACCTTCGGCTAGCGAGAAACGAACCAAGCACACAAACTCACAGAAAATATTGAAAACGTATCATGTTACTTAAAATTAATTAATTTCCAGAGGTTTCGAGTGCACGGACCCCACAACAAATTTTGACCACTTATGAAAAGCTGGCGTAAAGAGTGATAAAAAAGACTCAATTCAAAACCTCTGGAAATTTGTTACTTTTGGACACTGAACTCTTCTGAACATTTCATAGTGACTGGAAGCAGCGAGGTGGTACTCACTACCGTCACATGCGAGTTTTCCGACGTATTTTTCTTTACTTATAACGTTTTACATTTGGCTACTTTGCACTATGGTTTATAGAGAAACACGTCGAATTATCTATTTTTCAACTGATTTTGATCAATATTTCTGATAATATGAGCAATTTTATCTCCTTACCGGGTGGGGTCTGGTAACTAGTCAAACGCAAGATTCCTTTCTTTTGCAAAAAAAAACCACTTGCACTCTCCCAATATCAAAAATTCGAACGGTACATAACAGTTGGAAAAATCACCAGTCACAACGTTTATAATAAAAAAAAACCCTTTCTTTTAGAAATGCCATTTGCAAGTGTTTCTGATAACACCTGACCCTGTAGGTTCAAATCTAGTGAGCCTTTGGCAGTTAAGTTGGCTGCGTAGTCAATCACAATCGTGTGAGTCAATCGGATCCTTGTTCAGTGCACTCCTTTGGCTTGTTTTTCGAGACATGTCGCAACAGACATGTCGCACTAGGCGAAACTAGGAAAGGATCTGATTGGCTCACAAGTTTGATTGACTACGCTTGATTTTCTTGACAAAAAATGGTCTTCGAAACGCTCTTGGCCTATTTCTTCAAACTTATAGTCTGACCTCATTGGAGTTGGTATTGCGAAAAGTTATCTTGCATGTCTGGGTGGATTCTTCAACCCAAAAAATGGAGGGCCGCCATTTCGTTGCCATGGAAGCGTCAATTTAAACAAAACATGTAAACACATATAACGATCAATTGCATGTTTCTTGTAAAGTGGCTTGCCTTTCTGTGTATGTATAGCACGTGAGATACAGGCCATACCAGACCGAAGAGTCAACTAAAAACTGCTATAAGCCACCTTAAAGTGCAAATTTTCTTAGTTTTTTTATTAATAACACGCAATGGCAGTGGTTCAAAATACCTATTTTTTTTGCAAAATACAGACAACGCTTCAAATCTACTAAGATACCTATTGCCTTGAATAAATTCCCGTTGATTTGCGATAAATGTGAAACTAATCGCGCGCTAAAATTATCTGAAAAACAGAAAAAATGAAGAACTTTTTGTAAACTGTAATGAATTTCTTCCGAATTGCATAAATTACAAAAATAACATAGTGAGTTTTAAATCTCGTGTGTTATAGCCGCAATCTACCTCGTCGGTGCGAATGGAATCTCAGATGTATAGGTTTAAATAGTTTGAGCAAAAACCTTGATTTTTTTAAAATGTAAACGAAGAAATTAGAAACAAACTTCGGTAGCAATCACATTGCTGTCGTTTGTTTAGATATGTAAATTTTATGGAGTGGGGGACAAAACTTTCAGTAAACTTCACGCCATTGCTAAACTCTCTCAAAATAGGCTATAAGTCCGGGCAATAGACCAAATGACTGCAATTTTACTAGACCACACATCTGTAGTTTCTTAGTGCAATAAGGCTTATGGTTATCTATATATTAGAGGAAATGCAAACCCCGGTCGTATTATTATGCTTTAAATTTTGGTGGGGGACAATGCTTTCAGTAAACTTCGAAATTTTATATTTCCAAGAACTTATTTCCGATCTCAGTCAGAATGCCACATTTCGACATAAAAATCTATAGACCACAGTTGGCTCAGTTTGTTTCATTGCGGCGTTGCTTATTTTGACAATAAATCTAAAAACCTGAAATACGCTAAAATTATCAAATTTTTGGGACACGAAAATGGCAAAGACGTTTTCACTAATAATATCGAAGAAGATGCATATATTGAAGAAAATACCATATAAGTTATTTCATTTAGGATTGGAACTTCGATTTATGGCAAATTTTGCGTTGTATGTTTTATCCATGAAGAAATAAGTAAAAATATTTTTACACCAGGCGCTGAACGTGTGACGCTGGGACATGCAAATTTGCATAAAAACAGAGATATTTATAATGATTTTTCGATCCTAAAAACCTCTTTTTCACAAAAATTATTTTTCCAGGGAAAGATGAGTATTAGGCACATAGACTTGTGCTTAGACAATGAGCTTACTGCAAACCGATGCTTTAAAAATTGATTTTAACGGCAAAAATTGGCGAGTGAGTACCACCTCGCTGCTTCCAGTCAGTGATCAATAGGGTAACTATTCCATTTTTCTTTGCATGTTTCAAGAATCAAGCCGCTGAGTTTAGTTTCCTTTTGTTTTTCTCAACGAATTGTAATGCGCTAGTTAGTATAATCTTTCAGAGGTTGGATGCTTTTTGCTTCACGGGAAAAGAAAATTTGACGGAAATGACGTAGGCGCACATGCGCAGAAGGAAATGCAAAGACAAACCTTCAAAGTTACCGTATTCTCTTGATTATGACAAAGATAACCTGTCAAGCGGTACCTGTATAAGCAAATGAGCAAATAATAAAAGATTAGACGCAATTAGGTAAGCTCATGAAGTCTCTCAACCAACAATCTGTTCCACATGGAAAACTTGAACGGTAACCAGACCTATAAATACGTTGGCGGTGCATAATTGATGTTGATTGTTCACTAACGGTACAAGGGGCGTCCTTATATGGTCTGGTGGCCGGGCGTTCTCTCACCCTCAGGTATCTAGCTACTGAGCAATTCAACACCAGGATAGCGACTGTCAGGGCCGAAATCTCTGGCGTGGGCGTAAGAACCGTACGGTCGCCATACGACGCTTCAGCACTCGTCTGGAAGTATGGTCCTGTGAATTTTTTCCTTTTTTAGAATTCAGCGGAAATGTTCAACCAAAAATGACGCACACGTGAAAGTGACAAATTCGAGGTGGAGGGGGCACAAATCCAGGGGCCACACGAAAGCAAACTCGCGCTTCTCGACCTGAAACTACTCTCCAACGCCTGCGAGCAGACTAGTGAATTAGCTTACACGACTCTCCAACTGATTCATGCGCTGCCTTATAACATTATAAACATCGCTTATTTCAGCTATGAAATTATTATACGAGGTAACTAAATGTGTCAGCGAATCGCTAGTTAACGGCATGTCCGGCTACCGCGGGTTATTAAAGTTCTGCAAACTGGGCGCTATATGCGGGGAGTCTTATCCTAAAGTAGTGGACGGGTAATGGGGTATTAGCTTTTTGTCTCGGAAATGACACTCTACTAACTTCGGTAGTATTTCCTACAGATTTTGGCCACGAGTTTGACTACCTGTTTATCCAGTTCTATAACAACTACTGCTATCCTGGCGACAAGTACTTCGTTCCAGTCATGGAGACGTGGCTCAAATGGGCCAACAGCATCAGTAACGGCCCACTTATTCTGCTGGGATTACCCGCTGGCAAGAAAGCAGCCGGCAAGGACCACTACTATTTCCCGCCAAATCAGCTCGCCGAAAAATACAAGGTGAGTGTTTGTGATTATGCCTGATCTGTTTGTATAAAGTTGCTGATGACACTGCTGGTTTTATTTTATTTATTTTATTATTATTATTATTATTATTTTTTTTTTTTTGGGGGGGGGGCTCTTTCAAATATACTGGATCAATAGAGGTTTTCGTTAAAAAAGACCGTAGCTAGAAATGTTTGTCTGGGGGGGGGGGGGGGGGGGGGGGGGCAAGCCTTGGTCATCACGTTTGTTTTTGCTGGGGGCAAGCAGGTTTTTCCCCACATGTTGCTTGCTACGGCCCTGTTAAATAAATGTTTTCCTAATTTACCGTATTTTGAATTGAAGAAGTTTTACTAGCTTGCTTCTTATACTCTTTTATTTTTTTCCTAGAGGGCACGGTAACAAATTCTGCATTCGGATTGGTTCTTAGAGCGCGCAATATTTTCCTTTCTTTGACCTACGCCACAGTAACCATTTGCGCGCGCACTTGTTATCGAAAAAATCTAATTTAGAGTTGGAAAAAAATTCACAAAGCTTGAATGAAAGACTTTGTTGTGTGATTCAACCCTAGCTTATCAGAGACAAGCCCGGCGTTGGAGGCCTCATGTTCTGGGACTGCTCGTTTGTTCAAAACAACATCATCAACGGCAAACACTACAGCGAGTATGCGTTCCAGCTGGTCAGCGGTGGAACGGTAAACCCACCCACTAACGCGCCAGCAACTACCGCCCGACCCCCTCCCCCCACTACCAAGCCACCTGTGGTGACCACCGCTAAGACGACTACGACGGCGACAAAGGCGCCTGTTACTACACAGGCTCCAAGCGGTAAGCAAATGTTCGCCGCCAATCAGTAAGATTCCCACTTTTTTGGTATTCCTAGTTGTGCTGCGGGACTGTTGTCTCGTTCTACGTTCGTCATGTTTTTGGCTATCATCCTATTTGTTTGACGCATTACCAGAGTAAGAATCTTTACAGTGCTGTTCTCCAATCAGCGCAAGAAAAGTTCAAAAGTTTTAGTAACATCATAATTCATAACCCTTTAGCGGTCCTAGGGCTTGGCTAATAGAAAGTCTCTGCTAAACTTTATGGGAAAGTGTTAAAAAAGACACTTTTCTGTCACTTATTGAGAGATACCTAATATTGGTTAAGGCCGCCACATACGGGGCAATTTTTCTTCGCAAGACAAAAAAGTCCTGATTGATCGGCTCGTGTGTGGTGACTCGCGACAAGCTGGGATTTTCTGTCGTAAGATTATCGCGCGCCGCCACATACGAGACGATCTTTTGTCGGCGACGATTTGAAAATCAAACATACTTGATGCAAACAGCGGACCAAAAATCTTGTCGTAAGCTCGTCGCGGGTCACACACACGAGCCGATCAGTCAGGAGTTTTTGTCTTGCGACGAAAAATCGGCGCGTTTATGGCGGCGCGCGTTAATCTTAGACAGAAAATCCTGTCCGGATCGGCCCGTGTGTGGCGCCCTTAATTTTACTTTTTTTTCAGGCTCATTGGATTGTACAAAGGTGCCTAACGGTATGTATCCACACTCAAGTGACTGCACGAAATTCATCACGTGTCATGGTGGTGTCAAGTACGAACAAGCTTGTGCACCAGGATTATACTATAACAAGAAAACAAAGAGCTGTGATTGGCCACATAACGTCACGTGCTAAAAACGTGTTACACGGTGTTAGCTTGTTGGCCACATAGCGTAGTGTTCAACTATGAAATAAAACTATAAAAGTACCGAATACGTATTTTGTAATTGCTTGGCACTTGGGGGGAGGTGAGGAGAAGACCCTGCCGCGCGAGGATGGGTGCTTTTGACCGCGAATTTCGTCCGGTCGGCCCAGCCTCGACAGTCGACACTGGGCCTTGCTGATGCTTAACCACAGGTTGACCGAATAGAGCAAACTCTCGTCATGGCAAAAGCCATGCGCGTACTATATGCTTAAAGTATTGCAGGCTCATATTTTGTGCCCAAGTGCTTGGATTTACTCGGATTTAGACTGAGATTTTCAGACATTAAGCATGTTTTTGTCTAAGGTAAGCGACTCTTAAGTTCGAAGTTTAGCTGTCAAATATGCTTACTACTTATCAGAAGTGATATCAGTAGATGTCGTTTTTGAAGTGGCCTCTGCACACAAATGTCATAACCTCGTCCGGGATCGTGGACGTACTTGACTGGTTTGACAAGAATAGCGTCAGTTTCCCTGCTAGCAGAGGCCTCTTTTCACGACATTTCGCTGGCTGAGGGTCGTGATATAAAGAAACCTCTGCCGTGGGTCGAACCTCGCTTTGTTTTGCCGTCGTCCACAACCTTGGACGTTTTGCCATTCTCGTACCCAGAGCTCCCCGGCTCGTCTGCTCGTATGGGAGGCTCTGGGGACATCCATTTGAGGGTCGTCGCCATTCTCGTACCCAGAGCTCCCCGGCTCGTCTCCTCGCGGGGGAGGCTCTGGTGACAGCCACTCACGCATGCGCGAGATGTGATACAGAGCCGTTGAGAGAAAGATCTTTCTGCGCATGCACCAACGTTCAAAACCAGCCAATCAGCAAAGGTCCTCAAATGGATGTCACCAGAGCCTCCCCCGCGAGAAGACGAGCCGGGGAGCTCTGGGTACGAGAATGGGTCGTCGCTTATTGGCTGATTTTGAGCGTTGGTGCATGCGCTGAAAGGTCTTTCTCTCAGCGGCTCTGTATTAAATCTCGCGCATGCGTCAGTGGCTGTCACCGGAGCCTCCCCCGCGAGGCTATGAGCCGGGAAGCTCTGGGTTCGAGAATGCGCTGATGTTATTTAAGCCCCCCAGCGGAAAACGTCTGTAGACATGCGTGCGCATAGAGTGGGCTCAAGAAACGGTCGGCAAACCGTCCAAGGTTGTGGACCAACCTCGTCCCCAGGGTCTTGTGGGTAATTTTCAAGATGGTGGTTGGTCGAGCACAAGACCCTGGGGGAGGCTGAGTCACATCAGACTGTCTGAGGACATGGGAACGAGGTTTATCCTTTGTTTCGAAACGGTCATGTGACTCAGCCGCCGCCAGGGTCAGCCGCCGCCGAGCAATCGCCATTTTGAAAAACGACCGAGTAGACCCTGGGAACGAGGTTGGTTGTGGACGGCAAACCAAAGTAAGCGAGTTTCAACCCAGATCTTTTCCTCGTGACCCTCAGCCAGCGAAATGCGGAGAAAAGAGGCCTCTGCTAGCAGGGAAGGCGAAGTGTTTTTGCTTCGAAAACAGTGCGCGCTTTCATGAGTGATTTCTTGAGCAAAATGGCCGTATTATACCATACTAAAAAGGCCTGCCTCAATTTTGTTTACCATTACGACAGACCTATGTGCACACTTTACTGACATTTCCGCCGTGAAAACCTTTTCTTTCAGCAGGGAATAATGAGAATCCTGCTTCTTCATCCGCCAGATATTTTTGCACTGGCTTTTTAAGAGGCACTTGTCGAATCGCATTCTAACTAACACGGAAGATCATATTCTACGATTCTGCTTTATTGAATTATGCAGTTGACAGGTGTGTACGATATCTGTGATGCAATTTGTTTGGAAAGGACTGACTGATTTTGTTTTACATATGATGCATTGCAATTCACTAGTACTGTGACTTCTCGAACGATATAACTATCATGCAAAATAAAGAATTTGATGTTTTTCAAAAATACAAAAATACACTCTTTACAAAACTAAAGCAGGCCCTGAAATTAATTGGCCCGTTTTCACCAAGTCGCCCGCTGACTCCTAAATGATGAAAGTGGTCGCCAAGTGGAAAATCTTGGTCGCAAAAAGTATTTTGAAATAAAAGTACAAGTATTTGTCCTTCCGAGGTTCTTGTCACATACCCTGCTTGCAGGCAGTAGATAGTGTTTTCATCCTAGGTCCTTCATATATGGTACACTATAGTGTCCTGGACATCCTATTTATACGGTGGACACTATTGTGTACATATATGAAGGATCTACCGCTTTTATTGCGGCGGTCGCCATCTTGGAGTTGGATCGCGCGGTCTTGGGGCGAGCGCAAAATTCGTCTACAACCTCCTCCCCCCCCCCCTCCCCACTCGATTTTTCTCCTCGACCCCAGACCCCCCTCCCTCCCCTCGATTTTTCTCTTCGACCCCAGACCGTACGCATTCCAGAATCCAAGATGGCGGCGATCCGCTACTTTCCACCGCCTACAAGCGGGTTTACACTACACATACCAGAGTGACACAGAACAGTGCATTTGCCATTTGCATTCACTTCTTGATAAACCAGATCTCGTTGTGACGATTAAGCAGTTTAAATGGGCTGTCATACCCGGCGTAAAAGAACATATCGGTACGGTACGTATCTCCAAGACCTTCCTTCTGTAGCGCCGCGCCAAGCTGTTCCGCATATTTCTGGATGGCATCCACGTTACCTCCGAATCCAGTGTAGACCTTCACATACGCACACATTTTAGGCATTGTAGAGACGAACACGTTTTTGGCAGAGGGCGGGATTGGCTTCTCCTGGTACTTAAATGGTTCGAAGAAGTTAACAGTGAAGTTGTTTTTGCAGAAGGGTCCTTGACCTGGCTGAATCTGGACGGCAACAGGTGCTGTCATTTCAATGTGCTTGTGTTCCATGTTGTCGCCACTGATGTATTCAAACAGACGCATAAATCCATCACCAACGGCTTTCTTGTAGTCGAGGCCTGAGAGATAAGAATAATAATGAATATTGGGCAATTCCATTTTTTAGCCGTACCCTCCTACGGAAGAGGTCAATTTCTTTAATAACCCCCTCGGAAATTCTTGCTCTACCCCTTTTGGAAAAACCTACGGAAGAGCCTTTTTGGGTTGCACCTCTCGGAAAAAAACACGTAAGAGGCTTCTTTTTATTGCACCCCTATCGGAAGAGCCATTTTTCCGTTTGACCCCTAGGAAAACGCCATTTTGCTATCCCCCTCGGAAAACTCTTCTGTAGGGGTATGCAGATTTAAAAAAATGGAATGGCCATTACTATTCACGAAATGTGTTTCGCTTCGATGGATCCACTTATGAGGCCGGCATCGCACACACCCCCACCCCACCCCCACTGCATTCTTTTTTTTTTTGTAGCCCGGATGGACTCGAATTTAACGAGCAGGCACCAAGATTTTGGAAAGCAGAGAAAATTTAGGACTGGAAAATATATGCGGCATCCCAACTGTTTTAGGTGATATTGGAGATGATGCAAGCTACTAGATGCACCCGCTCTCTGTCAGAAACCCCTGCAATAGCTGGCGCAAGTGTGCATCAAACATATCTCAGGATGGTGCTCTATCTTAGCTTAGTACTTAATGGTAAACAAATTTCAATTCCAGGGTAGTTCTCGGATGTTTTGTGTCAGGGAGAAAACAAATCCCATGGTCACCAAATCAAAATGCCAAATATCCCATGCTAGCAGTCAAAAGTCATACCCCTTTTCAGACTTTCAACAAAATCGTTCACACCTCCCCCTTCTCCTCCCCCCTCATGATCGGATTTAAAATATCTAATCTCCTACCTGTTTCTAAAGTGGAAGACCATTTGTAAGTTGGATAGCATCTCAATTCATACATGTCTGTTTTGTTGACCAACTCATACTTGGGACACTCTAAGCCATTGCAGAAATCCTCAGGCTTTTCAGAGTAGACCGGGTGTGCTCTTGCAACACCAAGAGCAACTAATACAACAATCAGATTCTTCATTACCTGAAAAAAGGACAACAGGACAATCAGAGCAATGCTGCTGACCAATGGGCAATTCCAGAAAATAAAGGTACCCTCCCCACGGGCGGCACTAGTTTTTGACCCCCCCATGCATCCAGAATTTCCAAAATGGTTTACCCCCCCCCCCCCCGCCCCCATGCATATAGAATTCCAGGCAGGTTAAAGAAATCCAGCTTCGAAAACCCCCCCTTGCAATCAGAATTCCCAGCTCTTAAACCCCCCCATCCCATCGGAATTTCCAACCGCCCGTGGGGGGGGGGGGGGTACCTTTATTTTCTGGAATTGCCAATGAAATCCAAGTATCTAAACCTTAAAGAGACCGTGTCAGCCACTACTTTGTTATTGTTTTCGTTCGATATTATAAGTCAAATTACGTGTCAAATTACGTGCATCTAAAAACAAAGTTTCAGATCTGATTTACCAAATTCAATCGAGGACATTGCTCTATATTTTCTAAATCAGCCGATGGAAACTGATGCTTTCTCAGACTTTGTATAATGCTATGCTGTCAAAATGGCGGCTGACAGGCTTGTGACTCAGCCGGAAAAGCCATTTGGTAGCCTGCGAAGCAAAGCGATCCCTGTGTGTTTAAAGGGAATAGAACCCAGAGAAACAGAGAAAAGCGGCGAGAAGTTCGATCGAGCGAGTTGTTGGCCGCGCGAAAATGGGGCGAGCGAGAAATGGATGGAGGGGGAGGGCCCCCCTCCCCTCTGCATTTTTTGCGCGAGCTCGTAAGCCAGAGCTTCCTTGTTCAGACAGATACGCCCCTGCGTGCTAGAGGTGACGAATTGTAAATGCGAGATTTCCCGAGACAGGGACGATTGATCGGGTTCTCGCACGCTTGCTGGTCACTTCTTCTCTTCTGACAAGAAATAGCTCAAATCGCAATCCAATTCCATCCCCTTGATAACAGGTCAAAACAACCTAGAATTGCATTTGTCTAACACTTGAAAGGTTTTTCTATTAATCTGGAGGATGTGTTTTCACGGTTACAATTTTACTTATTTTATGTCCACGGTGGACGAATATTAACCCCTTTAAAAATTGAGAGGAGACCATCACAGAGTACTCTTTATATTCTCTTTAATTTCAGTTCATTTAAGAGAAAGAAAATCTGAGATTCGAGAATCCCTAAGAATTTTGCGAGATCCGGCCGCATTTTACGAACGATCCATTTCTCTTAATGTTTGTATGTATTCTCATGTATCGATAACGGTATAAGTAGAATAAACGTCTTCTTCTTCTTCTTCTTTGCTACCCCTATTACGTAACGCATGTTACATATTGCATAACAGAAAATCAGTCAGACGTGCCACAAAAATACATTGCATACGACTATATGATTGCATACAATCAGTAATAATAATTCAATAGTAAACTTCAAGCAGAGTTCCCTACAAGCAGAGCTCTTAGTAAAACTATTTCTGCCTGCAGATATATAGAAATCAATTAGAAAAACTCCTCGGTGGTTATTTCGGGGCCACTTATTTGCATGCTGACGGAACAAAATCCCCCGAATTATCTGATACATCCAGTTCGGGCTGCTGAAATCCGTTGTACTTGTAGGGGCAGCCGAGTATGGATACACAATAGACTGTTTTATTCTCTGACTAGAGAGAAAGGACTGAAAGTAAATACCGAGCTTCATCTTTCAATACTGAGCTAAGTATTTTGTTTTCACGACAGAGTGCACTGCACGCACTGCGCACGGCGACGAATCTACTTGACCTCGTTTCAAAAACCGTGAAAAAGAAAACCAAGCACTCTAGAAACACTTACGGATGTAGTTATCAGCGGGCACAGTTCTTAGCTCTATCTGCCTCTCGTTGTTGTCCACAATGAAGCTCTTCGTTGTCTGTGAGTACTCGGAGCTCAGATTACATTCTTGCACACACAGTCACGTGAATTTTCATAAGCAAATATTGACCTGGCGTCGTAAATTTAGGTTGCATAACAATTGTTTGGAACCATTGCATAACCAGGCCCGCTGGCACAATTTTTAAGTCCACAGCTAGTATCATTCATTTTTGATACAATACTGGGTGGTTCTATTGAGATTCAGACGGACTTGAACATAGGCAAGCTAAAAAAAATACTTGAAAATTATAACAAATATTAAATTATTGATTTTATTAATACTTTATTAATGGTTAATGAAAATATTATGATTTGTGTCTACTCAGAAACATATAACTTGAATAACTCGCTTATATGTTTCTGGTCTACTCTAATTTAAAACTAGTAATAGTTCTCACTAGAGCTGCCCCCGTGCTTTTTAAACTGCAGATGTAATAAGTATTCAATTAACATTTTTACAGCTGTTTCAGACAACACGCGAACCCACCGTTATCAGCTAGTTGGAGTTTGTCAGTTGTATTACAAAACCGTTAAGATACATGTGAAATTCTATAAGCCGAAAATCTACAAACAATTCTAACCAAAAGTACGAAAAGCCGTCAAAACTCTTACGAAACTCTAGCGAAATACCGAAAATTCTTAAAACTATTGTGTCACAATTCCAAAACGACTATTAATACACCTTACTCAGAAACACTTGCGCACACAAATCTTGTTTGAAAACTCTATGAATACTTGAAAGCTTAAAGCCAATTGATCTTTCCGGAAATACTTACAACGGAGAACTTAGACTCTCGTTGGCTGTCTCTGCTTCGCGACTTCTCTGCTTTTGATCTTTTTCAATCGCTGCTCCCTAATAACCTATATCTGCGTTTTTATACCAGCTATCAACTAGCTGCTAAAGAGCTTATAATAGAACTTAATTTAACAGAACAAAAAACGCGTTCCGCCCTTGCCAGATTTCCGGTCAACAAAGGTACTATTTTAATCTACTTAGTATACTTTAGAGGCAACCATTACACAGCAGAAAGCGCACACATCGGAAGAAGACAAACACGCCTACTTCTCCCTTGTGCTGATGCAAAAAATAATAATTCTAAAGTCCTCTTTCTAAGTTTTGTGAACTTTTAAAAAGGAAATCTTGTCGGTAAATTATCACATTCTTTCGTAGCGGACCTATTGTTAAGCACAATAGCAACCATTTTGAATGCTTTACTACTATTATGAGGTTTAGAGCTCTTAGCTTTGTGAACATTCAAGTTTACACAGCCACAGCAGCTCAACATTTGCTAATTCTGAACTATGGATTGCACTGACTGACTTCGGCTGAGCGTCTCCTTAGAGTTTTTGGTGATTTATTAAATGTCACGACCAGTTTGTTGTGAATGTTTAGAATTTTTATTGCCGCCAGTGACAACAGTAGAGGTCTCAAACCCACGCTGCGAGTCACGTGATCTGGTCATCCAATCATAAACGTTACCCAAGACCTTTTGCGGGCCCTTTGCGAGTCACGTGATCTGATCATCCAATCATAAACGTTACCCAAGACCTTTTGCGGGCCCTGCTCCGACGGATCGAGATTTTTTCTGCCATATGTACCATATACCCTTATATTTTCTCTTTACGCGGGGGATTCTATAATGCCTCCTCGGGTTTTGGCCTCTGGGCCAAAACCCTGCGGGGGCAATTATATATGTACCTTAAGAGTCACAATTTATATTAGAGTTACGAGTTATTTATAGTCACGAGCTATATTTTAAGAGTACGTCACGAGTTTAGAGTCACGACTTATAAGAGTCACGAGTTAGAGTCACAATTTATATTAGAGTCACGAGATACCTTGGAGTCATAAGTTATATTAGAGTTACGAGTTATCTAAGAGTCACGAGTTATATTAGAGTTACGAGTAACCTTAGAGTCATAAGGTATATTAGAGTTACGTGTTATCTAAGAGTCACGAGTTATATTAGAGTCACGAGTTATATAAGAGTCACGAGTAACCTTAGAGTCACAATTTATAATAGTCAAGAGTTACCCTAGAGTCATGAGTTATATTAGAGTCACGAGTTATCTAAGAGTCACGAGTTATATTAGAGTCACGAGTTATCTAAGAGTCACGAATTATGTTAGAGTCACGAGTTATATAAGAGTCACGAGTAACCTTTGAGTCACGAGTTATATTAGAGTCACGAGTAACCTTAGAGTCACAATTTATATTAGAGTCACGAGATACCTTGGAGTCATAAGTTATATTAGAGTTACGAGTTATCTAAGAGTCACGAGTTATATTAGAGTTACGACTAACCTTAGAGTCATAAGGTATATTAGAGTTACGAGTTATCTAAGAGTCACGAGTTATATTAGAGTTACGAGTAACCTTAGAGTCATAAGGTATATTAGAGTTACGTGTTATCTAAGAGTCACGAGTTATATTAGAGTCACGAGTTATATAAGAGTCACGAGTAACCTTAGAGTCACAATTTATAATAGTCACGAGTTACCCTAGAGTCATGAGTTATATTAGAGTCACGAGTTATCTAAGAGTCACGAGTTATATTAGAGTCACGAGTTATCTAAGAGTCACGAATTATGTTAGAGTCACGAGTTATATAAGAGTCACGAGTAACCTTTGAGTCACGAGTTATATTAGAGTCACGAGTAACCTTAGAGTCACAATTTATATTAGAGTTACGAGTAACCTTAGAGCCATGAAGTATATTAGAGTTACGAGTTATCTAAGAGTCACCAGTTATCTCAAAGTTATCACGAGTTATCTCAAAGTTAATTTTGATCTCTCAATGTAGAAGGCACAACTTTTTTGCACAGGCATATCACTTCACTTCACTTTATTTTTTATTGATACACTTTGCTGTTAGCAATATTTTTGTATCGCGCAATTGCATTTTTATAATAATTTACAAAAGGGCCTCAAAAGCCGCCACCTTCGGGCTCATGGCAACAACCTCCTCAGGCAAACTGTTCCAGTCCTCTACGGTCTGTAAGATAAAACTATATTTCAGAACGTTTGTTCTTGCAAATGGCTTTCTGAAAAAGCGCGAGTGCATGTGACGAGACTGGCGGAGAGGCCGTTGTAGAGTGTCTACTTCGGGCAGAGCAGCCAGGCCTTGAAGTCCTTTGTTGAAAAGCGAGAGCCTTGAGCGCTTCCGGCGGTCCTTCAATGGCCTCCAGTTGAGAGATGTCATCAGAGCGGCAACTGCACCCTCAGAATAGTTGGTGTAATCGGAGCAGACAAATCTAGCGGCCCTCCTCTGAACCTTCTCGACCTCGGCAGATAGACTAGCCGTGTAGGGATCCCACACTTCACAGGCGTATTCTAGGATAGGTCTCACGAGACCGTTGTACGCAGACTCTTTCACGTCGCGATGACAGAATGACAGATTTCTCCTTAGCAGCCCGAGTACCTGGTTGGCACGTTTGGTTATTATAGCAACATGCCGATTCCACCTTAGATCAGATGTTATAGTTAGACCAAGGTACTTAGTCTCAGTGACCGAGTCGAGGGGCGTGCCTTTCAGATGGTATAAGAAAGGGATATTGTTACGTGTCTTACGGGATATCCTCATGGTCTTACATTTAGTAGGTTCAAACTTCATGGACCACTGTTCAGCCCATGAGCCGAGGCTAGAGATATCCCTCTGCAGGAGTTCACAGTCAGCACTGGTGCGCACAGTTTGATAGCAAATGCAATCATCAGCAAACAGGCGTATCTCTGAGTCGATGTCATTTACTATATCATTAATAAAGATATTGAACAATACTGGACCTAGCACTGTTCCTTGAGGGACGCCTGATTGTACACGAGACCATCCACTTTTTGCACCGTTCACAACCACCCTTTGAAAGCGATCCCTTAGAAATGCGTCTAACCAGCGGAGGGTTTTTCCAGATATTCCGTAGCCTCGCAATTTAGACTTCAGACGCTCATGGGGAACACTGTCAAAAGCTTTGGC
This sequence comes from Scolanthus callimorphus, assembly GCA_033964015.1. Taxonomy (NCBI): domain Eukaryota; kingdom Metazoa; phylum Cnidaria; class Anthozoa; order Actiniaria; family Edwardsiidae; genus Scolanthus; species Scolanthus callimorphus. The sequence goes on from CM066917.1 coordinate 23,146,901, forward strand.
GAAGTCCAGAATGAACGCGTCAGTCTGAAAGCCTTTGTCCAAAGCACACGCCCAGTCGTTGATCACATGGCATAACTGTGTCACGCAACTGTGTAGCGCCCTAAATGCATGTTGTCGGTCAGTAAGAATTTTGTAGTGGTCGATGTGGGCCATCAGATTTGAGCAAACAATGTGCTCAAGCATCTTACAAACAACGCTGGTTAGTGATACAGGGCGGTAATTGCCGGCGTCGGACCTATTCCCTTTTTTAAAGATTGGACATACATTGGCTAATCGCCAGTCCCTTGGGAGTTCGCCTGCGTCAAGGGATCTCTGGAAAATGGACTTGAGAAAGGGAGCGACGGCAGGGGCAGCTTCTTTAAGAACTTTTGGGCTGATTTCGTCGGGCCCTGCTGCCTTTGTAATTTTCAGATTGTCGAGGAGCTTGTGAACACCAGCCTCCGTAACAAAAATGTCGGACATAGATGGAAAGAGAGGTCGAATGAGAGGAATAGCGTTGAGCTCTTCGCTTGAAAAGTTCGCTCTGAACTGTTGGTTTAGCACTTCAGCTTTCTCCGTGTCTAATTCAGCTGAGCTGCCCGTGGGCGTGGCTAGAGGAGGCATTGACTGATTATCCTTTCTTTGCGATCTTATATACCGCCAGAACGGCTTGGGGTTGCTTTTGACGTCACCAATGATATTATTGACATACTCGTTGCGAGCCTTACGCAAAGCAGTAGTAAGCTTCCGCCTCATGTTCCTCCACAAAGTGCGCAGTCTTGCACTACCAGTTCTTTTAAACTTTGTATGTAGTCTGTTCTTTCGGCGGACTAGTTGACGTAGGCGTGGGGACATCCAGGGAAGTTTATCTCTACCGCTGACCAGCTTAGAGGGTATGTTCGTGTTCACCGACTCCAGCAGTTTCCCCTTGAAAAGGTTCATAACGATAAGGACAAATAGCATAGATGAAAGTCTAGTGCGTGTTATGGGAACATAAAGAGAAACAATATTTCTTAGAAAACACAATGCGACGATTTATGAACATCCAGTGGTGTACTAGGGCACACGCTGCACGATTATGTGCGGTGAAGACTGGGTGCGACTCCCAGCTGGGTTATGAATTGTCGGCTGTGAAGGAAATCTTCTGGAGCACTGTTATTATCAATTTCTCGGGTTTATTTAAACAATAAAAGTACTTCCGCGTGCTCTCTGCTTTCTTACAAACACGAGGGGGATGTTGGGAGAACTGATCAGCTTTTGGTATGAGATCTCATCAGGTCTGCTAAACCTCTCACTCATTGTCTCTTGTGAAAATATTCATTCCGCTATAACTTTATCAAATCTTAACTAAGTCATATCAGATTTACACAAGAAATAATGCTTTACCTGCACGACAGTTTGACATAAACCTTTACTTATTTTACGCGTTTTCAAAATTCAGCATTTTCCGAATTTTCAGGCAAAATATCAAGTATCTCAAATTTATAAGTATCAAAGCAAGTCTTACATAATTAAAAAGAGTATCAAAAGTTTGACACAATATCTAAATATAGGCTTGACCAGATGGTTATTGACCGAGTTACGGTGGTTTGAAATTTTTGGGAACTCGACTAAAACTCAGCCAGAAGTGTCAGGCATTCCTGGCGAAATGAAATGTTTATCTTAAAAAAAATTTTCTCGAGGAGATTCGAATAAAACAAACATGGTTTTAAAGATTTCCAATAAACGAATATTCTTTTGTACCACCCTCCTGAGACGTGGAAATGATTGAATTCTGGCGTTTATCGGATATTGATGCTGCGCTGACCGAGATACAAGTTGAACAAGTTAGAAGACCGCATAAACTTCAATTGCGAGGAACGCCTGGCACTCCTGGCTGAATTATAGTCGAGTTCTCCAAAGGTTTCAAACCACTGTAATTCGGTCAATAATGATTCAATCAAGCCTATGTTTACGTATTTTGTCAACATTTTCATGCTCTTTGTTAAGATATAAGTTACGTTTTGATACTGATAGAATTGAATGACTTGATTATTTGGCTCAAAAAGCCAGAAAATGCTGAATTTTAGAAAACGCGTAAAATGGAAATGGTTTATGCCAAACAGTAGTAAAGGTAAAGCATTGTTTGTTGTGTAAATCTGATATGATTTAGTTAAGATTTGATAAAGTTATAGCGGAATGAATATTTTCACAAGAGACAATGAGTGACAGGTTATGGTATGAGTTCTCATCAGGTCTGCTAAACCTCTCACTCATTGTCTCTTGTGAAAATATTCATTCCGCTATAACTTTCTCAAATCTTAACTAAGTGATATCAGATTTACACAAGAAATAATGCTTTACCTGCACGACAGTTTGACATAAACCTTTATTTATTTTACGCGTTTTCAAAAATTCAGCATTTTCCGAATTTTCGGCCAAAATATCAACTACCTCAATTTTATAAGTATCAAAGCAAATCTTACATAATTAAAAGAGTATCAAAAGTTTGACACAATATCTAAATATAGGCTTGACCAGATGGTTATTGACCGAGTTACGGTGGTTTTAAATTTTTGGGAACTCGACTAAAATTCAGCCAGAAGTGTCAGGCATTCCTGGCGAAATGAAATGCTCATTCTTAGGGTTTTTTTTTCTCGACGATTCGAATAAAACAAACATGGTTTTAAAGATTTCTAATAAACGAATATTCTTTTGTATCACCCTCCTGAGACGTGGAAGTGATTGAATTCTGGTGTTTATCGGATATTGATACTGCACTGACCGAGATACAAGTTGAACAAGTTAGAAGAACGCATAAACTTCAATTGCGAGGAACGCCTGGCACTCCTGGCTGAATTTTAGTCGAGTTCTCCAAAGTTTTCAAACCACTGTAATTCGGTCAATAATGATTCAATCAAGCCTATGTTTGCGTATTTTGTCAACATTTTCATGCTCTTTGTTAAGATATAAGTTTCGTTTTGATACTGATAGAATTGAATGACTTGATTTATTTGGCTCAAAAAGCCGGAAAATGCTGAATTTTAGAAAACGCGTAAAATGAAAATGGTTTACGTCAAACTGTAGTGCAGGTAAAGCGTTATTTCTTGTGTAAATCTGATATGATTTAGTTAAGATTTGATAAAGTTATAGCGGAATGAATATTCTCACAAGAGACAATGAGTGACAGGTTATGGTATGAGATCTCATCAGGTCTGCTAAACCTCTCACTCATTGTCTCTTGTGAAAATATTCATTCCGCTATAACTTTATCAAATCTTAACTAAGTCATATCAGATTTACACAAGATATAATGCTTTACCTGCACGACAGTTTGACATAAACCTTTATTTATTTTACGCGTTTTCAAAAATTCAGCATTTTCCGAATTTTCGGCCAAAATATCAACTATCTCAATTTTATAAGTATCAAAGCTGTCAAAGCAAATCTTACATAATTAAAAAGAGTATCAAAAGTTTGACACAATATCTAAATATAGGCTTGACCAGATGGTTATTGACCGAGTTACGGTGGTTTTAAATTTTTGGGAACTCGACTAAAATTCAGCCAGAAGTGTCAGGCATTCCTGGCGAAATGAAATGCTCATTCTTAGGGTTTTTTTTTTCTCGACGATTCGAATAAAACAAACATGGTTTTAAAGATTTCTAATAAACGAATATTCTTTTGTATCACCCTCCTGAGACGTGGAAGTGATTGAATTCTGGTGTTTATCGGATATTGATACTGCACTGACCGAGATACAAGTTGAACAAGTTAGAAGAACGCATAAACTTCAATTGCGAGGAACGCCTGGCACTCCTGGCTGAATTTTAGTCGAGTTCTCCAAAGTTTTCAAACCACTGTAATTCGGTCAATAATGATTCAATCAAGCCTATGTTTGCGTATTTTGTCAACATTTTCATGCTCTTTGTTAAGATATAAGTTTCGTTTTGATACTGATAGAATTGAATGACTTGATTTATTTGGCTCAAAAAGCCGGAAAATGCTAAATTTTAGAAAACGCGTAAAATGAAAATGGTTTACGTCAAACTGTAGTGCAGGTAAAGCGTTATTTCTTGTGTAAATCTGATATGATTTAGTTAAGATTTGATAAAGTTATAGCGGAATGAATATTTTCACAAGAGACAATGAGTGACAGGTTATGGTATGAGATCTCATCAGGTCTGCTAAACCTCTCACTCATTGTCTCTTGTGAAAATATTCATTCCGCTATAACTTTATCAAATCTTAACTAAGTCATATCAGATTTACACAAGATATAATGCTTTACCTGCACGACAGTTTGACATAAACCTTTATTTATTTTACGCGTTTTCAAAAATTCAGCATTTTCCGAATTTTCGGCCAAAATATCAACTATCTCAATTTTATAAGTATCAAAGCTGTCAAAGCAAATCTTACATAATTAAAAAGAGTATCAAAAGTTTGACACAATATCTAAATATAGGCTTGACCAGATGGTTATTGACCGAGTTACGGTGGTTTTAAATTTTTGGGAACTCGACTAAAATTCAGCCAGAAGTGTCAGGCATTCCTGGCGAAATGAAATGCTCATTCTTAGGGTTTTTTTTTCTCGACGATTCGAATAAAACAAACATGGTTTTAAAGATTTCTAATAAACGAATATTCTTTTGTATCACCCTCCTGAGACGTGGAAGTGATTGAATTCTGGTGTTTATCGGATATTGATACTGCACTGACCGAGATACAAGTTGAACAAGTTAGAAGAACGCATAAACTTCAATTGCGAGGAACGCCTGGCACTCCTGGCTGAATTTTAGTCGAGTTCTCCAAAGTTTTCAAACCACTGTAATTCGGTCAATGATGATTCAATCAAGCCTATGTTTGCGTATTTTGTCAACATTTTCATGCTCTTTGTTAAGATATAAGTTTCGTTTTGATACTGATAGAATTGAATGACTTGATTTATTTGGCTCAAAAAGCCGGAAAATGCTGAATTTTAGAAAACGCGTAAAATGAAAATGGTTTACGTCAAACTGTAGTGCAGGTAAAGCGTTATTTCTTGTGTAAATCTGATATGATTTAGTTAAGATTTGATAAAGTTATAGCGGAATGAATATTTTCACAAGAGACAATGAGTGACAGGTTATGGTATGAGATCTCATCAGGTCTGCTAAACCTCTCACTCATTGTCTCTTGTGAAAATATTCATTCCGCTATAACTTTATCAAATCTTAACTAAGTCATATCAGATTTACACAAGAAATAATGCTTTACCTGCACGACAGTTTGACATAAACCTTTACTTATTTTACGCGTTTTCAAAAATTCAGCATTTTCCGAATTTTCGGCCAAAATATCAACTATCTCAATTTTATAAGTATCAAAGCAAATCTTACATAATTAAAAGAGTATCAAAAGTTTGACACAATATCTAAATATAGGCTTGACCAGATGGTTATTGACCGAGTTACGGTGGTTTGAAATTTTTGGGAACTCGACTAAAATTGAGCCAGAAGTGTCAGGCATTCCTGGCGAAATGAAATGCTCATTCTTAGGGGTTTTTTTTCTCGACGATTCGAATAAAACAAACATGGTTTTAAAGATTTCTAATAAACGAATATTCTTTTGTATCACCCTCCTGAGACGTGGAAATGATTGAATTCTGGTGTTTATCGGATATTGATACTGCACTGACCGAGATACAAGTTGAACAAGTTAGAAGAACGCATAAACTTCAATTGCGAGGAACGCCTGGCACTCCTGGCTGAATTTTAGTCGAGTTCTCCAAAGTTTTCAAACCACTGTAATTCGGTCAATAATGATTCAATCAAGCCTATGTTTGCGTATTTTGTCAACATTTTCATGCTCTTTGTTAAGATATAAGTTTCGTTTTGATACTGATAGAATTGAATGACTTGATTATTTGGCTCAAAAAGCCGGAAAATGCTGAATTTTAGAAAACGCGTAAAATGAAAATGGTTTACGTCAAACTGTAGTGCAGGTAAAGCGTTATTTCTTGTGTAAATCTGATATGATTTAGTTTAAGATTTGATAAAGTTATAGCGGAATGAATATTTCTACAAGAGACAATGAGTGACAGGTTATGGTATAAGATCTCATCAGGTCTGCTAAACCTCTCACTCATTGTCTCTTGTGAAAATATTCATTCCGCTATAACTTTATCAAATCTTAACTAAGTCACATCAGATTTACACAAGATATAATGCTTTACCTGCACGACAGTTTGACATAAACCTTTATTTATTTTACGCGTTTTCAAAAATTCAGCATTTTCCGAATTTTCGGCCAAAATATCAACTATCTCAATTTTATAAGTATCAAAGCAAATCTTACATAATTAAAAGAGTATCAAAAGTTTGACACAATATCTAAATATAGGCTTGACCAGATGGTTATTGACCGAGTTACGGTGGTTTGAAATTTTTGGGAACTCGACTAAAATTCAGCCAGAAGTGTCAGGCATTCCTGGCGAAATGAGATGCTTATTCTTAGGTTTTTTTTTTTCTCGACGATTCGAATGAAACAAACATGGTTTTAAAGATTTCCAATAAACGAATACTCTTTTGTACCACCCGCCTGAGACGTGGAAATGATTGAATTCTGGTGTTTATCGGATATTGATACTGCACTGACCGAGATACAAGTTGAACAAGTTAGAAGAACGCATAAACTTCAATTGCGAGGAACGCCTGGCACTCCTGGCTGAATTTTAGTCGAGTTCTCCAAAGGTTTCAAACCACAGTAAATCGGTCAATAATGATTCAATCAAGCCTATGTTTACGTATTTTGTCAACATTTTCATGCTCTTTGTTAAGATATAAGTTTCGTTTTGATACTGATAGAATTGAATGACTTGATTATTTGGCTCAAAAAGCCAGAAAATGCTGAATTTTAGAAAACGCGTAAAATGGAAATGGTTTATGTCAAACATTAGTGCAGGTAAAGCATTATTTCTTGTCTAAATCTGATATGATTTAGTTGAGATTTGTTAAAGTTATAGCGGAATGAATATTTTCACAAGAGACAATGAGTGACAGGTTATGGTATGAGATCTCATCAGGTCTGCTAAACCTCTCACTCCTTGTCTCTTGTGAAAATATTCATTCCGCTATAACTTTCTCAAATCTTAACTAAGTCATATCAGAATTACACAAGAAATAATGCTTTACCTGCACGACAGTTTGACATAAACCTTTATTTATGTTACGCGTTTTCAAAAACTCGACTAAAATTCAGCCAGAAGTGTCAGGCATTCCTGGCGAAATGAAATGCTTAACAAACATGGTTTTAAAGATTTCTAATAAACGAATATTCTTTTGTATCACCCTCCTGAGACGTGGAAATGATTGAATTCTGGTGTTTATCGGATATTTATACTGCGCTGACCGAGATAAAAGTTGAACAAATTAGAAGAACGCATAAACTTCAATTGCGAGGAACGCCTGGCACTCCTGGCTGAATTTTAGTCGAGTTCTCCAAAGGTTTCAAACCACTGTAATTCGGTCAATAATGATTCAATCAAGCCTATGTTTGCGCATTTTGTCAACATTTTCATGCTCTTTGTTAAGATATAAGTTTCGTTTTGATACTGATAAAATTGAATGACTTGATTATTTGGCTCAAAAAGCCGGAAAATGCTGAATTTTAGAAAACGCGTAAAATGAAAATGGTTTACGTCAAACTGTAGTGCAGGTAAAGCGTTATTTCTTGTGTAAATCTGATATGATTTAGTTAAGATTTGATAAAGTTATAGCGGAATGAATATTTTCACAAGAGACAATGAGTGACAGGTTATTGTATGAGATCTCATCCGTTCTGCTAAACCTCTCACTCATTGTCTCTTGTGAAAATATTCATTCCGCTATAACTTTCTCAAATCTTAACTAAGTCATATCAGATTTACACAAGAAATAATGCTTTACCTGCACGACAGTTTGATATAAACCTTTATTTATTTTACGCGTTTTCAAAAATTCAGCATTTTCCGAATTTTCGGCCAAAATATCAACTATCTCAATTTTATAAGTATCAAAGCAAATCTTACATAATTAAAAAGATTATGAAAAGTTTGACACAATTTCTAAATATAGGCTTGACCAGATGGTTATTAACCGAATTACGGTGGTTTGAAATTTTAGGGAACTCGACTAAAATTCAGCCAGAAGTGTCAGGCATTCCTGGCGAAATGAAATGTTTATTCTTCGCTTTTTTTCTCGACGATTCGATTCGAAAGTCAAACATGGTTTTAAAGATTTCCAATAAACGAATATTCCTTTTTACCACGCGCCTGAGACGTGAAAATGATTGAATTCTCTTGTTTGTCGGATATCAATACTGACAGAGATACAAGTTGAACAAGTTAGTGGAACGCATAAACTTCAAGACACTCAAGACACCAGGAACGCCTGACACTCCTGGCTCAATTTTAGTCGAGTTCCTCTAAGTTTTCAAACCACTGTAATTCGGTCAATAATGATTCAATCAAGCGTATGCTTAGGTATTTCATCAAACTTTTCATGCTCTTTTTTACGGTATAAGTTTGCTTTGATACTTATAAAGTTGAAATACTTGGTCTCTTTTCTTCTCATCAGTGCGCGGGCTTTTTTCTAAGAGGCCTTACTCTGCGTTATGGAGTTACATGTGAGCTGAAGTACTATGCGCTGTAAGGACCGTGGAAACCAGAAACAAGTAACTTCCAACGGCAAGCTGAAATAGTGTTTCATGTCCTCTTGGTTTTCTAGCCTTCTAGGGCTATCAAGCGGAGGGACGCAAATCGCACTCTGAAAAAAATGGGAAACTTAATCTCCATCGAGATCTTGAAGCTCCTTACCCTAACTCACTCCTCCTTGTCCCTTTTCTCATCTGAGGGCTTTTTTTTCCAAGACGCCTTACTGTGCATTATCGAGTTACATGTAAGGTAAGGTACTGTGCGCTGTAGAGAGCGCTGGTTGATGTTCAATAGTTGAACAATGATAAGTTTTCAGTTGCGTTCTTAACTAAAACCATGCAGATGCGTCTCACTTGAGTTGCTCGAAAGCAGTTCTCTAATCACCATCATCGTACTATATTTTGTATGCACGCATCACAAATTTTTGTTTCTTAACACTCTAAATTTGCTTTTCGCAAACGTTTGCTGACTTTCAGGGGTCCAGTTGTTGCTGGATTAGTAGTTTTGATTGAAAATGAGAAAAGAAGACATTCGTATTTCTCCGGCTAGACTCGAACAGACCTGCACCAGCTTGTGCGTTCTGTAAGCCATCAGTTAATGCGCTTTACCAAAGCGCCTTCGGTAACGAGACGTAACAAATATTTGCGTCACAAGTTAATCAAGTCGTTGTATTGTCTGTTCTTTATCTAAAACCTGTCCTTGCTTGCGCACGTTAAGCAGCGTCCCTTTAGTTCAGTCACAAAGTCCTTTTTGACTGCGAGAGGGGGGAGTTCACTGAGACTTTAGCGCTTCAAAATGTATTTATTTATTTATTCATTAAAAAAGCGGTTTATTTACGAGGCGTTTGGCCTTACATGAAACAAACAAAAGAAAAACAAACCGGCATCTCTCATTTGATATCTTCTCTTTCTCCTCTCGCCTGTCTCCCTCTAGGTTTCGCTGTGTCTTACTCCTGTAACCACAGAATTATCACCCAGCTGGGAGTTGCACCCAGTCCTCGCTGCACTGTTAGTGCTGCGCATGCTCTGGTACACCACTGGATGTTTATTTTACTGCGGTATTGTCTTTTACGCAATTAGACTTCCTAAAACGTTATGTTTCTGTGCATGTTATCTGCTATTACATCTCTAACTACTCTCGTCAAACTTGTTTTAAATGTGTCGGTTTCAACTTGTCTTTTTTTGATCATCGAGCTAAGAGGATCTCATACTAGCTTCTTTACCTTTCAGTAGTCACGAGGGTACGCAAAAGAAAAGCGGAGATAGTTGTGACGTGACAAAAAAAGGCCAAATAATTACAACGCACAATTAGTGTGAGGTAACACAGAGTAGTGCTAACTTTAAACAATAAAAGAAAAAACAATAGGGAGCAACCTTCTATTGCTCACAAGACAATTTTGAAATTATGATATATTAGACCTTGACACGAAGTCATTGTGTTTTGAGAAATGGGGCGCAATAGCGGAACCTGTGAAGGTAGCTGAATTCGTGAATGTAGGCAAGAAAGAACAGTGCGCACAGCGAAATCGTTAATCGTGTCATGAAGTAACCAAGAACAGAGCACGCAGACAAAATGAAAATGAAAGTGCGAAATAACAACCTGAGCTATTAGTGTGGCGATGTGACAATCAGTGTGAGGTTGCAAAGAACAGTGCGCGCAGACAAAATGAAAATAAGTGTGAGGTAACAAAGAACTGTGCGTGCAGACAATTAGTGCGAGGTAACAACAAAGATCATTTCGCGCAGACAAAATAATAATTAGTGTGAGGTTGCAAAGAACAATGCGCACAGACAATAACACAATTAGTGTGTAACAGGGAACAGTGCGCGGAAACAATCAGACATTTAGTAGGGGTAACAAACAACAGTGCGCACAGACAATAAGACAGCAATGTGCTCAAACAAAATGACAATTAGCGTGAGATAACAAAGAACCTTACACGCACACAATATGGCAATTAGTGTGAGATAACAAAGAACATTGCGCGCAGACAAAATGGCAATTAGTGTGAAATAATAAAGTACATTGCGGGCAGACAAAATATGGCAATTAGTGTGAGATTACAAAGAACATTGCGCGCAGACAAAATATGGCAATTAGTGTGAGATAACAAAGAACATAGGGGGGTCCCTATCCCGTTTCCCGGCCGTTTGTTTCGCAAAATCCCGTTCCCAGTAGGTAAAATGCCGTTCCCGGTAGGACCAGTCGGTAAAATCCCGGTGCACGAAAACTGTGATGTTAAAATTGAGATTCTTGCTTTTATCGTACTATCTCTTGGTCCTGTAAGTTTTATTGTTCATGCACACGCCGCAAATGACGAAATTGTTATTATTGCATCCAAATGACGAATTGCTATGCTTGTCGATTTCTTTCCAACATAGTGATTGTCCAGGCCTATCACTATAAAGGCTTTTCGTGATCCCCATATTTGAACATGGGATATATTTTACAGGAATTTCTCTTCTGTTGCGCGTGAAGCGCGCCCTGTTTTAATAGATAAACGAATTTCATCAAGCCTCAGAAAAAGGTAGATGAACATTGCATTTTTTTGTGTATAGGGCAAGTAGATAGGATACAAGAGTTGACCATAACAATAGCAACCTGTCAAGTTCTTTTGTTCTAGGGATTAACTCCTATTGTTCTAGGAGTAGCTCCTATTGTTAGGGTCTTAGGAACCATGAGCAACCCGAGAAACCAGAGCAACCGCCGGAAATGACGTCAGATGACCGCCTATTGTTAGAGGGATTAGAGCAACCCCTTTGGGATTCCGCAGCGGATTGGTCGATGACTCATCCCCTTGGTAAACACCGGAAGTCACCCCTTGGGGAATTCTTTTGTTGATCCGGATTGGTCGATGACTCAACCCAAACATGAGAAACCATGAGAAACCGCTGCAAGTCCATGACTTGTCCCCTTTGGTCCTGATCTGCAAGTCTGGGGTCATAATATTTGAGAAAAGCGATGATGTCATTTTTTATTTTAGATTATATTTTAGAGGTGGTATAGTATAAAACGGTTTAGACATTTACGATGTTCATTTACGCTCTCGTAATAGTTGCTAATACAGAAGAGTGATCAAAGAATGGTTGACAATACAGTTAAAACACAAAATGGGGAAATGTTGCATCCCCTTGGGTCGCGTATGATTTTTGCTAGTCTCAAAATGTATGGTGGGGAGCCATATATCCATGTTAGACGATTTATGTCTAGCGTTAAATATGGTGATTTCTACCCCACTAAAGTTGGTGTTGCTCTGAATTATGAAGAAGCGCTTAATCTATGCAATTGCTTGCATGGATTACTGAAGAGTGCAAACGAAGAAATTGAAGCAGCGAAGCAAAACAAGCATTGTCAACAAGAACATTTGAGACCTGACAGTAAAACACATGTGAACTACAGAAGATGATTTTATTAGTCAGATCAAGTCGCGATTTGAAGCCGTGGGTAAAGGAAGTCATAATGAACATTTGACGTACTTGTCAAGATATGTTTTCGAACTGTTTTGACCATCGAGAGGATTGAACGTTTGTTAAAGAAATAAAAGAAAGCATGTCAGCCTGTGTACGCCGATTTATGCAAAAGGTTGTTACCCATGCGAGGAAAGTATCTCAAACTCTTTTGCAGAGAAACAGTAGCACCGAGTGATAAACTGTTTTAGAGTACTGTATACAAACATGGTTCTTCGAAGTATGTGGTGGTGCAATAAAAAGTAACCAAACCTTGAATATGTCATCCTTATTTGATCCCGAAAAGATGAATAATTGACAATGTCACGCACTTATAGGACTTTATTTACAAAACTTCAAAGTCGATCTTCTACATTAAATTAAGCATTTGCAAATTTAGGAGATAACTTGATTCTAGTTTCATTTAATCTCTTTGATCGCCTAACTTGCTTTTTCTGTTCCGGCTCTGTCATGCTCTTTAGAAGGAGATGATCGGTTACACTACTAGATGGCGGGGTGTCAAACGCTGGCGCCAATTTGGGAACTTTCTTTTGCTCTTTCATGTATTGTTTCATTAGAGGTCCAACGTCTTTCTTTGGATTCGCATTTTCGTATTGAAACCACACCGCTTTGGGTGGTGATTTTTTCGATTTAGGTGTCGTAAATGATGCGGGTGTTTTTGGGTGGTGTTGGAAAAACAGATGATGTTGATGGTATTGCTTGTGGTATAGACTTTGGTTGGGGCGAAGCAATGAGTTGCGGTTCTCTGTTTACGTTTGCGTTTGATTCTGGAGGTAGCGGGCGGGTTGTCATGGGGGCACGACTTGTCTGTTTTTGCAGATCCAGATATCTGTTTAGTAACGTGTCATACTCTTTCATAAGCACATCGGCCGGTAACGAATTTTGATTCAACACATTTTCCATCTCTTCGTCCATTTCATGCATGCTGTTGAGTACTGCAGGTTGCAGATACGATTGTTTTTGAAAGTAATTGATCATTGACCGCCCTCCCTGACTTGACCGCGCAGAGGATTGGTAACTAGTTTTGTCGCTTGGTAGAATGTTCATCCTCAGCCTGCAGTCGTCTTTTGTTGTTGGCTTCAAATCGATAAACAGATATCCATAAGGGCGCATGACAGCTTCATCATATTTTTTCATGAATGTTTCTGTGTTTCCAGGGTACATCTGTTTTGCCAGAGTTAACACTTGTAGTTTATCTCTGGGGTTTTTAAACAACACCAGATAGTGAGAATTAAGGGAGATGGTCCTTCCAATTTTTGATTGAAAATACAGATTTTGTACAAGGTTCACTACAGAGAGATTTCTGTGATGAGACCCAGAAATGTACAGATCCAACACTCTCTTATCGGATCCCGTGTTCGACATGAGATCATCTAGGAGAATCATATTGTTTATTTGGGAGTCGAAGTACCAGTCCTCATCCACGTGTTGCGGGATCCCTTTATGAAACTCAATTCCGGGTATGGCGTTAATCATTGCATCATAGGCAGGCTGCCATTGAGAATAACACCACACTATTCTTTGCGGGGGTGGGTTGATCATCGTCTGAGCGTTTTCTAGTAAATTCTGTACCCACACCGTCTTTCCCGTTCCGGTCATACCAGAAATGATCGCTGTAAACGGGTGCTGAAGTTGAAAGGGGCCACATGACGAGTTGGGCTCACGTGCGGTAAAATAGCTCGGTGGCTTGAGATTGTTATGTTGGTTATCCATATGACGTTTAAGGTTATCACTTCTGGAAAACTCTTTTCCACATTTCGGGCATAACATGTTGCTTCTTTGGCGTCTTGGAAAGCAATGACGACTCTTGAAAATATCATACCTTATATTCTTCCTTGCCTCCTCCCCAAAAACTCCTCCTCCTCAAAACGTCCTCAAAACCTCCTCCTCCTCCTCAAACCTCCTCCTCAAAAAATCCTCCTCCTCCTCCTCAAAAACCTCTTCCTCCCCCTCAAAACGTCCTGAAATCTCCTCCTCCCTCCTCCTCAAAACTTCGTCAATTCCTCCTCCTCCTCCTCAAAACCGCCTCAATTCCTCCTCCTCCTCAAAACCGCCTCAATTCCTCCTCCTCCTCCTCCTCAAAACCTCCTCCTCCTCAAAAACTCCTCCTCCTCCTCAAAGCCACCTCAATTCATCCTCCTCCTCCTCAAACCCGCCTCAATTCCTCCTCCTCCTCCTCCTCAAATTAACACCGCCTCAATTCCTCCTCCTCAGCTCCTCATGGACCATATAAATATCCCCATATCAAACAAAACGAATCATATTATAGAAGCCTTCGAGAACACACCATGTCAAAGTTACTGAGAAACAATCTGCCTTATCTTCACCTCTTACACAAAGGCTCGCCGGAGCAGAAGGGTTACATTTTAGCGAGTGCTAATCCTGAACAAGTGCTCACCCTCTGTGAGATCTGCTACAATTTTATAAGGGGTTGTGTGCCCATAACTAAAATAGAAAAAGAAGCAATTAAAGAGCACTTAGATCTTCTCAAGGATTTGACTGATGCTTCTACCCCATTTAGAGATAAGAAGAGACGAATCGCTCAAGAAGGGCGTGGCTTAGTAAAAGACATACTTCCGCCGCTTTTTGCAGCCCTGCCCTTGTTTTTGGCATAAATACAGACACACTACAAATCTTCTCATATCACGCTGAGCAGTCTATCAGAAAGGAATAACATGAGTAAAAGAAGAATGTCAGAGACCGATGAGAGTTTGGAGGAGGAGGAGTCTGAGACTGAAACTTCCACTGCTGGGATAGTGAAAGCGACACTAGTAGTGATGAGGAATCTTCAGATGATGAGAGCATGAGTGATTCCGAGAGTGACGATCGAAGTGATATCGATGAAAACCAGGCATCGGTAGATGAAATGCTACAACAAATATCGAAAAAAATTCCAAAAGATGTAGCGCGCGACTTACTTCGTTCATTTGTGTCTTCTAAAAAGATTCTTTATTGGAACTTATCAGATGAAATGACTCGTAACCAACAGAGAATCCCAGGAACCGATATGGCTTCATTACTCAATTATGTACTATTACCATTTAACGCGAAAGCAAGAAAGCCTAATGGAATAAATACCTTTATCGAGGGTTTAGCAGATCTCGGAATTAATAAAACCCTTATTCAAAATAAGGATGTGTTGAAACGAATCATAGACTTGGAACACGAATCTTTAGAGACAGATGAAGAATCAATGAGCGAGGACGAATTTGTAGAGGGGACCAGGAAGTTAGTTCAATCAGGTGGTGGATATGAACCAAAACACTGCCGTGTGATTATTGCGGCTTTCCCGAAACGAAGTCAATGGTCTTAGCCCTATGTCCCACGTGTTCGTGGTCAGACGACTATGATTTTAACCTTGTCGGAGAAGCTGTTACTTGCGACATTTGTTCGAAGCCATTTTTGCTACATCATCAGTTTTACAAGGATTGCTGGCAAGACTGTGACAACTGTGGACGGGCGCATTATTTTTCATTACAAAATGAGGAAAATTGATCTATTTTGAGAGTTTTTTTCCATTAATGAGTTCGCATATTGTAACTCAAAAGATAATTTATTTGACCTTTGTACGGTTTAACACCGCTAGTATGTTACCCTGACAACACGTTAACTCGTCTGTATTTGTCTATGCTTTAATAAAGAAGGTTTATTGACTTTCAAGTGAGTTTTATTTACATCACAAAAGAGTATGGCACGCGTCGCAGTGTTTCCTCTCTAAGAAGTTGGTCTTCTTACATTGAGGGCATATGCGGACCGATAACTCTTGAGTATCTCCCGAAATGCTTTCTAAGCTATCGTCTATCCATCGCTGGATAAACGATTCATCCAATATAAGTTCGTGTCCTGTTCGAATGACCATATCTTTATTTACTAATCGTAGCTTATGCAAATTTTGTTGAATCATCTCCAGTATTTGCGCTTGCTTGTCGTTCATTTCATTTCTATTAAAGTTCGCCAATGTTCCTATAACGATGTTTAAAAATATCCTCTCAAGATCGCTCTGAGGTTATCCCAGATATCAGGTGCTTGTTTTTACAAAAACAACAGAAGCAAAATTGGTCCGGTTCTTGGTTCTTGCTTCCCCAATTTAGCGAAACTTGTAGGTCTTTCACAACAAACAAAATAAAGCTGCTGCCACGAAGTAAGAGTACATAGCTCCACCAAATGTTTTTTATGACTACACTTTCTCTGCTGTCAAGATGAGTGGAGGTTTTTGAAAGCTTACTCGAGTTTATATTCGTCCGCCAATTATTGACATGACTGTCACGCTAGAGTCCCAGGCCCTCGCGATGGTGGCGCTATTATTCGTCCCCACGTTTCTCAAATATTATGACCCTAGACTTGCGGGTCAGGACCCAAGGGGACGAGTCATCGACTTGCAGCGGTTTCTCATGGTTTCTCATGTTTACCAAGGGGATGAGTCATCGACCAATCCGGATCAACAAAAGAATTCCCCAAGGGGTGACTTCCGGTGTTTACCAAGGGGATGAGTCATCGACCAATCCGCTGCGGAATTCCCAAAGGGGTTGCTCTAATCCCTCTAACAATAGGCGGTCATCTGACGTCATTTCCGGCGGTTGCTCTGGTTTCTCGGGTTGCTCATGGTTCCTAAGACCCTAACAATAGGAGCTACTCCTAGAACAATAGGAGTTAATCCCTACAACAAAAGAACTTGACAGCTTGCTATTGTTATGGTCAACTCTTGTATCCTATCTACTAGGGCAAATAAAGCCTGTAGTTTGTATTCTTCGTGCACGACGCAAATGACGAAATCGTCATATTTGCTATGTTTGTAACGTCGATCTCACGCTTACGGGCTTCTTTCGAACATAGCAATAGGCCATTTGCACTAACTGGGTCACGTGACCCCAACTACCTCTTAACGAGATGTTTTGTCAAAATCAATTCCAGAAATACAAAGAACCAATTGATATTAATCAGAAACTCAACTTTCAGCTTAAAATCTCTAACCTGGAGCAAATGGCAGCGAGTTGAATTTTCAAGATTTTATTTGATTTGAATTTTCAAGATTTTATGTATGGGATTTGGGTCACGTGACCCAGTTAGTGCAAATGGCCTATTGCCTGCCAGGCCTATCACTGGAGGGCTTTTCGCGGGGAGTTTTTCCTCGCTAAGATACAATGTTCTTGTAACGGGCATTCCATTTAAACGGCACGAGCATATTGTCTTTGTTTGCGGGAGATCTCAAACGCAATATTACATGTTTCTTCCTTATGCGAAATGTTTAACGTATTGAAAGAAGAGAATTACAAAAATGCAAATGATATAGAAATTGCTGGAAAAATTCCGCAGAAAATTTCTTGTGATCCCCCTTCCAGGGCTTTAGGTTTCGAGAGTTCCCCCCTTTCGCCAACCCCAAAATGAGATGATCCTCTGCCCGTAGGATATCTCGTCCTCAATTTGATACAAGAGATATATCATTCTATTCAAAAATTGGTTCCGCCGTTTTGAAAATGCCTATGCCAAGTTATCAAACCGTTGACCAAAACCTCGCAGATTCCGAGGACCAAAAAAAGCAAAATGAGGGCCTTAATTTAGAAGGGGCGAGAAGTGAAATTCTATTTTCAGGTAGCCTGTTGTTAGGATAAACAGTCTTAGAATGCGAAAAATGGTATAAATTGACGACTTTTAATTAGGATACACAGGATATACAAGGAGAGATTTGAAAAATCTCGTTCCCGTTGAAACATCTTGATTCCCATTCCCGGTAGACAAATCCCGTTCCCGGTAACCCAAATCCCGTTTTCCCGGCCTAAAAAAAGGCGAATCCCGGCTCCCGTTTTACCCCTTCAGGACCCTGTGCAGACAATCAGACAACAGCGTGGTTGATGATTCCCCCTTGTTCTTGT
This sequence comes from Scolanthus callimorphus, assembly GCA_033964015.1. Classification (NCBI taxonomy): domain Eukaryota; kingdom Metazoa; phylum Cnidaria; class Anthozoa; order Actiniaria; family Edwardsiidae; genus Scolanthus; species Scolanthus callimorphus. The sequence continues at coordinate 23,164,870 of CM066917.1, forward strand.
TTCAAATCGTCGATCACATCAAGAGTTTACTGTATTTTTTACTTGAAAAGCAGCCCAGCTGAATGTATCCGTGGATAAATAAAGTTATATTATAGTGCGAGTAGATGTGCGCGTCTCGGTAGTTGCTCTGTACCTGGCATCAATTGACCTGAAAATGAAAACAAACATGAAATAGTCAATCGAAGGTTTCGAAACTCAAACTAAATTAAACGACGTGGTTCGACAATAGAACACAATCAGAACCCTGCACATATAGCGATCGAATCGAACAAAATCATCCATTCGACAATTGTGGAAATTCCAGACGCATGGGCAGGTCAAAATCTACTGCTGCCCGTGGAGAGTGTACAGTGGTTTAAGCGGCCACCCTCGGGACCGAGCCAGGTGGCCGCTTAATGGAGGTAGTACAAGAAACGTTGCGCAGTGCCATTTCCGCTGAAACTACTGTAAAACTGCTTTTCAAGGAACCGCCACCGGAAGTTTGAGTTGCATTAACAGCGTGTAAGCTTACAACAAAGATTAAAGAAGAATGTCCTGTTGTTATCAATAATTGCCACTATGATTTTCTGTCACCAAAATGGTATAAACATCGTTATTAGGACTTTATGGCCGCTAGTTAACAGAGGTAATCAATAGCATTTGGAACCGGAAAAAAGTGGTCGCGGCCGCTCAATAGTGGTGGCCGCTGAATAGAGGTATTAATGAGTGACACATATTTTTGGACTTTAAAAAGTGGCCGCTTAATAGTTATAGTTAACCGGACTTGTTTTTAGAAGATTTAAATGCCGGTAGGGCCGAATGAAAATTACCTTTTTCGGTGAACAGGGGATTTATATTCATTAAAGCATCTGACTTGGCTAAAAAACTATGGTCTTTTTCTGCACATGCCCTTTTTTATGGAATGAATTGCCTCCCCATGTAAAAAAACAACTCTGAAACAGTCCCTGTTTTAAGTCTCGTCTTAAAACCCATCTTTTTAGAAGATATTTTTAGTAGCAGATATTTTGTAAAATTTGTTAATGCGTTTGTAAATAATAGTTTGTAAGTTAGTAGTTTGTTTTTTATTTCTTATTTTTAATGATTGTAATTTTTAACGATTTCAATGTAAAGCGCATAGAACGTGGCTATTTGCGCAATATAAATGTATTATTATTATTATTATTGGCTTCCTTTGCGTTGGGTACAAAAGTTTACATTTCGCTGACTGCCTCCTCGGAAAATTATTACCCTGGATCATAAAGGATTTAGGTGTTATGCAGGTGATTTCTTGCTCTTAAATTAGCCAATCAGAACGATTTTCATTGCATCACCAAGCATTCCAAACAGATTCCAAGAAATATTGCGATTGAGTATAAAAAGTGTCTTCTCGGAAAACCTTGCCTTCTTTGACTTGCTGGATTTGATCGTACTTTTGCTTATTTCCCCAAACTTCGAAAATTCAATTCGACGCGTATCTGTGGCTTGACTTAGGAACGTTTCGTTTTGACAATATCCTTTAGGTGACAGTTGGATGAACATTTCGGCTTCCGGTTGATTTGGTAGGATTTTCTTGTTTTGTTTCTAAGTCAACTGCGTCCTACCAGGTGGTTCATGGATTAACTAGGAGAAAGAAAGTAATATGTAAGGTTTACTTGCTAGGATTTCCCTCTCGCGTGTGAGTTTCTCGGCCGCCCCTTTGGAAGCCTTACAGCCCGACCAGCTGATCTAATCTCTCGGTCGCAAGGATTGCCAAAACCAACAGGGTGGTCCTGCAAGAGATACCGCCAAGTTTTGGGAAGCAAAACTAGCTTTACTTCATCGTAGAAGTCAAATTTGACATAAATTATTTTGATTTTTTGACAATATGGAAACGTTTTAGAACCTGTTTTGAACACTTGCGATGCAATTCAACTAAAATCGGTCTTTTCAAAGCAATAACTTTTGTGTATTCTAGATTTTAAAGCTAAAGGGAAACCTTCGGCCGCCCATTTGGGAGCTTTGCAGAGGATAAAAAGCCAATATGTGGAAGTCCTTCATTATTATTTTTTTCAAAGCAATAAACTTTTGTGTAATCTGGATTTTAACGTTAAAGAGACACCGTAAATGTTGATTTTGTGACATCATGTCAAGGTGAGCTACCCTTTGGCATAAAGAAGGCAGTTCAGTTGTATCGGTCGCACTACCAAAGAGAAAGCTAACTTGAAACCTTAACCATGGAGAAGCTGATTTTTCTGTTTGTGCTTATCGCTGTTGCGTTTGCCTGCCATGAAGAAGGTAAGTTATTGGAGCATTTTTAAAAATGTGTTGTCTTATTAAAAACTTAGGACCAGAGATAAAAAGAACCCATTTGTAGCCGCAAATTAGAGACAAGTCCTAGTTCTTTGTGTTAAGGTGTGGGTATTGTTTATTGTTAACGAGACAACATGGCTTTTATCAATTACGTACCGACCCGTCTTTTTTGGGAACCCCCCAAAATATGAAAACAAATTTTGTGCTACGAGACAAATTTTGTACTACGAGAAGTGAAATTTTCGTTCGGTATGTTTTGGCAGCGAAACGCCGCGGCAAAATCCCTTGTGCTAGCTAATAGAAGCAGAAAAATTACAGTCACGGGCACATAATGGACCTGTTTTCAAAAACGCTTTTCCTCACGCCCTTGTACAGTGAGATTTCCACGGGCACAGAACGGACCTTTCAGAAAAAATGTTTCTCACGCTCGATCGTGTACAGTAAGATATTGAAATAAATGCAAGAACCGTGTACAATATACTGCTGAACGTAGGATCATAAAAATCTCAGCCATAAGACAACGCATGATAAATCACATGAGAGGAAAGGCGAAGCTTCACAGGAAAGTGGCACAAAAATAGAGTCCAAATTAACTACCAGTTTTCAGAAAACCTGTTCCTCATCCTCTTTCACAGTTGACTGGCAAAAATTTAGTGAGACCTCTTGCTTGGAAAGTTTTTTGTATTTTTGCTGGCAAAGCAATTTAGAAAAATTTATTATTTTTGTTTTGGAAAATTTATTCTTATTCTAGAACTGATGTTTGGAAATTTCTTAGAGTTTTTACGTGTTAGTTTAACACTGATTTAGCTAATTATTACCTCGCCTTTTTCTTGCTTGTTTATGGCATTTGACTCATACTGGCTTGGAGAACGTGTGCTCTTCGCTGCTGGCAAGTTCCGATCTTGCTTCTTCTGGGCAAGGCAAAAAGCATTAATCCATTAATAAAACCATTAATAACATATTTGCCAGCAGCTCAGGAAAGATAATTTATTGTCTTTTGTTTTTTATTTATCCGGGGGAGGGGTCTTGGGCGAGAAGAGAAAAATTTACTGCACCGCAAGGGTGATCCTGAATCTGTTTTGGAATAAGAACAGTTTGATATTGCACCATTCATGTCATTTCTTGGCTCTATCCCGTTCTGCAGTTCTCTCTCCTAGAATTTTCTTCAAACTTAATGACGAAAATATGAAGGTTAAATGGCCCTAAGTCGGATGATTCAGAAACATTGCGCGAAGATTTAGCGCATAGGAGGGTCGTTTGTAAGACCCAGTCCATACGTTGCGCTTATACTTTTTGCACGAGAAGCTCGACGTCTAAATCAATTAAGTTCGGCACGACTAAAGTTCAGCACGGCACTGAGCACGGCCGCGCGCACGGCAAAAGCTTGACTCTGATTCAAACGTCGAATCATTCCGTCATCAGCAGCGCGCGCGATTCAGGGAAGTTGTGTCCATGGGATCAAGGGAAAGCCGAACACTTATTCTTATGTTTTCATGGAAAATTCAGCTTTCCCCCATGAATGAGATTCTGCAGAAATTCCTGTACACCATAGTTAATGGAGTGGAATGGTTGGAAAGTCAGGCAAACTTCAAAGGGTCGCCAACACAATAGCATGGGCTGGATGTTGAGAGGGGCTATTTAACAATTAGACCTCAAGGCCGAATGTGCTATGATGAATAGACCATGAGGCCGAAGGCCGAATGGTCTATTGATATCATAGCACATGAGGACGAGAGGTCTAATTGTTTTAGTATAAACCAACTAGTTGGTCGGATTTGGCAAAGAATTCCATTATTTTATGTTGAAAAATCCAGTTTCCTTGCAAAGAAAGGTGGTGGTTTTGCCAGGAACGGTCTATCACTAATAGACCATTAGTAGCTCAGCCAATCAGAATGCAGGATTTGTAATAGACCATTAGTTGGTTTATACTAATTAACAATTAGACCTCGAGCCCTGTGGCCCTTGAGGGCGAGAGGTCTAATTGTTTAGTATCACCCAATTAGTTGGACAAAAAAAGTGAAAAATTGTGTTAAGAAATCACCAGAAACCTCGAAACGAGAAGCGGCCGCCATTGTTTTCATGTTCAAAATCAGCGCTTTCGCTACTAGAGGTCTATCGATAGGTCCCATAGAAGCGTAGCCAATCAGAATGCAGCATTGGCAATAGTCCACAAGTTGGGTGATACTAACACGTGATATTGACCCTGTACAATCTTTTCTTTCGTGCTCGTCTAATATGCATGCCTAAGGTGCAATGAGTCAGGAGCGGCAATCAGAAATCAGCTCAAAAACGGTTACAAATTTCTTAATCTACGTTGTTTGGTTTATAGAAAATAGAGACAGTAACGATGAAGGGCTATTCGAAGGAGACATGAAGTTGACTGATGCACAACGCACTGGCATAGCGAGGAGCAGGTTGTTTGGTGCTCGGGCCGCGGTGCCAGATGGGAAGTGGCCAGGGCTGTAGTGCATTACGTAATAGATTCATCCATTGGTGGTAAGAGTACCAGCCCAAATTCGGATTAATTAATGTTGACAAAATTCTGCATATCAAGATAAAGTTTGTCGGTTTTTTTGCCGTGTGTGACGCGGGCTACCTGTGTAGGTATTTCCGGGCTCCTGGGGGCCAACGGCAAAGATGACGGCCTACATGAACAGCGTTTCTCTCCAAAATCTGCAAGTTTTGACGACCTTTTTGACAACTTAGTGTAATAAATAACATATATAACTTCTGGAATTAGAAATATGGTAGGTAGAAACTTCCATAAGGTAATTTTAGATAACAAAACATGCCAATGGGAACTGAAAATGCTAGCCAAAGAATAACGAGATTTCGTTAGGCTTGGGCCTTGTCCATTTAAATTTCTGTCGTTCTTTATGGACGGCGGAGCCGAGTTTCCCCGCACATGACGAGTTTCCCCGCACATGAAGAGTTTCCCCGCACATGACGAGTTTCCCCGCACATGACGAGTTTCCTTGCACATGACGAGTTTCCCGCCGCACATGACGAGTTTCCCCGCACATGACGAGTTTCCCCGCACATGACGAGTTTCCTTGCACATGACGAGTTTCCTTGCACATGACGAGTTTCCCCACACATGACGAGTTTTCCCGTACATGACGAGTTTCTCGTCGCACATGACGAGTTTCCCCGCACATGACGAGTTTCCGCACATGACGAGTTTCCCCACACATTACGAGTTTTCCCGCACATGACGAGTTTCCCGCCGCACATGACGAGTTTCCCCGCACATGACGAGTTTCCCCGCACAAGACGAGTTTCCCCACACATGACGAGTTTCCCCGCACATCACAAGTTTCGCCAAGTTTTCATACATTTTCACTAAACTCAGCCACCATCTTTGCAATACAATCTTAATCCTAATGACCCAGAGCTGTCGGAATGTTTTGAAGTAGGCGGCTGCTCAAAAGTGTAGCCGGTTGCATAAAAAAAACTGACGGCCGACATGCAAATTTCGTAGCTTCAAAGCAAAACTTTAGTTTCTTGCCAAGCCAATTCTGACACAGGCGCGAAGCTGGGAGATTTTTAAGGAACTACAATTTAAGGATTCCAGTTTTTATTTTAGTTTCGCAAGCAATGAGGTCAGCTTCAGGCTGCATTTCGATCTTTTTTGTGTCGCATTTTGCAAAACAAGTAGCCGAAGCCGCCGTAGTGTTCCGGCTTGTTCTGACAGCGCTGTGAGCCCCCCCCCCCCCCTAGCCCCACCTCGCCCCACCTCGCTAATACAATCTTACTGATGAGCCCCCCTCCCCAGACACACACCCCACACCCACACACACCACGCTTTGAAAACTGTTCCGCCGTGCCTGTTCTTCTAACCATAAGATTTTCAGCGATGGGCAGACGATACTCGGCATATCCAGGCCTTTTGTTTTTGGAAGCCACCTCGGGACTAGGCTTGTGACTCGGCCTGAAAAGCCATTAGCGACAATGACTATTGCGAGCTAGATCTACAAAATGGATAATGCAGGGTATTTTCAATACTTCGCAAAAAAAATTGGAAATCAGTGCTTCCTTAGCTTACAGGGGCAGATACGCCCCCGGTCAGCAAATACCTAGCTTTCCGAACGCGGTATTATAAGTAAACAAACGCTTTTCAACTATTGCCTAGTATTCTCTTTCAGTGTGACTAACTTTATTGCTGAACGGTTCAACGTACTGTCAATGAGCATAAATACATTTCTCTTATTTGCAGACCGTGCTGCTATTGATGAAGCCTTTAATGAGTATGCCCAAAGGACATGCGTGAGATTTGTTGAAAGGACAAGCGAAGCAAATTACATTCGCATTTTTAGTGGAAGCGGGTGAGTTTGGATCCTTTCCAAATCATTTTTATCTAAATCAGAGCGGGTTTCAGGGAAGTGCCGAAACGTTTTCTTAGCTGTGTTTTAGTAATCACGTGCGTATCTCGTGATATTGTTTTACTTCCCGGGGTGTGCCTAGACCTTAAAACCCTGGCCCTACCCGACAAAGTATGGCACCCTGTGTCCCAGACGGCCTTTGAGTCGAAAAGCATACCCTTGATACTCCTAAATGTCTACCCTAAATTCTACCTAAAAGTCTACCTGTCAGCCGAACTTGCGCTGACTATGCACGATTTGATCGACTAATTTGTGATGGTACCGTTCCCCACCGTAAAATATATTCCCTCAGTTTATTGGCCCTTTAAGGCATTACCGTATTATATCCGTCATCTGAAGGGAAATATAACTGCAATGATTTTCAGGTTTTTTTGTGTTATCGATGTGCTGAATAATGAAACCATTATCCTGCTTGATTTGCAGAATAATGTCTGATTTAGCCAACTCGGGACTGCGTCCCTCGTCGGCTAAGTATCAGACGATATTCTGCTGTTCTGTGCAAATCTCGCAGGATAATGGTTAAATGTACATCATCTTGTAGATCATATTGTACAACAAGTTGAAAGATTTCAGCTAAAAGTATGACGGTCCTTAATCAACATTTTAATATAAGAAACACCAATAGTAGGGGGAATGATTGCATTGTAGTTATTGTGATTGTGATTGTGATTGTGACTTGTGATTGTTGTCATTGTCATTGTTACAGGTGTTGGTCTTATGTTGGGCTTCTATCGAATGGACAGCAAGACGTCTCTCTCGCTCCTGGATGTTTGTACAAAGGCACTGTTGTCCACGAGCTTGGTACATAGTATATAAAACATTTTTAGGATTATAAGTTTTAACTTTTAGGGTTTTTTTATTACATTTTCTACTCCTGTAAATTATTGTAAAGCGCTATTGAGCGTCAGGAAATAGCACTATATAATTATATTATTATTATTATTTTTAATATAATGTAGATAATACGCTGAAATCAAAAAGCTCGACCAAATTTAAATTTAAGTTAATAATGTAATGTACATATTAATATTGAAATTGGTATTATTATTGTATAGGTTAGTATTATTATTGTATTATTCCTAAATCAGCGTAAATTTTTATTATGACAGTGTCGTATATTATTATGAATTGTTTTTTTAAATTGTAATAAAGTATTATTATTGAAAATAAAATTATTATTATTATCATTATTTTACTAGTGTATTTATCAGCAAGATAGACATGATAGAGCACGTTTGATGTCAGGAGAGACACGAGAACGTTGTAAAATCACCAGCCTCCAGGCGAGGGCCATTACTTTATCCGTGAAATAGAGCATATATTTGGACCAATCAGAGCGCGCGTTATATCGTAGCTATATCGTAGCTTTATCGTAGCTACGTCTCCTCGATTAGAGTGCACTCGTGCACGGCTAGAAGATTGAGACGTAATAAAGTTCCTTATTGCAACGTTTTTTAAACATCCTTTTTGTATTGTTCTGTACAGCTCACACCTTGGGGTTCCACCATGAACAGTCCCGCCCTGACAGAGATAATTATGTCGATATCATCTGGGCTAATATCCAAGCTGGTAAGTAGCCTGCTTGGCGCGCGGGATTCCTGTCTTGATTTCTCCACAGGGAGCTCACCCTTCCGGTAAAATAAAAGTAAATGTGTTATTTTAATGTTTTTTCCTTCCGTTCCTTTATCTGTCAATGGGAATCCTGTGTATTGTTTTACCTCTTGGACCCTAGGGAACAAGGTTACGTCATGCTAGGTTCTGATTGGCCACTACAGGCCAGTAGCCAGGGATTTTTGTGGGGGGTGTTAATCTAGGAAAAGCGGACCAACATGGTCAAAATTCAATAGAGAAAGCAAATATACGAAACTGGCTCGTATGCCAAAGTGACTGCAGTTTCTGTTTGGCCCATTTAGTCACTAAAACAGTGTTTTCAAACCATTTAATTGGGACCTTTTTGTCGCGTGGGGGGTGCTTGCGCACCCCCGGAACCCCCCCTGGCTACGGGCCTGCACTATCAGTAATTTTCATAACAAATTAATTCATTGACCTTCACAACCTAGTTATACTAGCAGCTAGTCCAAGAGGTAAAACAACACACAGGATTCCCATTGACAGATATAAGAACGGAGGGAAAAACACTAAAATAACACATTTACTTTTATTTTACCGGAAGGGCGAGCTCCCTGTGATTTCTCTTCCTTTTTTCCTCGCGACACAGGAATCCCGCACGCCAAAAAAAAACAAACAATTATTCGATAAAACCCACTAGAGAGCCCGCTAGCTGGTAAGTATCAGACGTCTTACAGACGTCCCATGATTCTTTTGGACCAACAATTCCATTTCTTGTTTAAGAAATAAAACATTTTTTCTGTGCTTTCACAGAGTTTTGAAACCGAGGCGTTGTTTGGGAGAACAATGATAGAGAATTTTTTCTGGAATAACTACTTCTCAGACATCTTTTTAACGAGAACCCAAGCTAGGGAGCCCCCCCCCCCCCCCCCCCCCCCAACTTCTAATGGTCGTCCGCTAAGGTTTTTCTCCTTAGAAACATTAGGGACATTCGGTACATAATACGAGTGTTTTAGTTTCCGTAAAACAATTGCATATATATAATAAAGGAGGGTATATTTTTTTAATCGTGAAATCAAAGCGACGCGAAAATTACTTGCTAATAAGGTAGCATACGTAACTGATTGAATAATTGTAATTTCAGGCAAAGAAAGTAATTTTAACAAGTATTCAACTGCGTTAACGTACGGCACCAGTTACGACTACAGTAGCGTTATGCACTACAGTTCCGGTGCATTCTCCGCGAATGGGCTGGCTACCATTGTAGCGAAACCGGATTCTACGGTATGTGTATTTTTTTTAAATCTTCTGCTAGCAGCCCCTCCTTTTGAGAACGCCCCAAAATCGAGGGGCTCCTGGGGAAATTGATTCCTATAAAGCGTGCATTCTCGTGCACGGGCTCTCGATCCGAATCGTCTGCTCGCTGCCGGGAGGCTCTGGGGTCATCCATGTGGCAGTGGCGGTTCCAGGATTTTACTAAGGGACTTAGGTTTCTTCTTTTCTTCTGATACGGGCATGCAATATATCAAGGATAGCTCGTCCGCCAGCAGTCAGTGTATTACAATAAAATCCTTATTGTTCTGATGCTCAAGAGGGGTTCCCCGTGGAACCCCTTCTGGATCCGCCACTGATGGGAGGGCCTTCGCTGGTTGGATAGTTGTGAACGCTGGGGCACGCGCAAAGATGTTTTTTCTCACAACGGTTCTGTATCAAATTTCACGCATGCGTCATCAGAGCGTCCCCCTCGAGATGATCAATCTCCAACCTCGTATCCAGAGCCCGTCATCTTTTGGCCAGCGGCAAGATTCAGCGGCAAGATTCAATCCGATTTGTGAGCATGCGTGGTAGTTCAAAAATGTAACGAACTTTCATACAACAATCAAACCGGAAACCCAGAATCTGTCTCGTACTCAGAGCCCGTCATCTTTTGGCCAGCAGCAAGGTTCCGGGGGCTGGGGTAATCGATTTTTTTTAAATTTTAAAACCCATATTCTGGGTTTCCGGTTTGAAGGTTGTCTGAAAGTTCGTTACGTTTTTGATCCACCACGCATGCCCACAAATCGGATTCCCCCAGAGCCCCAAATCTTGTCGCTGGCCAAAAGATGACGGGCTCCGGGTACGAAATTGCGGCTCTGTATCAAATCTCGCGCATGCGTCATCAGAGCTTCCCCGCGAGATGACGTGCCGGGGATCTCTGAGTTCGAACATGACTACGCGTGCTGATCGACGTTTCCAGCTGTGCGCGCTGCATTAGGGATTCGCGATTTAGCACGATTTCGTATGACTGTGAAAAGTTCCGCGACAAAGTTGTACCGCTCCGCGACCGTGGCCGTACCGCGACTACGCGGTTTCCTTCGGTATCTACAGCAGGCCAGGTTCCGTACCGCCACCGCGACATTACCGCGCCGTGTCACGGTACTTTTCACAGTCATACGAAAACTGCTCGACTAAGGGACCGGTCATTATTTATGTCGGAGAGGGGGGTGGAGGAGAAAATACTTGTGATCCAAAAAAATTTCAAGAACCCCACCTGATAGCATTGATTGTTTTCGGGAGCCCCCCTCTGATAGACTGAAACATTTCAGGCCCCTTCCCCTCCATCCATGTCAGTCAAAATGATTCAAACAGGTCCTGAAGGGGGTCCAAATCCCATTTCTCAGTGTAAAAGTTTCGCAAGATCCCAGTCCTGAAGTTTTCCCAGTCAGAGTTTTCAAAATCCCAGCGTTAAAAAGTGACTTTTAGACATGTGTACAGGGTGTTTGTATTGCAGTCGTAGGGCAAAATTTTAAAAGCAGTTCACAAAATTTTAAGCCACTCTTTACAGACATTGATATTTCATTGTTGGTTCAGTTACAGCCATTCTCAGTTACACGCGGTCGCCGGGAAAAAAGCTTGCAACCGAAAACTCGTTTTTCTGTCTTGTCTGAGTGCGACAAGCCGGCGAAAGCACGTGCGTTGCCATGGAAACTTTGACAAAAAACGATTTTTCGCTTGCAAGCTTTTTCCCCGGCGACCGCGTGTAACTGAGAATGGCTGTAAAGGCCAATTGACCCATTTCTAGTTCTATTGGCCAAATCCCAGTGACTCCAATCCCATTTCAAAGCCTAACATTAATTAAAAAATTTATTAACTAAACGAATCGAGTATTAGACTCACAATTGTTAACATCTGTTGTTTTGTTTGTTGTTGTTTTTCTTTAGTCTGTTGGTGTGGCGTAGTTGGCCCCACCTTCGTTAACCCATTATCTCGAGTGCAGATAATGGACATATGAATTTACGCACGCGAACATCAACTATATTGTTAAATATTGAGCATGTCGTCATTTGTTATGGCTGCCGTTGGTTTACAATACAACTTTTCATAAAGTTTCTTTGATTTAGTTGAATCTAGGTTAAGAGAAACCAGAAACATATAAGTGAGTTGAAACGTGTAACACACATACATTGCTTTAGTGCCAAGCTGCGGAATATTCGCAGAATAAACAATTGAACTGATTTTGAAAATAATGTTGTTGCAAGACTTCAATATGTTAAATGTTAGTATATTATCACTTTCCACTGTTGCTCTACTATATTTAAGCGAAAAATGAAATATTATGCAAAGAAAACCTGCTTGGGTTAGCAGTCGAGAGTTCATTATTGACCAAATATGGTCATAAACTCGATACGGATAATCCGAAGCTTGGTTCACCGTTACATGTTTCAACTAAGTTATATGTTTCTGGAGAAACTGAATCCGGAATAGCGGACACAAATGAATTGGCTCTTTCAAAATTTCAAAAATCCCCGACACGGTTTTTTAAAACACTGACATCTAAGCCCATCGTAAAAAGGAACGAAAGCAGTGTTTATTAAAAGCGTGGAACTCTCAAAAATTGAACAGATGCACCGGAAAGGGAACTCACTAAAAAATCTGTGTTTTATCAAATTAAAGAAATAAAATTTTCATAGTCGAGGAGAGGAAATAAGCTTTAAAAAGTATCACTTGTCAAGATACGACGTTTTTTTCGCGGCGAAATGCCTTTTAACGAAAAATGGCACGAAGAGGGTCCGTAACTTTAAGCTTTTTTAAATCTAAAATATATTATTTCGTTTTCAGGTTACTCTTGGTCAGCGGGATGGGCTTAGCACATTGGACGCGTATGAGGTCAACGCTCGCTACGAGTGTAGCGGAGGTATGGCCCGGGTGGCCCGTATGGTCCGGGTGGGACGGGGGGGTGGGGGGGGGGGAACTCCCATATGTTTTGGTCGGGATGACCGTGTATCTTTTAGGGGTTAAAATCACGGGGTTTGGTCGGGGTTTAGGGGTGATCTTGATTTTTAATAAAATTTTAGGGAGATGGTATCTCTTGGGCTTTTAGGGCCGAAACTGTGTCCAAATTGTTTTTCTCATGATGGTGCTTCTAAAAACCGTGAGAAGACAATAAATTAGAAACAAACACGGAAATTTCTTTGATGGGTATCTTTCACCTGTTACCTGTCTCCTTCGCGCCTACTTTGCACACATAAGGCCTCATCTTTTAGGGTTTTAGGGTAAGAAATTATTTGATTCACGCCATGGCCCGCCATGTTAGGTATCTTTAAGGGTGAAACTGAAAACTTCCATATTCCATATTTTTTTGTCGGGGATGATCGTCGTATCTTTTAGGGGTTAAAATCACGGGGGTTTGCTCTCATTTAGGGGCGATCGTGATCTTCACTAAATTTTAGGGGATTGGTATCTTTTAGGGCCGAAATATGTGTTCAAATTGTTTCTCTCATGATGGTGTTTCTAAAAACTGTGATTACTCGATGAGAAGACGATAAATAAGAAGGCAGCATTTAGTCAAACACGGAAATTTCATGATGGGTATCTTTTACCTGTTACCTGTCTCCTTCGCGCCTACTTGGCATAAGGCCGCATCTGTTAGGGTATCTTTTAGGGCTTTTAGGGTAACAAATTATTTGAGCCACGCCCTTTTTGGTGTCTTTTAGGGGTGAACCTGAAAATTCCCGACCATCATCCACGACCAAAAAAATATGGGAGTCCCACCCCCCCGGGGGATCATCCCGACCAAAAAATATGGGAGTCCCCTCCTCCCCTCCCGAGAGGTATGGATTACGCCAGATCGAAACCACAAACTCCTTTTTACAAACAATTTTTCGCATCCAGTGTGCTGCTCGAGTTTTTCCCCTAGAACGTGTCCGTAATCGATTTCTTTTGATTGCATATATAGGGGCTATGTAACTTACACGGGCTATGTCACGGCGGTTATTTCAACAAAATGATATAAAAAAGACCAGTGATCTACATAAACAACTCAGAATCCTATATTAGGGACCGGATTCATGTGACACCTACAAAGGATAATGAGCAGAAGGGTTGCCCGGGTGAGGCTGCCAACCAAGATTGACACTTACCCCAGGATCATGTAAAGATAGCCTAATACTATATCCGGATATCTTACTGGTTGCTTGCAGGTACAGCACCCCCCATACCGACAACTTTGCCCCCCATAACCCCACCAAGCAGTGGATATGGTAAGACAAACGAATTGTCAATGCTCATGCGTTCTGATTGGTTGAGCTCTAGTAGGCTATACGTTATAGCCTATACTTCTAGTACTAATATGCCTATACTAATCACTAGTGTGACTAATAAATTGGCCTCTCGCCCTCATGGCCTATCGATAAAACGTATTTTCGACCCATGTAAAGGAATCCGGGATCCCGGAGCTAAATTTCAGGTTTGGGATCCGGGATCCAGAGTGTGGGATCCGGGATCCAGAGGTGTGGCATACGGGATCCAGAGGTGTGGGATCCGGGATCCAGAGTGAGGGATCCGAGATCCAGAGCATGGGATCCGAGATCCAGAGTGTGGGATCCGGGATCAAGAGGTGTGGGATCCGGGATCAAGAGGTGTGGGATCCGGGATCCAGAGCGGTGAGGGATCCGGGATCCATGGGTCGGGTCCATGATTCTGTTTTGGTATACCTATTTGCTCCCTTGACGCATAGCGGGCTAGAACAAACAGTTGTGACAGTGCAACCATTTCTGAAACTTAATAGCTATATTTAATTTGAAAATTATAGTGTCGCTGTGTGATTTTGATAATGGTGAATGTGGCTTTGAGGACAAAGGGGGCGACTTCGCGTGGTCTTTCACCAGTGGCTCCACCCCTTCATCAGGCACCGGACCATCGGGTGATCACACTTCCGGGCAAGGTTGGTGCTGCCAAGGGAAATTCCTGCAGAAACACATCCTTGGGAAAAGCTGAATTTCCCATGGTAGAAGAATGGGAAGTGTTCGGATTTCCCATGGCTATCCATGTAAATTCCGAACACTTCCCATGCACACCTTGGGAAATTCAGCTTTCCCCATGGATGGGTTTCTGCAGAAAATCCCTGTGTGCCATGGGCTTCTGGTGTTATCAAACGCGTAGCTACCTTTAAGCTTGTTAAGTCCGGGCTGAAAACAAATTGTTGGTGATTTTGTCAAGGTAAAAGAACTAGTTCAAGTTTTGTAGCGACTGAGAGGTGATTTTTAAGGCGGTTGCACTGAATTGGTCCACCTAAAGTTACTTTTTACATGGGGTAAATTTTTGGTTACCATATGTCAATAAATTTTGACAGCGGGCTTCAAGGTGAAAAATGCCTAGCTACCTACGCCCCTGGTTGTGTATCAGTTTTGTGACAACCAGTCAAGTATAAGTTCTTTATTCGCACTTCTTTGTTACAGAAGAATTAGTTATAAACTACAAATCAATATCTATGATAATGCCAAAAAAATAGTAACGTTCCTTTGGAGTGCAAAGATCTCAAATGGAAAACTCATATAATAATATCGCCAATCGCAACAGTGAATTTTGAAGGTCGCGTAGCAATGCATACAGTGGTAATTACACGTTAATTTGTACTCGTCTTTAGCCAATCAATGCGGCTTGTTTTCCTGTTAAGTTTCCTCTCTCACCCCCTCTCCCCTGGACACAGAAATCTCCAAACCCCAAAAACAAACTTTTACGATGAACCAACAGGAATGCCGATAAGGTATAGGCTGTTTTTTCTTCTTTGTGACTTGAAATCACATCATATTTCATGTTTTTCCATAGGGAGATACATGTTCATTGAAGCAACCGGAAAGGCGCAAGGTGCTAAGGCAATCATAGAAAAAGCAGGTCTCGAGGCGCCTCACGAAAACACCTGTATCAGGTAATGGAATTCAGAAGCTCTTCTACTACGGTTCAGGGTACCGAATCAAGAAAGTGTTATTTTTATATCCGCGCGGGCTGCCTGCGGTTTTTAACAGGGTCCATAAGGGTGTAAAATGGGAGCATTGGCCTTATTTTAGGCTGGAAAAATGGGATTGGGGTCACCGGTACTGGGATTTGACCACTGGGAATGGGAATTTATGTCCACTAAACTGGGAATGGGATTCTATATTATTTCCTTTTTCTTTGTAAAACGATAAAAAACGTCGTTTTAAAATAATTGTCAGGATCATGAAAATCAGTGTAATGACACGTGAAAAAAGACAGATAAAACAGATTAAATGACGGTTTCCCTGGCGTGGTTAGGGACGGACCATTTGATATTTGATGAGGGGAGTGGCTAATTTTTTTGGGCTCGATATTTTTTCGCGTCCAGTCTTGCTGCTCGAATTTTTTTCCCTAACGTGACTGTGCTCGATTTTTTTTCCTGGATATTTCTTTTAATTTTTTGGTTTGAGATATCACTTAAATTATTTCGCCGTCAAAACGACAATTGATCACTTCAATACGTTATGTTAGCATTTTGCGAAATTGGTATGCTTATAGCATCCCCCGGATCAGTTCGGGTTTTTGGTCACCGGATTTTCGATTTTCGCTGCTATGAAGATGTTCGGAGTCGTGTGTTGGAATTTGCTTAAATCTGCGGCACTGGTCGGTAGATCTCCTACCCCTACTAAAAACCACCGCAGTTTTCCTATTTCCAGAGGTAAAAGTAAAAGGGGGGGGGGACTCCAATATTTTTTTGTCGGGGATGATCGTCGGAAATTTTCAGTTTCACCCCTAAAAGATACCAAACATAGCGGGCCATGGCGTGGCTCAAACAATTTATTACCCTAAAAGATATCCTAAAAGATGAGGTCTTATGTGCCAAGTAGGCGCGAATGACACAGGTAACAGGTGAAAGTTACCCATCAAGAAATTTCCGTGTTTGTTTCTAATTTATCGTCCTCTCATCGAATAATCTCTCTTTCTTACACGGTTTTTAGAAGTACCATCATATAAAGAAAAAGCAATTTGGACACAGTTTCGGCCCTAAAAGATACCAATCTCCCTAAAATTTATCGAAGATCAAGATCACCCCTAAAAGAGATCAAACCATCGTGATTTTAACCCCTAAAAGATACGACGATCATCCCCGACCCAAAAAAATGGGAGTCCCCCCCTCCCCCGGGGATTTCCCATGCCACAAAAATTTGATGTGTTCGACATCCATGTGTTTGTCTACGGGAAATCCGAACACTTCCCATTTAGGGAACTGCAGCTCTTCCTATATGAATGGGTGTCTGCAGAACTTCGTGACTGATAAACAAACATTCTCTGTTCTCCGCTGATTCAATCATTTTGACATCACCAGGCTCTTCTGGGAAATGAACGGAGAGAACATGGCTGAGGGAAGGCTAATGGTGAAGCTGGTACGACCTAATGGGTGGACAGCACGGTATTATTCTGGGTATAATTATGGAGACAATTGGTATGAATGGAAATACCAAGTCCCATTCATCGGGCCTTTCAAAGTAAGTTGACGTCTATACCCGGGGGGGGACTCTAAGGTTAAAATGCTAGGGTGACCGTCGGGAAACTCGAATTTTGACCCTAAAAAATACCTGGTCGGAAAAAATTTCCACCCTAAAAAATACCCCTCAGTCTGAAAATACCCTAAAAAATACCAACAATTTTGACAGATTAAATTTTATTCTGACCGTTTACTTAATATACATCAAATGTATCCTCTCGACTTTCAAAAACACTACCTTATTTGCGTGAGAACCCCCTAAAAAATACCTATTTTTCTTACTATACCGTTTTTTATTTTCGAACCCCTAAAAAATACCAGATCGCCGATTTCAACCCCTAAAAAATACGACGGTCACCCCTAGCATTCGAATATAGGGAGTCCCCCCCCCCCCCCCCCCCCCCCGGGCGTCTATATAAGAGCTGTTCTTTCTTCATTTTCTCTTCACTTCTCCTGAATACAGCTATTTAACAATTAGACGAGTTCGAGTTTTCTATGAGTCAATAGATAGTTAAGGCCTGGTTTCCATATAGTCTTATCTGTCGTAACTGTCGCATCAGTCGACCGTGAAACAATGGAAATTGGAATTATTCTTTGTTTCACCGGTTGACTGATACGACAGATAAGACTATATGGAAACTAGCCTTAACGAGGCGCATAGCGTCGAGTTGACTATTTGACTCATAGAAAACGAGAGCGAGTGGTTTTAGTAGAAACCCACTAACATACTACCTTCGACCTTCGATTTGGAACCAATCAGATTGCAGGATTCGTGATAGTATGCGAGTGGATTTCTACTAATTAAAAATAACGTCAGAATCCGTACGCAGCAAAGTATCATCAAAATTGGATATTTGTGTTTCTACCCATACTGCGCCTCGGTCTGGGCGCGTAGGCTTGAGCGTTTATAAGGCAGACACCTTTATTGAAATCACAGGGAATTTCTGCAGAAACCCATCCATGGGAAACGCTGAATAATTTCCTAAGGCATTCGCATGGGAAGTGTTAGGAATTCACATGGATAGCAGGCCCGTAGCCAGGGGGGGGGGGGGGGTCTTGGGGTGACAAAAAGGTCCACTTTCGTACACAGTAAATAAAGTACTTATATTGTATTTGCTTTTTCTTGCGAATTTTGACTAGCGGTTTCTCAATAAAAAAATGTATTCATACCACATGGTCCGCTTTTTCTAGATTAGCACCCTCCCACAAAAATCCCTGGCTACGGGCCTGGATAGCCAAAATCCGAACACTTCCCATTCTTCTACTATGAAAGATTCAGCTTTTCCCATGGATGGATTTCTGCAGAAAACGTACCTTGATTTCCCATGCCACAGGAATGTGATGTGTTCGACATCCATATGTTTGTCCATGGGAAAGCCGAACACTTCCCACGGGAAAGCCGAACACTTCCCATGGGAAAGACGAACACTTCCCATGGGAAAGACGAACACTTCCCATGGGAAAGACGAACACTTTCCATGGGAAAGATGAACACTTCCATGGGAAAGACGAACACTTCCCATGGGAAAGATGAACACTTCCCATTTTTGCGTCATGGGAAATTCAGCTTTTCCCATGGATGGATTTCTGCAGAAATTCCCTGTGAATACACTGGAAATAGCTGTATATTATGTTGCAAATCTTCAGGTACATTGTACACAGCGTAAATACATTTGTGTATATTTTTGTTTCAGCTCCAAGTGGAAGGCTACGTCGGAAATGGAGACAAATCAGATATTGCCGTCGATGACATTAGCATTGGCAATTGTTCGTAAATCCTGGCCAAAGGAGACTGTTTCCGTTTTATACTAAATGGAAATAACAGGACTTCAAAGTGCAGTAGAACTAGAATGAAATAAAACAAGCGAAGACTTAGTTTGTTGTCATTGTCTGCAGCTTCTTAAGCCCTGGCTAAACTAGGACACATGTAGCGCGCAACATTGTAGCCAGACACATGCTTCCTTCTGTGGCTAAACTGTTTCCCAGTTTAGCCACGCGAGAAACATTGTTGCGCGCGACAAATTTTGTAGCCGGGACACAAAGAAATGTTTCTTCGCAAGAATGAAGAAACATTTGATGTGTCCGAGACACACGCGTGCGATGTTTCCTAGTTTAACCACTCGGGGGAACATGCAGGACACAAATGTTGCGCGCTACATGTATCCTAGTTTAGCCGTAGCTTTAGACATCTCGCCCCCCTCGGGGGGTAGAAGATGAATAATAACTAAAAGCTATGACAGGGCCGTAGCGCTCTTACGGGCCGGGGGGGGGGGGGGGGGGGGGGGGGGGGGTGGGGGGGGGGGGGGGGGGGGGGGAGGGGGGCACGTTCCCCCTCAGTTTTTCTCCAAACAATCCTTAAAAACTCCCGATTTTGCACCCTGCATATCAAAGCTACCCCAACATGCGGTAATTTCACATGCTGGGCTCTAAATCGTGCGCAAAAGAGTTTAACCTTCCATAAAAAACTACCTTGGGGTTTTTTATGTTGTGCCCTCCCCCCAGTTTTTCGAGGCTCTACAGCCTTGTATGGGTAAACATTACGCAAAATCGGAATGCTGAAAAGGGTCCGAAGGGTCACCATAATTTGTACAGATGTGGCCCCCTTCTCACAGGGTCCTGAAGGGGGGGGGGTCCCAATCCCGTTTCCCGGCCGTTTTTTGGGCAAAATCCCGTTCCCAGTAGGTAAAATCCCCTGTCCCGATAGGATCAATAGTTAAAAACCCGGCGCGCGAAAACTGCGATGTTGAAATTGAGATTTCTGCTCTTATGGGCACTATCTTTGGTACTCTCAATTTATCGAAACTTTTAAAACGAATGTCTTTAAGCCGTTAGCTGACTCGGGAATGTTCAGGCAGGCCTGATTTCGATAAACACAGTTCTTCGAGCCTCAAAGAGAAGATCGATGAACATTGCATTTTTTGTATATAGTCTTCATGCACGCCGCAAATGACGAAATTGTTATTATTGCAGCCCAAAAGAACGAATTTCTATGCTTAACGTCGATCTCACCGCTTACAATATAATTTTCCTTGTGCGCGCAAGCGCGCAGCGTACGAAAGAAGGGAGCTAGAAAAAGACAAATGGTATAGAAGATACTGGAATAACTACGTAGAACATTTCTAGTGATCCCCCTTTCAGGGCTTCTTTCGAGAGATCCTCCCTTTCGCTCGCACAAAAATGAAATGATTCTCCCCCAAATCCTCTGCCCGTATGATATCTCGTCCTCATTTTGACATAAAAGAGATATCATACGATTCTATTTAAATAGTGGATCCGCCAGTTTAAAAATGCCTATGCAAATTTATTAAACCGTTTTCCAAAACCTCGCAGATTGCGAGTAAAATTCTATTTTCAGGTTGAAGTCCGTTGAACAGTCTCGAAATGCGAAAAATGAGATAAATTAATGACTTTTTATTAGGATATACAAGGAGAGATTTGAAAAATCCCGTTCCCGTTGAAGCATCTTGATTCCATTCCCGGTAGATAAATCCCGTTCCCGGTAACCCAAATCCCGTTTTCCCGGCCTAAAATAAGGCGAATCCCGGCTCCCGTTTTACCCCTTCAGGACCCTATCCTCAAATCCTGGCTACACCCTTGGGAAAGACCCGCAGGGGGCGGGAGACTCCCATAAATAGATGGGGGTATTCGTCGGGAAAATAGTAGACTCAACAGTAGGTCGGTAGACTCGACTTTAGGCTATTCCAATTTGAATCACAACAGAAAAGAGCGATGTAGGAACTGTGGATGGATTATTAACTTTAACCCTAGGAATAGCCAATTGGGTGTGGCAAAAACTGCACTGCAGATTTTGAAATGAATTTTTAGACTGTGCGGCTTTTATTCTGTTCTAGGACAAACTATAGGGCTTGAGAACTTGAGAACAACTTTGCTTTACATCTTGAATGGCATTTTCATTTAAGCAATAAAAGTACTTTTTATCAGTTCGACCAACATTCCCCGAGTGTTGTAAGAATCCAGAGAGCACGTGGAAAGTACTTTTATTTTTATTGCTATTAGATAATAACGTTCACGGGCTGCGAGCGTTGCGTGACAATCATGGTTCTCAGGTCTCTTACAAACACGCCTTTTAACCAATCACAATGCGTGTTATTTCTAATATGTTTGCTTCTGTCCCCTCTGGCGACCATGATTCATAGCGCTAAACAATAGAGTGTTTTGCCTTTGACGTCATAGTGAAATTTAGGTCAATAGACCAGGTTCGAATTACGCTCCAATGCTCACAAGACAAAAGCTTCAAATCGAGGCTTTCTCCAAGTTCTAATACATTTACAGTAATTTCAGAAGAAAGCCTCGACTTGAGGTTATTGTTTGTAGGCATTGGAGCGTAATTCGAACATGGCCTATTGTCGTCGTGTAAAGTGTAATAATTGTAATAAAGCTGAATCGTGTAACTATAGTTAATGCAAAGCCTTGTACATGAAGAACGTCGACAATCCGGTATCCCGCCATCCACCCTTCGTCGACAACTACGCAAAAATTGGAATCAAAAGTCGATGTGAGACCTGAATTTCAGCCGTTTTTCTTCCTACATTCCTACACACTTATCTTTTCTTTAGAGTTATTCATTTATATCATTGTTCTCTATTGTAATCTAGTGTCATCATAAGTAACAACAAAATCATAATTATCAGCTATACGTATCCTGATCGCCCTGAGGGCTGAACACATAGAAACATTTACCTTTAACAAGTAAAAATATCCAGGGCGATCATGGTCCTTCAGTTTGCTCCTCAGATCTTGAACTTGTATTCGTACCTAGTTCCCCGCAAATGTTGCGTGTAAAATATCAAATATGAAAATATTCGAGAAACTAGCTTTTGCTCAGGAACGAAACTTTCTCAGGTTCACTCTTGCATTTAAACCGACCTATTTTTGCAAGTTTCATCGGCTGAAACAATTGCCATATTATGAGGGCCGTTTATACCTTCACTCGACATGAAATCAAACTTTGTCTACTCCTGACGTTCTATCATGCGAAACTTATTTTGTTAGGCGGCCTTGACCGCAGAAATAAATCCGTGCATAAAAATATGCCAGGAATTCGACGTTTGCGCAAACTCGCAAGCCTGCCCTCTTGGCTGCGGCCGCATTCATTTCTCAGCGTCGACAAATTTCCCACCTGCTGGTATTACTAGTATCGTGTTGCTCTCTCCAGCTGAAAGCTTTCAAAAAAACAAACGCGCGAGCAACTCCGTCCCGCATGATAACTCCATGGTTTTAGTAATGATTTTCGAAAGAGAAAGGATTGATGAATTCTAGTGCGGATTCTAGGCTTGCCCATACAACTGATGATTATGAAATATTTCCGCCATTTTGCCCTGATTGTTCTTTTTTGAAATTGAAAGTAATGGTTTTTGGCAGGAAATGACGTTAGCAAAATTTTGGTCAATTTTAAACAACGTTTTTTACGCAGTTTGAAAGAATTAATAATTAACTAATGATTTAGCCGAAAAGTTGACTAGTTTCCTTTCAAAAGCCGTATACTTTTTAAAGTTTGAATTTCTTGCCAGAAATGTTAATGAATTTTTATGAAGAATGCTTTAAGCCCCATTTACACGATAGTGGTTTTTTGGAACGGCTCGGATAAAAAGTGGTACGGGTACCAAATTTAAAGGCACGGCTCGGGTATATTTGCGCTGTGTAAATAGCTTTGCCTTACTAAATTTTGTCAGAGCCCGACCGAAATTTCATCCGTGCCGGGACAACGTGGCGAGGTAGTCCAGAACCGTTTTTATCCGAGTCGTGCCAAAAATTTCCGTCGTGTGAATGGGGCTTTAGTTCTTATAGATGAAGTTATGTGTATAAAATCGCTATCTAAGACGGACAAAGCTGTGAAAATATATTTTACCACGCATCACGAAGCCGACGGCCTGTCATAATGCATTTCTCTGTTTTTGTTTGGCATTTTACAGAGCATCAGAAAAAACATAGGGATATTGTGAAGCCTCTGAATTTTGATGTCGATTATAAGACGGTGACGTAGAGCATTGTGGAATGGTAAGTCGGCTCCTTTAAAGAATCCGCCTCACCCTGTCCATAAGGGGCCGACCATTTAACTTTTGAGGGGGGGGGGGGGCTTTTTGTCAGTGCAAGATTTTTTTTTAGTCACCATTTTGCCGTGCGGGAAATTTTTTTTTCAAAAAAGCCCCCCCCCCCCCCTAATGCACTGTTTCGCCGCCACGTTTGATATCAGAAGCGTGGACAAAACATGTTCAGGCCCGTAGCCAGGGGTTTTTGTGGGGGGATGCTAATCTACGAAAAGCGGACCAACGTGGTATTTATTAACCGCTAGTCAAATTCACTGAGAAAGCAAGTATACGAAACTGGCTGTATGCCAAAGTGACCGCAGTTTTCTGTTTGGCCCAATTAGTCACTAAAACAGTGTTTTTAAACCTTGAATGTGGACTATTTTGTCGTGTGGGGGAACCCCCTGGCTACGGGCCTGATCTTCAGGCCAGGTGTATTCTGAGTATTTTACTGTACAAGCGCAAGAAAACTTGTAATTGTATGAGAATTCCTTTGCATTAAGTCAGACTTTCTGATGGTGATGAATAATGTGAACAAAAACAAAGCAAAAAATTATGGGCAGGGTGAGACGGATCTTGTGGTGATTTCAGTTACTTCCTAGCACAGGGTGTCCCGCTAAGCTAAACTTCCGTACTATAGAGGCTCTCCAGCACCATGGCTGCATCCCTCCGGCCAATGTGCTCTAACATCTCCGCCAAGCGAGGAAGAGGCACCTTCTCTTCGAGAGCCCTCCCACCATACTATCACCTCTTCGGTTGGCGACTCCTTCATGCTGGATATATATCTAATCAAGGTGTTCTCCATGCCAAGCGAGCCCGCCAAATCTTTCCAGCTTGGTGTGCAGGGATCGTCAGAAGGGTCGAGGAGTATACTCAGCTTTCTGAGCGCCCACTGTGGGATTTCAGGTTTACGTGGTGTGTGCCCGCATGCTAGGGATTCGTACCCAGAGGACATGGAGCTATGGAGGCGCTGAGTATGTAAGGCCTTGGGTAACTGTCGAATTAAAGTCGCGTCGAATACATTTAAGTAATCATCCATGCAAGAACTAGGCAAACCTCCATTGTTCTACGGCTTTGAAGGTTCCCCACGTGGGATATACCCTATTTTTTTTACCACAGAAAGTTATCATGACTAGTGATGTAATAAAAGTGAAAAATTGATAGACTTCGACTTGCTTTGAGAAAATATGGCAACAAAACGTTTTTAGACCAATCAGATTAAAGAAGAACAAGGAGTGAGTTCCCCACATACAAAGTCTTTTAAAATTGCACATCCTGTTTGTGAGTACCACATGCGCTTATATATCCCTAAAAAATCCTCAGACAAGTTTTCCTAGCATAGTGATTTTACTGATTTTTATGTTTAAGCCAATGGAATTGTTTAAGCCAATGGAATTTCTATTTTCAATAGAAATTATTGCATTCCAGCGTGCTTGGCCGTTGGCTTCCCTAGTTCTTATACGGACCATTACTTAAAACAATAGATAATTTGTTATTTACAAGTGTAATGAGTCGGTGTCTTTGAATAAATCAGCGCTTTCTACACGATTCTATTGGTCGAGGTCTTGGTAGCCTGCAAGCCGGCTCTCCATTGTTTTTTTTTCGGATATTTTGATTTTTTTTTTTGGCGCGCGGGATTCCTGTGTCGCGCATATCAAGAAAGTTGGAATTGTGTCGTTTTCTAAAAGTCCTCAATATGGAAGTTTCTACTTACCATACTTGGAAGTCTAGAAGTTTTCCTAGCTTATTTCTTGCCCTAAATTGCAAAAAGTTCGCCAAAACTTCATCTTTGTTTTTGCCCAGGAGCCCGGAAATTCAAACACAGGTAGCCCGCGTCACGCACGGGTTGGCATTTATAGCGGAGCTCCTTGCGGCCCAAGGCCGCAGAGCGGAGCACCATAGGTATCGCAGGAAGAATACAATAGCTCAAAGTAGAACTCAGGTGTATACGATCGACTTCATTTTTCATGGTTCAGCAGTATTCCCATTTGGTATCGCGGGCGCGTCCGTGCGTGTCTAGGCGTGCCCCACCACAGGTAAACAAAGACCATTTTGCCGTTTGTTCATATATCGGAAGGGGTGAAACTCAGACAACCAAACTTGGGTAGGGGGGGGGGGAGTTGTGTCAGTGACAAGGGGTACGTGCAAATGTATGATCACGTGGTATGACATCATCGATGACGTCATCACAGGAGAATAAGGGATGATCCTCAGACAACCAAACTTGGTTGAAGTTGTCTGAGTGGCAAGGGGGGTACAACTACATGGTCACGTGGTATGACGTCATCGATGACGTCACCATAGGAGCAAAAGAACATATCTCGGGAAGGGATGTACCTCAAACAACCAAACTTGGGTGAAGTTGTCTTAGTGGCAAGGGGTGTGCAACTGCAGGGTTACGTGGTATGACGTCATCGATGACGTCATTATATGAGAAAAAGAATATCTCGGGAAGGGATGAGCCTCAGACAACCAACCTTGGGTGAAGTTGTTTAAGTGGCAAGGGAAGTGCAACTGCGTGGTCATGTGGTATGACGGTGCAAGGCTCTCTATGTTCAATGGCTACCTTTTTGTCTCATTGCCACAAAAAATATGTAACCGGGAGCTCCGCTTTTAGCCAGTGGCTAAATCTATATATTCTTGATATGGGAAAGGAATCGACACGACATAACCCAAAAATGGCAAGATTTCTACCCTAAGGTCAGGTAAAGCCAGATAGGCTTGATTCTTTGCATAGAGTATCCTTATACAATAAGAAACAAAATGGAAATGAGTATTTTTTTGTAGTGATCCGTCTTTAAAGGGGCACTCGCACGCTTAATATTCGTCCACCGTGGACTTAAAATAGGTAAAATTGTAACCGTGAAAACACATGTAAATTTGCCCGTAGTAATCAAAATAATTCTCCAGATTAATAGACAAACCTTTCAAGTGTTAGACAAATGCAATTTAGGTTGTTTTGACCTGTTATCAAGAGGATGGAATTGGATTGCAATTTGAGATATTTTCTTATCAGAGAAGTGGCCAGCAAGCGTGCGAGAGCCCCTTTAAGATATGAGGAGTTACACTTTGGTTGCTGCAGCACTTTTTGACATTTTTTGCCATAAAACAATGCAGTAACCAAACTTTAGCAGCTGATATCTTAAAGACGGATCAACTAGAAAAAAATACTTATTTCCATTTTGTTTCTTATTGTATAGGATACTCTATGCAAAGAATCAAGCCTATCTGACTTTACCTGACCTTAGGGTAGAAATCTTGCCATTTTTTGGGTTATGTCAATCGACACAGGAATCCCGCGCGCCAAAAAAAATATTCGAAAAAAACCCACTTGCGAGCCGGCTCGCAGGCTAAGGTCCATCCTCGCGCGCAAGGGTCCCTCCCCCCAGACCATCCCAGGGTCCTCCCCCCAGACCATCCCAGGGTCCTCCCCCCCAGACCATCCCAGGGTCCCTCCCCCCAGACCATCCCGGGTCCTCCCCCACCAGCCCAGACCATCCCAGGGTCCTCCCCCCAGACCATCCCAGGGTCCTCCCCCAGACCATCCTTTTCCACTGTCCCCGGGGGGGGGGGGGGGGGGGGGGGTGGGGGGGGGGGGCAAGGGAACTGGCGCGCGAGGATGGCTAAGGTCTTTTCTTTGTCTGGTAAGCCAATCAGAATACGGAAAAAGGAAGCACACAAGTGCCTCCTGTTCTCTGGTCACGAACACGACTAAACGCAAGTCGTACTTCCTACGTCTCATGATTGGTCGTTTTAAAAATTTGTCTCGCTTTTGATTGGCTCAGTGGATCGATTTACTTTGCGCAGTTTTTGACACTTAACGGAAATCCTCTTTTAATTACCCATCAGGCCTAGGGCAAATATCGAATTAGAGTAACTTCGAATACATTTTAATACATTCTGTCTACTGTCTGTCTGTCTGAGGGTCCCTTACCTCTTCTGGATGTTCAACGAGGACTTCAATTTCTGCTATTAATTAGACAAGCTTAAATTGTTGTAATAGAAGTTAAAAACGTCTTTTCGTGACCTAGCGAATCCGAAAGAAACGTTTGGGGACTCCTTAATTCCTTCCCAGACATGTTGAAAAGGGATTTTCTGCAAAATATTGAAGAAAAGGCTATTCAAAAACACGCTTATATCATCTGTAACCAACAGGGAGCATATCGTGAACTATGATCAAATCCCAGGGACTCAAGAGAAATTCCAAGTTTTCTTCAAGCCCCTCTGGAGTTTTCAGGATTAAAAGAAGGCCTGTGGAAATTCCGAAAAATCAAAAACAAAGACTCCTGCAATCTGCACCCAGAGCAGTTGCGGATGCAGACCCTTAAGAAGGGGGTGGCTAGTACAAAGGATATACTACAGAGTTCAGACCAAGGGGGTGGCTAATCTTAAGGTTTTTACAAGAAAATGAAACAAGGGGGTTGGCTAGCCAGCCTAATCACCTCCCCCCATCGATCCACCCTTGCTGCCCGTCATCTTTTGGCCAGCGGCAATATTCAGGGCTCTGGGGGAATCGATTTTTTTAAAACCCAGATCCTGGGTTTCCGGTTTGAGCGTTGTGTGAAAGTTCGTTACGTTTTTGGCCTACCACGCATGCTCACAAATCAGATTCCCCCAGAGCCCTGAATCTTGCCGC
The DNA here is from genome assembly GCA_033964015.1 of Scolanthus callimorphus. Taxonomy (NCBI): domain Eukaryota; kingdom Metazoa; phylum Cnidaria; class Anthozoa; order Actiniaria; family Edwardsiidae; genus Scolanthus; species Scolanthus callimorphus. The sequence goes on from CM066917.1 coordinate 23,192,530, forward strand.
TGGCCAAAAGATGAGGGGCTCTGGGTACGAGATTGAGACTCCTGTGGATATTTCAGGTTCTTGATAGGAGGAAATTCGGGATTTAAAGAATGGCCCCGATAAAATTCAAGCGTCACAAACAAAGACCCTTGTTGAAATTCAAGTTGAAAAACAAAGGCTCCTTTTGATTCCTGGGTCATAAACAAAAACCCATGTGGAAATTCCAGGTTGAACAAGAACCCGGTAAAATCCAGGGTGGGTAGGTACCAAGGTGGTGGGTACCAAAAATCAAATGGAAAAGTCCAATTATTTTCCCAAAAATTATGATCTTATAGCTTTGCGATGCGCAATGTTAAATACGATACCTTATGAGGAGCAGTGACACATTTCCACCCATCCTTTATAGGTGTGGCATGCACGTGAACATCGCCAGATGTTAAATTACACGGTGAGCACCTTCGCAGAATCCGTCTGGACACCATGGCAATTTTCTTCCATGTTGCGTACCTTCTGCATACGAACAATTTAAAAACGTTCGCGTTGGAAGTGGCAGA